>OY855904.1:19813495-20268495 GCA_963693305.1 Meandrina meandrites
CATCTGATTACAAATTAACAGAGACGCGCAGCGCTTATATTTGCTTTTCACGCGAAACAGCAGAGAGAAAGAGGAACTGAGTTCTTGGCCATTCGAGGCCCGTTTTCCTAAACTTGAAACTGCTATTAAGTGTTTAATATACAGCTATTTCAATTAACGTTGTCGGATTAAATCTTCAAACCTATGAGTCAAGACCTAATGGTGCCATGGGTATTTACTGCAATTTGCATATCACCATTGAGGAAATCAACAAGTTTGTATTTTTGCACGTGGAATATATGTTTTTCTTTCCGTGAAACCTTTCTTGTATCTTTTCTTTCGCCGTTATGTGGTTTGGATTATTCTTTTTAAATGAAATGAGGCAAAAAAGGATCTTTTCTACACATGTCTGAAGAGAAAGGAAACGAAAAACGTCTCGTTTGCTATATCGCTGTATCTCATTTGTATTCAGCACGCGTGGAACACTCTTTCTTCGCCCATACTACCTTTCGGTCTTGTCTTTAAGCTTTGAGCTTCAATCCGACAACGTTAATTGAAATAGCTGTATGGCACCATGGTAATTGGTTCTAACAAAGAATTTGAATTCGTTTTCGTTCCAATGTTTTGCGCTTGTATAAATAAGCATACACTGTCGCAATGGTGTTGACACTATGAGAATTTTATACGCTTCGATGAATTAGTTTTAAACTAGGGCTGATTGGTTTTGTTCAGTGACGAGTTTTGAAAATTTCCTCGAAACGCTATGTAAAATAAGGTCAACGAATATGTCAGTTTAGAAATTAGGTGCCTATTCCCAGCCGCTGAAGATCGTCTTTAAGTGACTAAATGCCTGGCCGACAGAAATTTTCATAGATTTTCGAGGGAAAGTCTTATTTAAACCATTAGAGAGTATTTTATCTTTGCTTGGAAATGCCAGGTGATTTCAAAAATTATTTTGGTTTTGTATAGTTGATAAATTTTCCTACAGCGTCAGCATACTACAAAATCACCATGTTCTTGACACAGAAAGTTTGTGGTCAGACTCACAGTCAGAAATTTTTATAATTGTGACGGAAGGACCACCTCAACCTTTTGAGAGTATTGTTTCTTTATTCAGGAATGCCAAGCGATTTCAAGAACTCTCTTGGTTTTAATGAATAGTTTTAAGTCTTCCTAGCGAGAGCATGTTATAAAATTCGATCATGTTGTTAACACTTAGAAAATTTGTGGACGCAAAGCTAGAAATTATTACGGAATTTGAACAGAAAGACCTGCTCAAACCTCTTGAGAGCATTCAGTCGTTATTCACTGAAATGCCAAGCGATTTCAAGAGCTATTTTGGTGCTGTGGTTTTGACTAATGTTTTGAGCTTGGTCATACCTTCCAACCTGGATAGAAAGGCGATAGACGACTCTTTTTGTCAGATCTTTTCTCAAAATGATCTAAAACAGGCGTTGACTGCTCGGCATTTAGTCTATTTGTGACCGTATCCGTGAGTCTTACTATAATATTTCTAAGTGTCAATAACATGACGAATTTATGGTATACCCAAGCTCAGAGAATTCGTCAACTACAAGACCAAAATAGCTCTTTGAATCGCTTGGCATTTCTGAATAATGATAGAATACCCTCAAGTGGTTTAAGCAGGTCTTTCCGTGGAAATTCTAACAATTTCTGACTGTGAGTCTGCCCACAAATTTTCTAAGTGTTAAGAACGTGGTGATTTTATATTATGCCGAAGCTTGGAAAATTTATCAACTATACAAAACCAAAGTAATTCTTGAAATCGCTTGGCATTTCTTAACAAAGATACAACACTCTCTAAAGGTTGGAAATTTGTGAAAATTTCTGACTTTGGGTCTGACCATAAATTTTCTAAGTGTCAAGAACATGGTGATTTTATAGTATGCTCAGAAACTTGGAAAATTATCAACTGCAGAGGCAAAATAGTTTTTGAAATCGCTTCGCATTTCCAAACAAAGAGTTTGAATAAACGTTTTTCTACGAAAATCTGTGAAAATTTCTGACTGCTGGGCATTTACCCAATTGAGGACCAGTCCCAGCAATTTCTGACTGCGAGTCTGACCAAAAATTATCTATAGTAGGCCGAAGCTAGGAAAATTTATCAACTATACAAACCAAAGTTATTCTTGAAATCGCTTGGTATTTCTAACAAAGATAGAACACTCTCTAAAAGTTGGAATAAGACTTTCTGTCGAAAATCTGTAAAAATTTCTGACTTTTAGTCTGACCATAAATTTCCTTAGCATCAAGAACATTGTGATTTTTTAGTATGCTCAGAAACTTGAAAAATGTTTCAACTTCAGGAGCAAAATACCTTTTGAAATCGCTTCGCATTTCCAAACCAAGAGTTTGAGTAAAACTTTGCTACGAAAACCTGTGAACATTTTCTGACTGCTGGGCATTAACCCAGTTGAGGACCATTCCCAGCAATTTCTGACTGCGAGTCTGACCAAAAGTTTTCTAAGTGTTAACAACGTGGTGATTTTATAGTATGCCGAAGCTAGGAAAATTTTATTAACTATACAAAACCAAAGCATTTCGGGAAATCGCTAGGCATTTCTTAGCTAAGATAGAGCAGTCTCTAAAGGTTAAAATAAGACTTTCCGGGGAAAATCTGTGAAAATTTCTGACTGTGAGTCTGACCATAAATTTCCTTAGTGTCAAGAACATTGTGATTTAGTAGTATGCTCAGAAACTTGAAAAATGTTTCAACTTCAGGAGCAAAATAACTTTTGAAATCGCTTCGCATTTCCAAGCAGAGATAAAACACTTTCTAAAGGTTGGAATAAGACTTTCCGTCGAAAATCGTCGAAAATTTTTGACGGTGAGTTTGACCCGGCATAAATTTTCTAAGTGTCAATTCTAAGTGAAAATTTATCAACTTGCTGAGGCAAAGTAATTTTTGAAGTCGCTTTGCATTTCAAAACAAAGAGTTTGAATAAAAATCTTATACGAAAATCTCTGGCTGCTGGGCACTAAGTCAATTGAGGACCATTCCCAGCCGCCGGGCATGGACACTGCATTTGAATTTACTAATTCATAAGAAAGGTATATACTGGGAATGAGGTTTCAGACTGATTAAAGAATCTGTGCACATGAAACGATCAGATCTGCTTATAAGAAAAGTAACATGTTAACATGTTTTTTATCAGTGAACTGAAATAAGCTTTGGAACGAGATCAATAATAGAAAAGGTAATCTGGCAAAAACATACAGGCACTGTCTAACCAAAGAAATGCATTTTTCTTCAATCGCTGTTTAATCTTGCTAAATCTTTTAACTCCAGTTCTTGAATGCATTGTGGATTTTTTACCAACTGTCAAGCAGACATTGCATAATTGAACAAATCATTCACATGACCAATGAATTCTGCATCTTGCAGATCACTTCAAAACTCATCTTGTGGTTTTCAAAGTTGTACTCATCTTGTTTAATATAGTAGAGAATTGAGTCCGTTAAATTCCTGAATAAAGAACAGAAGATCTTCTCTACTGATGCTGAATATCTTTTTATTTCAGAAGAAAAAGGTTTTCCTGCATATTTACAAATGGTGTCCTTACCAACAGAAACAGAGATGAGAATTATTGGATAGAAGTAAGTACCAGATTCTTTCGTCTGCATTGCTGCAACAGTTCACAGAAAGAATTTTTAGAGTATTAGTTAATTAATTAATGTTATATTCAGGCTTTTCGTGAAGACGGATTAGTTTGATAAGACATTGAAGCTACTACCGAGACAAAAGAGCAAACATTGCCTGTCGCCTTATTGATCTTTCAACTGAAAAGTAAATATTTTTTTAAACACGTTTTTGCGAAAGATTTGCATACACGTACTGTGTTACCAAATTTCAAATACTGTACTGTTTTTTATGTAACAAAGAAACGTTAAGAATCAAGCTCAGTGGTAATACAGATTTTTTTCATTACTGATTTAAATAAATGACTGTCAAGAACGAACAAAAACATTACTGATGAATATTACCAGTCATCCAGAGAGAAATAAAAATATACAGTGTTTCTCTTTGCACAGAGCTACAGTCAAATATCACTGTTGTCCTTCGCAACAAAAATGTAGCATAGATGAAATTTACTTTTCAAAGTTGCCAGTGTATATTTAACAATTATTCCACTTGCGCTTGTTGGATATGAGATGGTAGATAGCCAAAGAGGCGCGTAGCGCCGAGTTGGCTATAACGATCTCACATCGCAAAGCGTGCAGGTTTTCTTTTTTGCCTGAATTTATCCTGAGGACCAGAAGAATCGAACAAACAAATGAATTTTTCCTCAATCACAGCACGACTTTAGTATCGAATATTAGTAAACCTTAACTCGGTACTGTAAATATCAATATCGTCACTATTTCAGTGCCTAGACATAAGGTCAACCTTACGATAAAGTTGCTTTCTTGTACCATGGATTCATTTGACCGCTTGATTGATGAACAATATTGTTCTAATTTATACGATTTCACACATTATGCATCCGATTCCCTGCCCCGAATGCCTTATGCTCCAGAGCGTGCCAGGAGGACCTCTTACTCATGCAACTGAGTAATTTGATGGCGGATATTTTTACAGTTCTCTAGTTAACCTAATATTGGGTGACATCGAGCTACATTAAAAACATGGCTTAATTATAGGTTCTTGGCTTATATTTGTTCAAAAGACTTCTTTTCGTCCGCTTTCATTCACCCCCCAGGGGGGGGGGGGGGGGGGGGGGTTCGTTTCAAAACTAGATGGAAGTGAAATTCATCTGCACACAAGTATACTGAATAATCACTTATCTAGTATACTAATGAGAATAGTTCATTTCTTCAGCATTCATTAAAACTTAACATTCTACTGTCCACGTTCCTACGCGGACAGCTTCAAACTCATATAGAGGTTTAGAATGTTGTGCTTTTGTTAAAAAAAAATCAAAAACTCACTCCGTTAAATTACTAAATAAAGACCAGAATAAATTCGTTCCTGATTATGAAGAAATTGTTAATTCAGAGGGAAAAAAGTCTTTTTCCATGTTTACGCATAACTACAGCTACATTTCAACGGTTTCCATAGCAGAAACAGCAAATAGAATTAGTAATAATAATTATTGCGTAATCTTTTTCTTGGAGAGCTTTATTCACAAAAGCAATAAATTAGCTCATTTGTTATTTTTGCCTTTAAGAGCGATTTTACTAAACCCATGAAATAGTTATTACACCATTAGATACTATTAAACAGTTATTCCGTTGTTTCCTGTGAGATATTGCCGCTCTAACATTTTTTAAGTCGGAAATTCCGATAATACACTAAGACTCGTCCATATTCTAGGACCAAAGAGCAAAGATTGTTTAACATTGAACTTTCAGAAATGTAAACATTTCGTCTAACACGTTTTTGCGAAAGATAAGCATATCCCCATTAGCGACTGAGCTATTTTCAACGCAGTGCTTTTCACGGTACCAAAAACATTAAGAATCAAGTGGAAATACAGATTTTCCTTCCACTGTTTAAATAAATGGTTGCAGACTGGAAATATTTACTGAAAAAAATTGTTTATTGAACGAATTCCACAAGTCGTTCTGTTTGCGCAGAGCTATTTTACTGATATCCTTCGTACCAAAAACAGAGACGGGAAATACCGTTTGAAGTTTCGCATAATCTAGTAAAATACTTACAACTTCAACATTTTTCCGGAGATTTTCCTGAGTAAACGGGCGGAGGAAGACCAAAGACACTCCTTAGGCTTGATTTGCGCTACCACTGAGATAAACAGGAAGAGCACGAAAACATACGCTTACAATTTACATTTTATCAACCGTGATTATTGTAGTACTGCAAAGCTGTACAGTACGAAAGGGTTGTATTTCATTTCTGCCTCTAAATTTGAATTTAAGTTATTTTGTTTTTCAGAGACAGATTTCTTCTTAGTTGTTTTTCCCAATTTTGTGTAAATTGGCATTTAAGTTTACTTACGGAAGCTTGACGTGAAGATATTTCGTATCGAGATTTTTTTTTTGGAGTCTGAAAAATGGATAGAACTGACCACAAATCCTGCTAGAGAAACCAAGACTGCAACCAATGTCGCAAGGTGACAATTGGTTATTTTAAATAATCATTCTTTATTGCGGTGTCTGTAGCAAATATAAATCAGCTATATTCTTAATTTGTATTGCGACATGATAACGTAGGCAGTTAGACAAGTTGTTGTGCACACATAATATTTGCCCAAGGTAAAGATATGCTAACCATTCATTGTAACGAAGACTATTATTCCTATATGGATCGAACACATATCCATGTCTTCGTGTTTTTCATTTATTCTTTATTTACAATCTCTGTTCCCTCTCTCCTTCCTCAGAAGCAATTACTGTATAAGCGAAAACAATCGATCTAAATTTTAAACAAGAGTTATCGCTTTTACAAGACAAAGGCTTGGTGTAAACACAGTGTACGAGACGTTTTTTCGCGTTCGTTGTTTAAATATCAGTATTTGTTGTGTGGTTCAAAATAACCGACTGACTATTCAATTGCTACGCTATAAATTCAATCGGTCAGTAGTATAGTCGGAATGAATTCAACACCACTTTGGGTGCACCTAAATTTTTCACCTCTTCACGGGACTAGTAGTCACGGACCAAAGCCAAACCATGCTCACAAAGCTCGCATGGTTCAGCTTTGGACCGTGACTATAGCCCCGTAAAGAGGGTGAAAAATTTAGGCTTACCCAAAGAAGTGTTGAATTCATTCCGACTATACTACTAGGAAAGGGGGAGTGCGTTAACAGAGCATTTTTTCAAAACCGTGGGCGGGGACAAGCAATTAGAGAATTGACACCATGCAGTATAAAAGTTTTTCAATTAGGTTATAATAATTAATTATTAAAAATATTTTTCTACATTAATATACAATGGACGAAATAGACTTCGAATCTCTTGAAAATGTAGACCTCGAATCTCTTGAAGAAGAACTTGCAAAAATAGACCCTGCAGAACTGCGGTATTTATCGCAACTTCTTTCAGAAAACGTCCCTGCAGTAAAAAAGATAATAAAGAATGTTCTGGAAGAACCAATTCCAGAAGAAGCGCAGAAGCGATTAAAACCACCTTTGCGTCCAAAACCTTACCAACCAATTCCACCCCCAAGAAAAAGGAACAGAAGACAAAAAATAATTAGACAGTTTCAACTTCTGAGGGAGTTTGATCCCATCCACCCGGCGGCAGACTACCAGAATGAGGTTGAGGATGAAACAACTGAGGGTGAAGAGAAGATAAAAGGTAGGCGTTATATTCGGTGGCGCTTCAAAAAGAATCTGGAAAGAGACCAAACAGCAAAATTCATGGAAAAAATAAGAAAGGACGTAAGAACATCATTTTTCATAAGGTACGTTTACGCATTTAATTTGCGCAACATTGAAGACGGAACCTTTCTAACCTACTACCAAACTGAAAAAGGCTCCCGATGGATAAACAAGCTAGAAGACGCGGAAAAATGGTTGAGGGAAAGGGAGTCTGAACGTCTGGAAGTAGATAACATCGAAAGACCAAACACAAAATGGATCTTCGACCACTACTATGCTGTTGATGTAAAAGTTGTGCTTGACCGCCAACCGCTGATGGGAACAGGGCAATTACCGGACTGGCTGCGCAACCTCCGGGCAATGGTGGCACTGGATACCTATAGAGATAACTTGTGTTTATGGCGTTGTATCGCTGTGCACAGAGGGGCTAGACCGGAACGAAGTACAAAAGCGGCCCAAGGTCTAGCCAAGAGTTTCTTCAAGCTCAGGAAAACGCCGACGGACTGGCCAAAAACCTCACTAGATGAATTGGAAAAGGTAGAAATGCATCTGAATAAGGGCACTGCTTTCTCAGGTTGGCTTGGTATCAGGGTTTATGTTCCCGAGCGTGTAGATGATAAAGAAGTGGTTTGGCATCTCACAAGAAATCCGGTGTCACAGTTTAAAAACGTTATGACAATCGGTATTTTTGGAGAGCACGCATTCTTAATAAAAGACATTACGAAGTTAGCGAAAACTTATGCATGCGCCCATTGCAACGCAAGATTCACACAATCAAACAATCTTCAACGTCATGCAAATAGATGTGCGCAAGGGAAAACAGTAATAGATTGCCCCGGAGAAAAGGTTGAAGCCCCGCAGACAGCTTACCAGAAAGCATTTTATCCAAAAAAACAACAAGCCTCAAAAGAATCAATTCAGTGGCTTGAGTATGTAGCAAAGCATTGGAAAATCCCCATTCACCACGCAATGTCAGGCCACGGAGGAGAATGTTGGATTGAAAAAAGACCAGTTGATGGCTACAACCATGAGAAAAAGCTTGTGTTACGGTATCACGGGTGCCACTGGCACGGTTGTCCTAAATGTTACCAGGATCGTGACAAAATAATTGAACGCGGTGACAGAACAAGAGAAGATCTCTACCAAGCGACAATGAGGCGCACAGCTTACCTCAGAAAGGCTGGATACAAAGTAATAGAGTGTTGGGCGTGCGAAGTTGGAGACAAATATGTCGAACAACTGCCAGAAGCAAAAACAAAAAGTTATCCACACGCGATCTTCTACGATTTCGAGTCGTACGGAGATGAAAGTAAGCGGAAGGAGCTGACAGACAGACTCACAATCGTGAACGAACACGTTCCAGTCTCGGTGAGCATCGGTGACACGCTCGAAAGAGAGCCAACCCACATCTGCGAAAGAGATCCCGCAGAGATGATCCGCAAGTTTATGAACGAGCTGGAGAGACGCGGAAAAAACATAAGAACAAAAGTAAGAGATGAATTTATGCCAGCAGACGTCGCCCTGCTACCAAGAGACCAGAGAAAAAAGATCGAAGAATGGTGTGACCAGGTGATAGTAACCGGGTTCAACTCTGGGCAATACGATCTGAATCTGATCAGAAAGCACTTCGCAGAAAAACTCGCCGGCACAGCCAACAAAGTAAGAGTGGCAAAGCACGGAAACAAAATCATGTTCATACTCACTTCTGGCTTTCGTTTTCTTGACATAATGAACTACCTCGGGCCAGGGACCACCTACGATAAATGGATAAAAGCCTACGATTGTAAAACAGTAAAATCCTGGCTCCCATACGAGTGGTTTGACAGACTAGAAAAGCTGGATTACCCAGGATTGCCGGATTACCCACATTGGTATTCAAAGATGAAAGGAGACTTTGTGCTAAAACTGTCGGAATGGAAAGCTAGCCAAAAGCTGTTCCGAGAAAAGGGAATGAACACCTTCAAAGATTGGGTGCGTTACTACAACAATCTGGATGTGGCACCCGGACTTGAGGCTCTCGAAAAAATGAAAAACTTCTACGAAGAGAAGGGGATTGACATAATGAAAGACGCAGTCAGCATCCCAGGGGTGAGCTTAAATTACTTGCTAAAAGGATCTATTGAACGCAAAGCAGATCTTTACACCCCAAGCAAAGAAGCGTACGAGATGCTGAAAGAAGCGGTTGTAGGAGGTCCAAGCATCATTTTCACAAGATACCACGAAGTTGGAAAAACAAGAATAAGATCACATCAAATAGCAGAACCAAAACTTTGCAAAAACATCCTCGGATACGATGCCAACGCCCTGTATCTCTCAACCATGCTAAGAGAAATGCCTTGTGGAAAGGAAAAGGTCGTTCACTACACAGGCGAGTACCAAACAGATGGGGCACCAGTACTAACGCGCAGACTCAAAGAAGGAAGCTGGTTCGGATATGCAGAAGTAGATATAGAGATTCCGAAGCCATTGCACTCAAAGTTCGAGGAAATGTGTCCATTCTTCTACAACAAAGCGGTCCCGTTTAAAGCTCTCCCCAAGCATATGCTAAAATACTTGCGGGATACAGGAAGAAAACGCGGAGAAGATAAGAAACTCATGGGGGCGCTGTCGGCAAAGAGGATACTACTATACGCCCCTCTGCTGCTCTGGTATGTGAATCACGGAGCGGAAATAACAAAGGTTTATCGGACAATAGACTACACACCGGCAAAGATCTTCCCCTGGTTCGTGGAAGAAGTGACGGCGGCGCGCCGGACAGGAGACGTAGAAAAAACCAAAGCACTGCTGGCCGATGTATTCAAACTGTTGGGAAACAGTGGGTACGGGAAGCTAATAGAAGCCTTGGAGCGGCAAAAAAACGTCATTTACACCAAAGATGAGAAGGTAGTTGACAGAGCCCTTCGAAGTGCATATTTCTCAGACCTTGACGAGATCGGGGAGGCGTATGAGTTAGAAAGCCGGAAGCCGCGGATTACAATAAGAAGACCGTTTCAGATCGGAATCGCTGTCTATCAGCTGGCAAAGCTGAGGATGTTGGAATTCTATTACGACTTCCTTGACAGATACTTTGATAGAAAATATTTCGAGCTGATCCAAATGGATACAGACAGCAACTACTTGGCAATCTCCGGCAAGAAACTCGAAGACATTGTGCGACCAGAGATGAAAGCGGAATTCGAGGAACAAAAAGAGAATTGGTTGGCATGGGACAAGTGGAGTGGTAGAACGCCAGGTCTATTTAAGCTGGAGTGTGAGGGGGACAGGATGATCGGACTTTGCTCCAAATGCTACTATATTGACGACCGAGGAGAAAAAAAGAAGTTCAGCACAAAAGGTATGTCGAAGAAGCAAAACGATATAACCTGGCAGCGTTTCAAGGCAGCGCTTCAAGGAAACAAGGATATGGCAACAAACAGAGGGTTTCGGATGTGAGACGGGAATATAGTAACTTACGAGCAGGAGAAGCTGGGGTTGAGCGCTTATTATGACAAACGATGGGTGCTGCCCGACGGGATACATACCGAACCGATTGAATATCACAGTGGGTAGCAACTCAGTTGCTGATACCCCACACCCCCTCAGGTTTAGTTCACATTAGCTGGAGGTAATTGTGTGTTTGGAGGCACAACAAGCAGTTCTTCACGCACAAAACCACGCTTAGGTCCGTCGCGCAAATAGTAGAGAACAGGTTGATTCGGTTTGGTAAAAGATCGTTCAAGGTTGTAAACTTTCAAAGACCAGATTGGATCAGTGGCTCTTTTCGTCCCGCCTTCAAGCTCACCAGGTTCGTACAAATACCGAACCATAACGATGGATGGGAGCTTTTTTTCGTTCAAACCAACGGGTCTCAAATATTTAGTTGATGGCTCCGCATAAACATTTTTTTTCTTGATTGCGGCAGCAGGTTTCATACCAATCAATCGGGTGACTTGGTTGTTCAGAGCAGAAACAACTGAGGGAAGCCTTTTTACCCACTCTGTGGACCGCGGGCCCTCAGGCGAACGCATTTCAACTGCGTACTGGTGCCCAAACAAACGCTCAGCCAAGGTACGATTGAAACGTTCAACGATCGCTTGGTCTCTATGAATTTCAGGGTGGCCGCGTCTGACGGAAGTTTTGTGATTTTCCATTTCTTTTGTAACAGCGCCCATAAATTCACGCCCAGGATCAACCTGCAACATCTGTGGCCACTTCAGAGGTCCACGTGTATAAATTGTCTTAAAAGCTTTGGCAACCTCATCAGAGTTTTTAGAGGTTAAGGGTTCAGCTTCTTTGAATCTGCTGGCAACATCAACAACGGTAAGCGCGTATTTGTAAGTGCTACGGCCCACTTTGTCGTGCGGCAGAAAAAGAAGATCTGCCTGATGCACTTTGTTGGGTGTAGGTACGTCGAATTTTGGGCGAGGAATGTAGCGCGGTGCGGGGAGGTAGATCTGCCAGAGCGCTTGCTTGAACAACCATTCTTTGGCAACAACTTCAGGAACCTTTGCAGCAGCCGCTAATTTTTTAATGGCGGAGATACCTTTCCAGTAACCTTGTGGGCTGTAGTAACGCCGCTCTAATTTTCTGTCCATTTAAATAATTATGCGCAGACATATATACATGACAACAAAAATGAGTTTGGGTTTACCCAAGGGGTGTGGAAAAAAAGAGCTTAACGAAATGTTGCTGAAAAAGCAGGCAGCGGTAATAAAAAAAATCAAACCGAAAAAAGATCTTGACGACCATTACGAGTGGGAATTCTACCCTGAGCCCGAAGAGATGAGCCACCCTCCCAAACCAAAATTATGGTATTTACTTGCGGTACTAAAAAAAGTCGGCATTTCTTTAGAACAGGTCGGTGACGAAATGGGGTTAACCTTTTTGGGCAATGTCATTCACCAGTTTAAGCAGACGAATACTGGCTTGTGTAACTACGTTTGTTTTTTATACAACTATTTTCAAAAGATCTCACATGACGATTGGCCGGCTAAAAACGCAGTACTGAAAAAACTCACGAAAAGTTTGCCGAAGATGAAACAAACCAGAAATAAAGCCAAAAAAAGTTTCAACAAATGGTGGTCGGTGGCAAACAAAGTTGATGTATCAGCAACTCATTTGCTACCCTAGGGTGTGGGGTTTACCCCACTGTTGACTTAGATGTTCTTTTACCATCAACGTGGTTTGAAAAACGCAGTTTTGTCTTTGCAGTAGTAAAGCTGTTGTACTTTTTGATAATACCTTTGTACTCACTGTCAGAGATTTCACCATCTTCAAGAGCGGTTGATATGAGAGAGTTGATTGAGCTGAGCGTTTCTTCAGCCAAAGTTTGTATTTTTTCGTGTTTTTTCGCTTTACGCAGAAAGAATTTGACGGTGACGATGGATGAGGTTGACACCAATGAAAACAAGGTGGCGGTTGCGATTAAAGGGGCACCAACAACAACGCCAACCGCAGAAAGCGAAGCGGCCAGCCCAGAGCCTGTAAGAATGGTAGCGACTCCGCCTGTTAACGCGCATACTGTTTGACAACGCGTGTGCCACCGTTTGAATTTGGCTGAGGTTTGGTAGTAGTGCACCAACTGGTTTTCAAGATTTTTCTTTATCAATTCTATTTCAGCCCGCCGGAATTTTGTTGCAGAATCCATTTTCTATATATGTGTTAAAAAATATTCTAGTCGCAATAGGTGTTGCGGTATTTTCCGGTTTTCTTGTCGTAAATTATTTGGTTGTACGGTTCGGTAACTCTGGTAGGGTGGGTCCAAAACTTTTTGCTGAACAGGCCAGTTTTTTTGTTAAACGCCCCCTTGGCAATGTCACCCGACCAATACTTGTCAAGCAGCTTTTTATCAACTCCGGGCAACAGTTTATATATATCTTGAGCCTGCGAAAACCCGGGGATCTTTTTCCCGATTTGTTCATTGATCGTTTCACCGACACCCAATCCTACTTTTTGCTTCGAGCTGATTGCGTTGCGCGCCATAGCGTGACCCCACTGCCGCTTGTTTTTGGGGATAGCGTCAAGCGCCTTCACCATTTTTTTGTCTGCAACATGTTTGCAGCTTTTCTCATTTTTCTTGCCTGTACAGACGGCATAATCAACGTCATGCTGCATTGCAACTGCGTCCGTGGCGCCCGTGGGTTGCTGGTAAATCTTTAATATCTTTCCAGTTTGGGGGTCGTAAGAAAGCTGTTTTTCAAGGGGATTGTACGGCCCCGTGTAGTTGTGACCAGGAAGCGTCCACCCTTTCTTTGGTTTAGGCAGCTTACCAATAGCTTTATGCAAATCAAACCCAGCGCCGCGGGGTCGTTCATAAAGAGGGTTTGTTGGGTCATCTACTCTATTACCCGCATAAATTCTCATATCATAGCGGGGTGAACCCCGCCCCCCTTGAGCACCACCACTTTGAGCCCCACTGATAAATCGTGTCTTGGTAATACCACAACTAGCGCATTTTACTTTAAGCAGCCTTCTACCGTTTTTTGCAGTTGCGAATGTTTCACTTCCCGGTACGTTGGGTGTGAAACGCTTTTCCTTCACACAGTATACCTCCATCCTATATAATAATTAAAAATTATGACATCCACCTTTCACCCGGGGTGTGGGTAGCAACTGAGTTGCTGATACCCCACCTGGTATCATATCTTTTGGTCTTAATCTGTTTGAGGCTTTTGTCAACAAATCCCCGGACAAAGCATCTATTGTGTAATTAACAGCTTTTCTCGCGATTGGTTTGGCTTTATTGGCTAACTTCTTCTGATACTCTGGTTCTCTTAAAAACTCGCTCGCGAAGTATCTTCCTTGTTTAACACCTTGCTTTGCCAAATAAGGAATTCCGTGCTCAATGAAAGCTTCAGCAGCTGTGTTTCCTATTGTATCAAGAACTCCACTTCCCCTGGGGTGTGGGGTACCCCCACCTCCGAATAATCTTTTTTCAGCGGCAGCAAATTCGTCTCTTTTCTTTTTAGGCAAACCGCTTGTGCCCAACTTAAAAATTGTATCTAAAATATTACCTCCTTTGTGGGGTACCCCCACTACCCCAGGGACAAACCTTGTCTTGGTAATGCCGCAGCTGGCGCATTTTACTTTAAGCAACCTTTTGTCGTTTCTTGTGATTGTAATTTTTTCACTTCCTGCCACATTGGGTGTGAAGCGCTTTTCTTTCACACAGTAAACCTCCATCTTTATACTTTATGTGTAAAATAATCCTTCACCACAGCCTCATTGGTGTGTGTATTTTCTGAAAACATGTCTAAGATACCTTGGAACGACCGCCCTTTGTTTCGTTCATTCAGGAAACGCAAACAGTAGTAGCCGCAGCGCACACTGAATTCCCACTGAAGCTGGTTGTCATTCCGAAGAAAGGTCTTTTTGCCCTCGAGAATCAACTCAATTTCCCATTCCGCGGGTGGGGGTAACCCGAAAGAGTCAAAGTATTCCCGTCCATCCCAGCAGCAAACCCAGTGGGTGCCTGGCCCTCCAAGATCATCCATGTTGATTATACAAGGGGAGTGCCGTGGGGTAAACCCCACACCCCCACTACCCAACTCATCTCTCGAAAATATACCTTTGATGGGGATTTTCAAGTATTGGCACCACCGCTGCAAGTCATAATCAGTTAAGGGGACATCAACGAAGGTAGGCTTTTTTTTGATCACCCCAAGA
Organism: Meandrina meandrites; assembly: GCA_963693305.1. Taxonomy (NCBI): domain Eukaryota; kingdom Metazoa; phylum Cnidaria; class Anthozoa; order Scleractinia; family Meandrinidae; genus Meandrina; species Meandrina meandrites. The sequence continues at coordinate 19,828,423 of OY855904.1, forward strand.
ACCAATAAACGGTGGAGGGCGCGCATATGGGGGAGGGTTGATGCGCATACCCTTTCCTCCTGTGGGTGGCCGTTTTACCTGCATGCCTGCCCCGTGGGGTGTGGGTAGCAACTTAGTTGCTGAGCGCATATGTCTGATTTGTGTCTTGCTCAAGTCAATGTCTACGCCCGTTTTGTTCTTTATAGCGCGCTGTATTTTTTTGATCTGCCTGGCGGTCAAGTGCAAAGTGTCGCTGCCGCGGGCAATGGCCTCGTTTTTAAATCTGAGCGTAACGGCTTCTCCTGGCCCAAAGGCCCGCGCGAGGCTTACCTTCTGCCCGTCTGAAAGTGTAATCTTATGCGGATAGTAAGTCGTCATATTTATACTTATTACAAAAATTATTTTGTGGGGTAAACCCCACACCCCTTAGGTAGCAACTCCGTTGCTAAACCATAACCAGCTCATTACCCACCTGCCTGAGAACAAGTTCGGACTCATACAAAATTGCCGCATAAATGGTGTAGTCTTGTGCGTTGGCTGCCTCGTTGAGCCTGTAGTGGAAAACCATCTGCTTCGGGTCGTTGGTCTTGTTCTCTTTGTTTTCGCGAAGGTCAAAATAGAGTACTGGGTACAGCGTCTCGAAGTTGTTGGGCTGAAGCTGAACACCGGTGTTGTAGTCGTTTTTGCGGTACCGGTAGTTCATCAAGTCATTAAGAATGCGCAGTTTGAAGTTTTCGTCGTATTCCAGCTCCGGATAGTACTGTGAAGAGCCGTACTGCAGCCGGCAGGTCGCTAGCTTGGCTGAATTGTCTCCGTCAATGTCAAAGGTGTCAAAGAAGTAGGGGTTTTGTGTCAAGGCGTTTTCCTTCCTTGTCTGTTGAATGAAAATGAAAACATGTTTGGCATCCTTTAAACCGGGATTTATCTGCCACGAACCGAAAGCGTCACGCCGACTGGGGCTGGGCTGGATCATTTCATTCAGGTACGTCCATTTCTGAGGTTTCAAAAAGTTTTCGTTTACAAGCTTCTGCCCTTCGCTGGTGAAACGCAGCATTGGAACCCACAGCTCGAGGTTTCTCACCACTACCCTGCGATCGGTGCCATCGTTTTGCCAAATCAGCTCTGCATCCGATTGGAGCTTAATTTCGAACTCCAGCTGCATGGGGGGAAGAAGCTTGTCACTCAGCTCTTCGAAGAATGAGTATCTGTTAAGTGGTATGAGGGTTTCAACCCTGAGGCCGGCGTGGGCAAGCAAGCCTCTTTGTCTGATTCCTTGGTTAGTGGCGGCAGCGGCCGTTACATTGCTATTCGTTGTGTCCAGATACCAAAACTGATTTTTTGCCGCGCTCCTCGCAAAGTCATCAGAAAAGTCCAGCAGGTTTTTGATAAATATGAGCTTGTGAATTTTGTCCATGTTGTAAATGTTTTTACCCGATGATTTCACTAAAAGTTTGTTTATCAATGAAAACGAACCGTTAATGGGTGCTGACCGGACGTCCCCTGCAACTGCCGCACCATCCGCGGTTGCCTCGAAAGTGAAATCAGCCCGGAAGTAGGCGTTATACCAGTCAAACCAGTTGTCTCGGTCGGTGACTGCGAATTTATAGCCATTTTTCACCTGGTGCTCATTGTTTCCCGGGATTCTGATCGGTGTGTCTAAATAGAAACGAACGTACTCTGTTTTTTCCAAATGCCTGGGGCTTCTGAACATTTCGCCTATATATTTTCAAAAAAATTATTTTAATTTTCCGACAAATATTGGTTTACTTTCAACTTTGCAGCCCGACCGAGATTTAAGATCTGTTGCAACTTTTTCCGCGAATCCCCGCTCAACTGAGTTGCTGATACCCCAGGGTTTAGCATCTTTCTCAGTTTTTGCCGCGACTCGGTACTAAGTTTCTGCGGTGGGGTCTTTTTACCCTTAGGTTTTACACTTGGGGTTTTACCCTTGGGGCGTGGGGTATCCCCACTTCGCAAAACGGCTTGTATCTTGTCAGCCCCTTTTTCTGCGGCTTTCTCGGTGGCTTTTTCTGCGGCTTTTTTCAATATTTTTTTCGAGGCTTCATTTACAGCCTGCTTCAACGCCTGACGGGTGGCTTGCTTTTTGAACCGCTTTCCTATGGCCATCAAGGTGTCTCTAACAACCCCCGTACCTTTGTGTCTGTATCTATAGTAACCCCTTGGCACGTCGTAATATCTCGTCCACTCACTCGGATGATTCATTATTATACTTAGGTGTAAATTATTTTTCTTTTTCTTCTTCAATGATGATACTTAAAGCCACATCTTGGTCATTCAGATCTATAATGTTGTTGCGCCCGTCCGTGACTTTGATATTTATGCTATTGATTCTGTTTTTGTTCACCGGGTGCCACAGGAGGCGGCGGGGCTCTTTTGAAAAGGGGTAGCTGACGGTGAGTTCAGCGGTTGAAAAAGAGAACATAACGTCGCCCCCGATGTTGTCCACGGCCCTTGTAATGAGATCGCAATGGATATAGATCCAGTCGACGCCTCTTGTTATATTTGGTACGCGGTCGCTCCTGTTGTTTGCTCCGTCTATTGTTTTCTTGTCAAAACCCAGCAGCGCGGCAAATTCACCTCCACTTAGATCAAGCTCGTAGCCGTCCTCCAACAAAATGACCACCCGATACGTTGTGGTGTGAAAATACAGCTGGAAAATAAACTTGGATTTTTCATCCTTGGGATCCACTCTTCCGATAAGCGACTGGATGGTGGTGTTGAGGCCTTTGTAATCATACATTCCGTCCGGAATTGTCACGGTTTTCCAGTTCTCTGTTTTTTTCCGCCATTTGAACTCGTTGTTGTTGTACCGTTTCGCGATGTTGTACCACGAATATGACATGGATACCAGCTCATTTAACGCCGCCTTGTATCTTTTGTAGGGGTCTAAAGCAATTGGTGGGTCAAAGTTAATTGTGAAGTCGTGTGACTTGCTGTTGGCGTTGTTTTGTTTGGCCAGCTGCGAGTCGAGCAACAGGTTGAAATGGAAATGGGTTGTCATGCTTATATAATATTACTCAAAATTTTGTAGGCTTCTTTTTCTGTTATTTCATTTTGCCTTACCAGCAGCCCCAACATCTGCTGGACCTGTTTTTTTAGCTTCAGTGAAGTGTTGCCCGCCTGTATAGACGCCAAGCTTATGTGTAGCCTGTCAACCAAAGCGTTTAGATCTACACTTCCGCTTCCTTCCATTTCTCTTTCAGTTTCATCATCAAGAGGTGGGGGGTTCATCCAATCGGTAAAAGTCCTGCTGCGGGGCAGTTTCACCCCACCTTTTTTTCTCCTTTCAAGAATTTCATCTCTTGCTTTTTTTATGTCTGCCATTGTGTATCCGTGAAATTTTGATTTTTTACTTTTTACCACATAGTTGGGATTGTTTTTATTTTTTGATAGCATGCTGTTTAGTGTCTGTAGGTCAACTGACTCTGATCCCTCGATAACTAGTTCTTTTGGTGGCCCCCATTTACTTGGTTTTTCCTCTGGGGTATCCCCACTTTCTTCCATTAATTCCATTTCTTCCTCTTCAGCTAAAGGCGGTAACGGTGTTGATGTTGGTGATGGTGGTGGTGTAGATGTTGGTGATGGTGATGGTGTTGGTGATGGTGATGGTGGAGTTTCCTCATCCGGGTTAAAATCTCCGTCGAAGGGGTTCTCATCCATACCATAATCAGGAACCTCTTCTTCCTCTTCTTTTGGTGCCGCCCCTACTTGAAGTTTGTCAAGCCGTGATGTGATCGGTTTGAACAACTCCTCACCTGATACCAGGCTAAACTCTTTATTGATTTTGTTGTTTTTTATTGCTGTGAGGATTTTGTCGTTCTGCTGCTCAACTTCAGCCTTTTCGCTGACAAGTTTTCGCCACTTCTTCATGGACATATTTTTGCGGTATATATATCGTGAAAAAAAAAAAGGAAAATTCCAAATTACGATCCCAGTTTGACCGCGAAAAGTAATTACAAGCAAGGCCACCCTTGTATGCCAGCAGATACCTTTCGGATGCTTATTTGCGGGCCGAGCAACTCTGGTAAAACAAATATTCTTTTGCATATGCTTTACAGGTTGTTGGTCTACGACAAAATTTACCTTTGCGCAAAGAACCTTCATCAAGATAAGTACCAATACATGATTGATGATTTCGACACAAGAGTCAATCCTGTGACTGGCTATAATGTTATCGTAGGCGCTCACGATGTTATTCCTTTGGAAATGCTGCCCACTGACAACCAAAAAATTGTAATCTTCGATGATATGGTTTGTGAAAGCAATCAAAGGGATATTATCGAATATTTTATCAATGGCCGCCACCGCAATTGCAGCGTCATTTATCTTTCTCAAAGCTATTTTAAGGTCCCAAAAAACATCCGAGATAATTGCAGCCACTTTTGTGTTTTCGGCTTTCTTCCCAGAGAAAATAACCGTATTGCTGATGAATTGGGAGTTGACAGAGAGCTGCTTGAAAGGGCTACCAACGCAAAATATTCTTTTTTATACCACGACCGGCCAAAAAAAACCACACTCAAAAATTTTGATGAAAATATATAGAAGAAGAATGGGGTATCTTAACGGTGCTACGGGTTCTACTCAAACACACGAGGAGGCCACTTCAATCCGAGGGGAAACCGGCCCTGCCGGCCCTGCTGGTCCAACTGGCGCAACTGGTCCCGCCGGCCCTAAAGGTGAAAAAGGCGATAAGGGTAATACTGGCTCACAAGGTCCTAAAGGCGATAAAGGTGCTGTTGGAGAAAAAGGCTTAAAAGGCGAAAGAGGCCCACAAGGACCGACTGGACCTGCTGGCCCTGCGGGAGCCACGGGACCTACAGGGTCTACTGGACCTACGGGACCTGCGGGGCCTACTGGAGCGACTGGACCTGCGGGTTCGAAGGGTGCTATTGGCCCAAAAGGTGAAAAAGGAGAAAAGGGTGATAGTGGGGATTTATCAACCGTTAATATTTCTGGAGATATTCTCATGAAAGATCATGCGATAAAGCAACTTGCGAATCCTGTCGGCGATCAAGATGCTGTAAATCTTACTTCAATGAAAAAATATGTGGGCTCAAATTCTATTTCAGCGGGACACTCACATAAAAAAAATGCTTTAGCCTATTTGGAGCGAGGGTCAGGCGTTACAGATGTAAACAATGTTACTTCTGTTACGTTTGAAGACTTTACCTCCAACCTTCACAGTGTAAATAAAAAAGCTTATACTTTCAATCTCGTAAGAACTAGTGTCAATTCTTTCAACTCACGTTTAAAGTTGAATAAAAAACCCCTGGCCGAGGGAGAGTACACTATTTGTGCCGAGTTCTTTTACCCGAAAGTTGATACTGATTGGTTTATAAGTGCTTCAACCCCTAACCCGGTTGATACTCTTAATTACCATACCAAGCACTTCAACAGTCACAGTCCAAAATATTCTCGCACCATTATTCACACGCACAAATACAAAGACAACGATGACACTATCTATCTCGATATTTCAAATTCAGGTTATGATGGCTCTTCACCACTTGAAAAGGCCGCTTTGATTATTTACGGTGTAAAAGGATATCAAACAGATGTAGATGGAACTGTTTATGATCAGGCTTTTGTTATCGACGATGGTGAAATCACGCTACAGACAGATTTAGATATGAACGGCTTTTCGTTGAAAAATTATGATCGAGGGTACAAAATAGAAAACGATACTATCAAATTACAAAAAGATTTAGATCTAAGCGGTTATTCGTTAAAAAATTTCCGACCTAGATTAATAATAACTGGAGAATGGAAATCAGATGAAAATAAAATAGGTGATAAAACTTTTGTTAAATTCGGAAATAACATTCGTGTAATGGCGCCATTTCCTTGCTTAATTGAGGGTGTTGCAGCTTTAATTATTTGCAAAAAGGCTGCCTCTCGAACTTATGAAAGAATAGGTTTTGCTTTTAGATTACCTGGCAGTTTTTTAAGTGAGGCTCCATATAAAAGCGTACGTAATGCTGATGGTTTAAAATATCAATATGCGGAGCTTTATGGTCCTGGTGATGGACCAAGATTAGCTCCGGGAAACTATTTTGCAGTTAATTTATCATCCCCCGGCCACCAAAATGTAAACCTATCTAATACAAAACATGTATTAGTAAGTTTAATTTTAATAGACGATTTTAATTTTAGGTAGTCACGCAAAGACTCCACTCCATTTCGAGGAGAAAGATTTCTTGAAGCACTGGTCGTAATCATCTTCATCATAAATTGGATAGCCGAGATAGTGTCTGAATCCATTTCTAATGCACAGATTACAGAGACCATTTCGCGAACATCTGCTTCTGCCACATTTATAGCAGAACAAGACCCTTACAATTTGTTCATTGCGATCGCAAAATGGAGCTTCATGGATTGCGGCATTCACCTCATCCCAGCCAAGAGCTTTTCGCTGTCTGAGCTTCATTTTAGTATATCCTTTGTGGATTTCTTTTCGAACCTCGTCCCAGCCGAGCATTTTACGCTGCCAGAGTTTTATTATAATATACTCTGTACAGATTTTTTCTCGAAGTTCAGCTGGAAGTGATTTTATTAATTCCAATGTGTCTGCCATGTTTATACCCTTGTTGGTGTGTTTCTCTAATTGCTTGGCAAAAGAAGATTCATTACATCTTGTGGGCTCATTTTCCGCATTTGCGCCACAATGTGATCTATTGCAATTGGTGGAGGTTTTACTTGGTTTTCGTTGACTGCGCGATATATTTCAAAATCAGTTCTCGTTCTGTTTTTTTGGAATTTTGTTTTTCTCATGCTTTGATCTATGAAACCGCTTCTTCCTCTCCCCATCTCTGTGTTTTATACTGCACGGTGTCAATTCTCTAATTGCTTGTCCCGCCCACGGTTTTGAAAAAATGCTCTGTTAACGCACTCCCCCTTTCCTAGTAGTATAGTCGGAATGAATTCAACACTTCTTTGGGTAAGCCTAAATTTTTCACCCTCTTTACGGGGCTATAGTCACGGTCCAAAGCTGAACCATGCGAGCTTTGTGAGCATGGTTTGGCTTTGGTCCGTGACTACTAGTCCCGTGAAGAGGTGAAAAATTTAGGTGCACCCAAAGTGGTGTTGAATTCATTCCGACTATACTACTCGGTCTTTTTTGTTGCATCAAACACTTTTCAGTCGATCCCGAGAAACGCTGATTGCCTGCTAAGGTTGCCGACAGGGAAACCGCTCAAGATGTTTCGCCATTTGACTACGGCACTCGTCGTGACTGTTCTCGCCTTTTTCCATGTTGTAGGTTAGTCAGTTAATAGAGTAATGCTGTTTTCAATATTTGATCGAAAAGTTTAAAACGTGATTCAAGCTAGTCAGTAATTTCTCTTTTCCTCTTTATTTATTTTCAGTCTCATTAGCTATCTTGAATATCTTGGTGTAATACGAGTAAAGACGCAAAATTACTCCGCGCGAAAACTAGAGTAGCTTCTTAGTTCAAAGTCAAAATGTGGTAATTCAAGCACACAACGAACAGAACTTGACGTTTTTCGTCATTTTGTTTCTCTACACAGATGCTACAACAGACGAATCTTTTGAGATGAAGATTTTCAATCACGACTTTCGAGCCTCTGACTCCAAGATACATGTAATGCTAAAGAAGGCAAACCTCACCGGTCATGGCTACAAGAAAGAAGTTGTCACGAAGGTGGTACAAGAAGCCGAAGGTGGAAAAGAATTCCAGGCATGTCATTATGTGTATTTTGAACGTTCGAATTAATGCAAAATATGGTGGCCGAATTTACAAAATTGAGTGTAAATGTGTCTTTTTTTTCTTGGATATTCTCAAGACTACGTGTACTGTGTTTAAGGTTTGTAATAAAGTTAATAATTCATTCCTTTTTACTCCAGGAAGCGCACTACTACTACAAGGATGTCAATTGTTCAGAGATGCAGGTGGTTGAACAAGAATTGGAACGTTTGTTACCAGGTAAACGGGGCGAGAAAAGGATGTGTTTGATGCTGATACATGTAACACTAAGTTTTTAACAAACCGAGTTGCTTCCTCCAAATTAAACATGATCAAAAGAGGGTCACATGGATATGATAGTTGGAAGAGCTAGGAAAGGGAAAACGCAAACCCGACATACTCAGAATAATGTTACAGTATAGCTTTTATGCTCGTTTTGGAGTCGTCAGATTTTAGTCATAGGAGTTAAATATTTAAAGATCAAGTTATTGCTATTTGGAGTTAAACTCGCTGATCAAGGACATACGCAGAGAAATTTAACTAATATACCACCACTAGAAATAGAACTGCCAAACTCTCAAAGCCTGTGACTGGCTTTACCAAACCTTCTAGATCAGAAAAAATAAGAAAAAGCAAAACGGATTCTAACAGAAGTGGAACACAATTCTAAAACCAAAATATCTGATTTTGCTGTTAAATCAAGAGAGTCAGTATCATTTTTAACATTATACTTCTGACTCTTGCCAGGTGTTATTGGAAAAGACATAGGTAACAAGTTTAAAGCGGAAGTAGGAACCAGGCATCTTGACAGCATGGGGCAGTGTAGAGTGGGACTGGAGGTTCATTTCAAGGAAGCTGAGGGTTGCTATAATAATCAGACAGATGTCTCCAAACGACGCATGAAGCGTGAATGCGGTTCGAAGGTGTGTGTCTTCTGCGTGAAGATCATAATCAAAGACAGCGGTAACAACAACAAAATCAACAACAACAACAACAACAACAAAACACAACAACAAAAACAAATACAGCAAAAACAAAAACAAAAACAAAAACAGCAAAAGCAAAAAACAAACAAAAAGAGCAAGCAGCGCAGCCGGCGCCGCGGGATCAACTGGGGCAGCAGCAGCCGGCGCCGCAGTAGCACCTGGGGCAGCAGCAGCCGACGCCGCAGCAGCACCTCGGGCAGCAGCAGCCGACGCCGCCGCAGCAGCAGCAGCAGCAGCCGGCGTCGCAGCAGCAGTGGATGGTGAATCAGTGTTGAGTTGTTGATGTGGGCAGCAATGAACAGTAGCATTGTACTTTTTCTGTCCATAAACATTCCTAGCTTAGAATTGAAGGTTTCCAGTGACTGTTTCTGTTTCGCCAAATAAAACGCCGAACACTATGAATGAACATTCACAAAAGTTCGTGTTAAGATTCCTGGGTGATTATTTAACTGTAAAAGCTCGTCGGAGGCACCTTTGAAGAACTAAAGCTTAAAGATTTTTTGTGTTTTTACTATATAATTGATTTTTATTGACAAAATTAGCCTAAAATGCTGTTAGTAGTAATTAAAGCTTTAAAAACCATTGGTTACAGCGTTTGTTGTTATGGTAACATCGAATTCCCTAAAAATTACACCAAGCCAACTCCAATCCAAGACCAATTAAGGTGGCTCGCGGCTATTTTTTGGGAACGGAGGTGCTCTTTTCTAAATGGAGTTTTGGGCATGTAAACCTCAACCGATTTTTCTGATTTTTGGCAGTCGAAATAACAAATGTTCAAATTTTATAAAGCTTTAAATTATAGGGCAAACAAGGCAAACGATCACGAGATATTAGCGCTTTTGAAAAAATATATTTATGAAAAAAACGCGAATATTTTCCAAACGCGACGATAGATTTTTTTCTTATTAATGTAAACATGTTCAAATTATCCTAGTTTTAATGTGAGCAAGTTTCAACGAAATCGGCTGGGTACAAATTGCTGCACAGTTGACTGTTGAATTTTTGCTTCAAAATATTATGCTTGTGTATAATTGAGAGCTGTTACAACAACGTTTAAGCAATGCTCAGATCCAATGGATTATTTGAAAGCTTAATGCCAGCTAAAACGTTGCTGAAAAGTATGGAAAGATCGGAAACTCCTAGAAAAAGTTGTAAACGGATGAAGAGGAAGAGGTTTACGATGCGTAAATTGTGAATATTAAAATATTCAATTTTTTCGAATTAAAAAAAATCTACCGATTTTTTTTCTGTTATTTTTAAGTATGAGAAAATACAGCATATATGCAAACGGCTTTATCTAGTTCCGTGTGTCTAATCTCGATGAAGCGCGTCGAATTTTGCTCGCCAAGATGGCTAGTTCGCGTCTGCCATTTTGAAGCGCTTTGGAAACCCTCGCGTAACAGTAAATTATTCAAACTTGCTTTGGTTAGCGCGCCCGAGCCTTCAAACTTGAAATTATCGATGTTCGCTTCGCTGAATTACCTGCACTCGCGTTATCTCTTACATCACAACAAACTGCACTATATCGATCAGCACTTGATAGGCTATCAAAGTGTGTCGGGCATTTTGGATCTTTCTATTGGTTTCTTAGTCTGAAATGTCATCCGTCCTCTCTTCCTTACCCCCCAGGTGGGGGGTAAGGAAGAGAGGACGGATGACATTTCAGACTATTGGTTTCTGAGAAAATAGGCTCTAAAGTTGGCCAATAGGAAATTTTTCGTTTCGCGTCACGTAAAGAGGTGTCACAGGAAAAATATTTCGAATATTTTTAAAGCCCGACACACTTTTGTGCACCAATATCTCACGATCATTTTGGTTATCAGTAACCTTAACGTTTACATGCCGAAAACTCGATTTAGAAAAGAGCACCTCCATTCCCAGAAATAGCCGCGGGCCACCTTAAGTGGTGCAATTTCTTATCGTTTCGGCGAATTAAATGGAAAGGCTGCAGAAAAGGTAATTAAAAACTGTCTTCACTACATGCAAAGGTGTGAAGAAACATTTCGCTTAATACATTTTTAGCGAAATCGTCCACTGCTTGTCATGTACTACTGAGATATATATAATTTATTTTCTGCAAGAGCAAAAAGCTTGCACGAGAGACGCGATTTTCTATACAGACATTGCTGAAAATAAATTCCGAAAACTCTCCGCTCATCCAATGAATATTTTTGTTGCGGTATTTTGTAAACTTTTGGGTGAAATTGAGTTGAAAATATCTCCTTTTTTCTTTTAAAAGGGACACCCTACCTGCGTCTTTCTTGTGCTTCTTAAAGTCATACGCGCGCCGGAGTTTCGTTGCAAAGGTTTATCACGCACTGAGAGAGACAAGGTAGGCAAGCCAATCTTGGAAGCGTACGCACACCACTTCGAAAATCCAGACATACCTCGATCTTCCCCCTTAACGCTTCAAAAGCATAAATATTCCATCTTTTTATGTGATTTAACTACATGCAAGTTGAAGTTTGGAGTTAAGAACTTCATTTGAATTCATAACTCTGGTAACGAATCGGCCTCCATTTGTCCGTGAAACCGAAAAGTTGGCCAAACCTGACGCTCAAACCTTGGGCGAGACTAAATCCATCCCGTCTGGGGGAGACCGCGGGAGAGCTCTAGTCGCCACAATCCAATACCCATTTCCACTTTGAGAAGTCGAGTTTTGTAGCGGCGGGAAAACCCTTTATCGCCAACTTTCTGATCGCGCTTTATACACCAGCGGTTGTCATGGCATAAGTTTTTTTGAACTTTTAAAAAATCCAAGAGGCTCTGTTCCAAAGAGTTACGAATTCATAGACATGTGCTCTTTGTTTCGCGCAACACCAAACTCCAGCACTCTACGGACATCACGATCAGGCTGTATGGGATTGGGTCGAGCACTCGACCATCCTTGGAAACCCAGGGCTTCAAAGGGGATGGAAAGGGAAGGGAGAAACTGGGAGCGGGAAAAAGGTGGGGGGAGGGGAGGGGAAGGGAAAGAGGAAAGGGGAAGCCCTGGGAAGCTTCTCTATACAGATCATTTCTCGATCGAAGAGCAAACACCATTAGCGAGGTGTGAAACAGAAGCGCTCGTATGACAAAAGAGACCGGCGAGGTTCAATTAGCACCTTCAAAACTGCACAGCAAGATATTTCTACTGACCAGATGATATCCGGTAAATCGTTTTCGGTGGCTTTTGTCCGCGAGCATAACAGAACAAATTGTCGCCGCTCTTCTATCTCTTGCTTGCATTCCGACCATTTACAAATTTTCAGTCTGCTTTTCTTTGTTTAAGTTTTTTGTTTAATACAGTTTAGATTGGTAGGACTGAAATATTCGAGTAATGACGGAAGGACGTACTACGCCGAAGAAATCGGCGCAAGATCTTTGCCCAATAGAAATTCTGTTGTTCCTGTCACAAGCTTTCGGTCGATGTCGGCGCTTTCGCCTATACACGCTGCCGTGATCTTGTTATTTCTCAAAGACTGGACTTGTTCCATCATATTGAACTTTAACGGACATGCGGCAAACACCAAAGGAAATTTTGGGAACGAATCTTTGCCTCTCTAAGAGCTTTACAAACGCCAGGCAAAATTTGGTCCGAATCCTGTTGGCAATTCTGCATACACATCTCTTCCCTCTACAATTTTCCGGACGATCATGCTTTGTTCCTCTTTCATTTGTCTAACGCTTGAAAACGATTCCAATGAAGTGCAAACTCCTTGCTCGAAGAACTCCATGTAGCGAAAATGCGAAAAGTGAAGAAATAAATATAGTGTCAGCGTGATGTCAAATTCTTTTGTTTTGAAGGTGTTGCAACGCGTGGGCCATGTCATCCGCTAATGTTTACAATGCTAATTCGGCCGTAATTCGAGAGTTCGTAACGACTTCCAAATCAGCATGTGATCGCTTTTCATTGGCCTCATTTTAAATTTAATTAAAAATGAGCCAATAACGGCTCAGAAAAGTAATTGATCGAGAAATGATCTGTATAGAGAAGCTTCCCAGAGCTTCCCCTTTCCTCTTTCCCTTCCCCTCCCCTCCCCCCACCTTTTTCCCGCTCCCAGTCTCTCCCTTCCCGTCCTGTCCCCGTTGAAGCCCTGGGTTTCACCGGGAGTGACTATTCAGCACTCAGTTGATGTTGTGAGACTTCTCATTTTTCATACATGAGGTATAAATCACACTTAACTTTTTTTTACAAGTTAAAAAAAGTCGCCAACAAGAGGATTTTAACCCGGGCCGTCCGATTACCGCGCGTAATGTATATTCACTAGGCTACCGACGACCAGCTGTAAGAAACCCTAAAATTTTGGCTATATATCCTAACCTCAATATAAAGGCTAACCGCAAGCAAACTAAGTTAACGTAGGCTAACCGGAGTGCTTTTTCGGCTAAAAAGAGTGCTAGTAGGCTAACCGAAGTGTACAGTAGGCTAACCGAAGTGCTAAATAGGCTAACCGGAGTGCTGTTTTGTATTCACTACATGAACTGAGTGTTACGTGGTATAAAATGTCATGAGGTTTCTCCCTATTGTCTCACAACATCAACTGAGTGTAGAACAGTCGCTCCCTTCCGAGGAGGATTTCACTCGACATGTGAGGACGTGTTTCTTCTAGCTCCCGAATAACTTTGTTTAAGTGCGGGTTTATCATTACATGGAAGACCTCCTTTACGGTTTTAAAAGAAAAACACGAACCAGCGACTCCGATAGCGAAGCCAAGTCGCCAGACGGAAAGAAAATTTGTAACGAAAACACCATCGCTGACGATAAGCGAGAAGCCGCCATTACGGACAACCGTGAAGAAGACAAAGCCCTCGGAGCGACAAGCACTATGGAAGAAATTACCAAACAATTGAAGCTCATTCTGTCTAAACTAGAAGGACTAGAAACGAAAGTAGAAACGGCTATTAACCAGTGACAAACCATGGTTAACAAGCTCGAGAATGTTGTAGAAAAAGTGCAAGAAGACGCCAAGCAACTTAAAGAGAATGTCGTTACGATGAACAAAGGAGTATCCTTTCTAAATAGTGAAGTTGAGGAGCTGCAAAGAAACGAAACAAAGCACTTGAAAAGAATTAAAATCCTAGAAGACCAAATCATGTACCAAGAGCTTTTCAATCGACGCGAAAACCTTCGCTTTCTTGGAGTTCCAGAATCGATGGCAGACGAAGAAGATACGAGGGAAGTGATATATAAACTCCTAGAGGAAGAGCTCGGCATTGAAGATGTGAGGCGAATTGAGTTTCAAAGAATCAATAGGATAGGAAAGAAATCTAGCGAGGTAAGGCGTGTAATTGCTCGCTTCCTGCGGTTCCAGGATAGAGAATTTATCTTTAATAAAGCAAGGGAAATGAGCGGCTCGCTGAATCTGAAATCTGGAGTATCAAGGTGCTTGTAGATCTACCAAAAGAGATCCGTGATAGAAGAAAGGCACAATGGCCCAAGCTAAAGCAGGCGAGGGACGAAGGGAAGACGGGTTATTTCAGCAGGCGCGAGCCGGATAAACTCTATATTACCGTAATGATTCGATTTAGCGCCCGGGGCGCTTATTTACTTTTGGCACCTCAAGGGAGGGCGCTTATTCGAGACAGGGCGCTTATTCGGGACAGGGCGCTTGTTTAATTTTTTGAGAATCAACCAAATGTTCAAAACAAACTTTAATAAATATTAAAATAACTAGCAATAATAGAATCTGTAACAGTAACAAATTGTTGAAAGTTCAGTTACTTTTAAAAGAATTGTTCATTTTAGCAGTAGATATATACATGTACGGTACGGTGAATGTTCATGAGTTTATCCACGGTACTTAACAATAACAAAAACTGTAAGAATGGGGGCGCTTATTGGAATAGGGGCGCTTATTTACAAAAACACATTCTATGGGGGGGCGCTTATTCGAAAGGGGGCGCTTATTGGAAGGAGGGCGCTAAATCGAATCATTACGGTAATGGAGAATTTGTTCCGATGTAAATGGCTGTGTACATTATTACTCAGGACACGATGTATTTGATCATGTAAGGCGGCGTCAAGCAGTCTAGTTCTATCTCGCTTACTAAAAAATAGTCTTTGTGTATTGTTTTAGAGGTCAATTTAAACTTAAATAATCTGCGTTAGTTATTATTTTTTCTTTTTTTTTTGTAATGGTTTTTCGGGAGCAAGAAGAGCTTATTCAAATTCCATTTTCTGCTTGCTGTTGTCCCAAATCCCAAAGGCCGTAATTACCATAATTTTGTTCCACGGCCTTTTAAGAAATATGTATTTGTTTAACTTAATATATGTAAGTGTAGGTGCTTTATTTTTTGTTTGTTATCTTGTTTTTCTGTTGATGTGTTTAGCCATTATTTGCATATGCTCGGCTAAGGCAACTGTGTGCCTGTTGTCTAAAAAAACCGTGAACATTAGTTTTTCTCACTTGAAGTTGACAACTTATCTCTACGGATATGGGGCGTCAAAACATTTGTTTTGAACTTTTGTCATTAAATGCTCGCGGACTTCGCTCTTTTGATAGAAGGAAGTCTTTTTTTAATTGGCTATTTAAATCTTCCGCCGATATATGTTTCCTCCAGGAAACATATAGCACCCCAGAAGTAGAAAACATGTGGAAAAAACAATGGAAAGGTAAAATGTTCTTTTCCCATGGAACTAATCATAGTAGGGGCGTTCTCATTCTTGTAAAAGATCGCCTAGATTTCAAACTGCAATCCGTTAAGGTTGACTCTGAAGGTCGCTACATTCTCCTTGAGGTGAACTGGCACGGGGAAAGCTCAGAGTTGACTCGCTTGCGCGGAGGCACCGCCAGAACCAGGGACCTCAACTTCCACCTCAACACGTTTGATATCCACAAATAATTTTATTATCCTTACAATAAAAACTCTAACTTTTATGAACTCTTGCCCAGGAAGTTACTTAATCACATTAGATCATGTTTACATCAACGTTAATTCACAACTAATGGTGACAATTATGGTAGACAGAACCAATGGAGAACACAGTATGAAAGAAGCAAAACTTAAGTAATAATTTAATAACAAGCGTTAGCTAGCATTATTGGTTGACGGAATAGCATAGTTAAATAGACGGCCCTATACCCACCTAGGGTTATGGTTTAAATGAATTATGAATGAGAGGCAGATTTGGGGCCGTGAAAAACTCAATGAAGGGTAGAATTATAACGCGTACTAGCACTGATCTAATAACGTTGTTAGTTAAAGATAAGGGGAAAGAAAAGGCGACTAAAATAACACGTATAAGCAGGTGGGAAAGTTTGCCGCTCCAACTAAGAAAGTATTACGCGCAAAAAGGAAATGAAGGTAAAACTGAATCACAAATGTTATCCATTGATTCTGTTTAACAAAATATATTTAAATTACAAGAATTGTTCCGTCACATGGCCCTGATTCAAGATTCTCCTTTGGTGCTTCTAAATATCTATGCACCAAATACATCTACCGAACAATGTGAATTTTTCGAGAAAATTGCCGAGGAGCTGAAAAGTTCGGTTGCACTTTCGGATTCTTCGCTTGTTGTCGGAGGAGATTTCAACGTGATCTTTGACCAAGACCTCGATGGAAGCGGAGGTGTCAAGAAAACAAAAAAATCGGTCAAAATACTAGAAGATATCTGTTTGGAGCAGGATTTGATAGATATATGGCGAATCAGAAATCCAAAAGAGAAACGCTTTTCGTGGGGACAGAAGACCCCAATTATTGAGAGACGTTTAGACTTTTGGTTAGTTAATGATGGTTTACAAGACGACATCGTTTCAGCAGACAAAATATCATCTATTAAATCAGATCACTCTGCAATTACATTGTCGATCAACGTGTACAAGACAGTGAACGCGGTCCAAGCTTTTGGAAGCTTAATTGTTCCTTAGTGAATGATAATAATTATCGCGATCTCCTTGACACAAACGAGTAGTTATGCAGCTCTCGTAAGCTTGTAATTCTACTGGTCCTCTAGTGTAGCAGCTGCTATTGTTTTGGGGGCTAGGGGCATTGTTCTTGTTGTTTGTTCTATTGTTCTCTCAGCCACTCATGTGAGACCTTACGAGAGCTGCATGGCGACCCACACAAACATTAAAAGTTGGCTTGAAGAATTTAAGGACGTTGTTGATAAGCGTGTCTTATGGGATTTGTTAAAATACAAAATTCGACAGTTTACTATAAATTATAGTAAAACAAAAGCTCGGGATAGGAGAGCTAAGGTTAATGAATTGGAAGAAAAATTACAGAACTGCACCGAAAAATGTGACAAAGACCCATCGAAACAAAATGTTGAAGATTTGGAGTGTTTACAGGCGGAATATGATCAACTATATGATTATATTACTCAAGGTGCTATTGTTCGTTCCCGTGCAACCTGGTATGAAAAAGGTGAAAAAATAACAAATAGTTTTTGAATTTGGAAAAATCAAATAAGGAAAAAAGTTGTTTACGTAAGGTTTTAAAAAGCGATGGAACAATAGCAGTTAACCCCAAATCAATTATGAGTGAATTAGAATCGTTTTACTCCAATCTTTACAAAGAGAGCAATCGTCTATCATCATCTTTTCTAGATGACTTGAAGGAATTTCCAACCTTGAATGAAGATGTGCGAACATATGTGAAGGAAAGATAGAATACAATGAATGCTTTAACGTCTTTCAGACCTTTCAAAAGAATAAAACTCCCGGGAACGATGGACTGACAATAGAATTCTACGTGGCTTTTTGGTCTTTGATCGGAAGACCTTTAGTTGATTGTATCAACTACTCTTATGAGTTCGGGGAACTCTCAAACTCGCAAAAACAGGCCATAATTAATTTAATTGAGAAAAAAATTGAGGATAAAAGGATCATAAAAAATTGGCGGCCTATATCGCTAATCAATGTCGATGCGAAAATTATCTCTAAAATTTTAGCAAAGCGTCTAGAAAAGGTCCTGTCAAATTTAATACATCCTAATCAGAACGCATTTGTTAAAGGTAGGTCCATATTTGATGCAATTAGAACGATTGACGATATCGTAGATTACATTCTGATCGCAATCGACTTTGAAAAAGCCTTTGATACACTAGATTTCCAATTTCCAATCAGAACTTTACACAAATTTAACTTCGGCCCATCTTTTATTCACTGGATACGCACTTTATACAAAAATGCATCCAGCTGTGTAATGAACAATGGCTTTACTACTGGTCCTTTTTCGTTAGGTAGGGGAGTCAGACAGGGGGATCCACTCTCTCCTTATCTTTTCATATTAGCGCTCGAGAATTTAGCTATAAAAATAAGAAGGATAGTAGTGTTCAGGGACTTAGAATTGGAGAAGAAATTGTAAAACTGTCTTTATTTGCAGATGACATGACCTGTGTCATAAAAGACAAAATGTCGTATACAAATTTGTTTCGTATTCTTGAATCTTTTGGCGAGTGTTCTGGCTTGAAGGTAAATGATGAAAAAACAGAAATTGTACCTCTAGGAGATAATATTCTGCAAGAGGAAGACTTCCCAAAACATAGCATTTGTGAAGTTACCAAAATTTTAGGGATATATTTTGGTTATAACGAAGGACAAAGAAATGACCTTAACTTTAGTCAAACTTTAAAGAGTATAAAGAAATCAATAAACGTATGGAAGTGGAGAGGCCTCTCTCTCTTAGGAAGAATACAAATAGTTAAAACCTTCGCTATCCCAAAGTTTATGTTCAGAGCATCTGTTATACCTATTTCAAAAGAACTAATTAAAGAGGCAAACTCAATTTTTGACAATTTCATTTGGAATGGGAAAGATAAAGTGAAGCGTCTTGCACTTATATCAGATATAGAAATGGGAGGGCTCAATATGTTAGACATTCAATCCATGATCAGTGCAAAACGAGTAATATGTATAAAGAAATTTCTTGAAGATTATTCAAGCCCTTGGAAAACGATCCTAGACAAACTTCTGTTACCAGTTGGAGGACGGTTTGTATTACACTGCAATTTTCACACTTCTAAACTGAAAACCAATCTACCAGCGTATTACAAAGAATGCTTCGACGCGTGGTCAGAGTTAAATGGGAAAACTCCAAGTTGTTATAAAGAAATCATAAACGAAATTATCTGGAATAACAAATTCGTTTGTTATGACAAGAAATCGATATACAGAAGAGACATAGTAAATTTAGGCTTTATGAAGATAGGAGATTTAATTTCTGCAAACAACCCCTTCTCGTACAATACTTCTTCAATTATTAACCCCGAACAAAGACTTTTCCTCATGAGTATTATCAACTCGATTCCTACAGAATGGCGTTCACTTATTAAAGCGTCTACTGGCGTTACAATAGCTGACCCCATTCCAAGTATTCCAACTATTAAAATGGCAAGCGGTTATGTACCAATCCTTGACCTCTCTCCTAAACAGATTTATCAGACCTTTAAACAGCAGAAACAAATTGCGCCCACTGCTAAACAAAAATTAGCAAACAAGTACTCAAATGTAGAGATTGAATGGGAAAAGGTTTATTCATTGGCCTTTCAATGCACTTTGGACACTAAGATCAGGGAACTCCAATATAAAATTCTAAATTGTATAATGTTTACAAACGAGAACCTCAATTTAATTGGTGTAGTTGATTCACCAAATTGCACTTTCTGTCGAGAGGCAACGGAATCCGTCAAGCATTTACTTTTCTCCTGTAGGATCACCTCTAATTTTTGGAAGCACGTCTTGTCCTGGCTAAGAGATAATAGGGACCTTAAGATACCAGGACGGGAGGTGCTAGGACGGCTACAGGAAGTAAATTTACACAACCGGGCATGCGCACGAGAACTCTCGACTCATCTCGCCTCGTCGAGGACGTCATTTCACCCGATTTGCGGTCGTATCGAGAACGTGAGTATTTTACGCTTGTTTTTGCTTGAAAAATGTTCCAATCGACGTTATCTTCAGTTATATTGACGAGAATGTTTATTAGGTTCGCAGTTTTCGTGATTGTAGCGTAGAAATACGTTGACATTCGGAAAAAATATGAAAATATTCCTTGCCTGTTCGTCTGTGTTTCAGTCGCTGTCACGAGTGTTCAAGCGGATCGAAAGCGAAGCAAAGATAATAAATTAGTGTAAGTACAGCTGGGGAAATTATGTGAAAACGAGTGTCTTGAAAGCATCTATGGAGCAAGTGAAGTAAATGCACATAAATAAATCTATCTTTAGTTGTGTTTTCATAATTCCCGGAACTTGATGTATGTTGTTTTATTACAAATTCTTGTTTATGCTGTTGCAGAGGGAATTGAAATATTCACATGAAGTCAGGATTCTCGACAGGATTCTTAAGCGCTCCGGTAGCGAAAAGCAAAGCCACTGCTTCTTTACAAATGAGATTTTACCTTTTTTTCTTCGTCACCTATCTAAACCAGGTCAGATTGCTTCGTTTAATTTCTTCATACGGAAATTCCTAGTTCTTTATTAATACTTAGATGTTTGTTTCATATTTATCACGAAGAATCCGTTCAGTATTGTTTAAACTTGATAGGATATGATTTTTACCGCCTCGAAAGGATGTCATTGGTTTTGTTAACTGCTTTTATAAAGCTCAAATTATTGACATCGCCGTCCAGTACGAAAATACACATCTTAAGCGTTTTGTTTTTGTTGACACGACGGGACTCGTACGAGTTTCCCGCGTCCACTGCCGTTGCCGTCCTGGCCTTCCCGTCCTCGTATCTTAAGGTCCCTAATGATGTTCATGTTGGGATTGTTAACGAGCCGGATATTATCTTTTGAAAATTTGATGTTCCAGAAGTTTATATTTTAATTTATCATATTTTGTTACTCGGTAAATATTATCTCTATTCTAGGAAATGTCAACACAGCTTACCTACATTTAGAGGTTTTAGATTGCTAGGACAAAACGTGTCTCCAATATCGAGCTCCATATTGCCAGGGAAAAAAAATAAATTACTTTTTCACTTTCAAAAGTGGGAGAAGCTAATAAATGTTCTCAATACTTGTTAATGCAACATCTGTTTGTGGAAATGCCGTCTTTGTACTTAGCTGTCTTTGTTCTGTTGTTATTGTTATTATTTTCCTTTATTTTTTTCTTTTGTAAACTAAAATTTCTTTCAGTTAAATTGTTAAGTATTTAAGTTGTGAATTAAATTACCTGTTAGTTATTAGTTATTATTTGTAATTATCATTAATATCAACATTAATAACATTTGTAATACATGTTTGCAAATCAATAAAAACTATTAAAAAAAAACGATCAGGTTGTATCTTACCATTTGAGCCTCTAGCTCCCGGACTACAATCATTAAAATATTTATGAATGTATTTTTTGTTGTTGTCGTTCACTGATAGTCTGGCTGCATACACTCGCAACGACAGTGAGACGAAATTTAATTCCCTGCCCAGAATAACTTACTGGTGTTCATAATGTCCCTTTATTCGGAACGAAAAAATTAAAGATGCTTCCGTCATCAAAATTTAGACCTTGGAAACCTGCAATTTCATCCCGCCATTCCTCACAGATATGCCCTCTTCCTCAGAGCCCACGGTCCTTCTGGGATGGTCAGCTCTTGGGATGAGAATGTACACAATAGGCAAAGACAGGCCGATTTGATATGCCTCAAAAAAGCTCAGACAATAAAATTTACATTTAAAACAACAAAGTCACTTGTTATTCTATCTCCTCTTCAGCCTAGGTAGTGAGGGACTGGTGCGAGAGAAACCACAATGTATCAATCAACATTTGAACCTAGTGACTTGTTGATTTGTCTCCTTTGCCTTAGTCTAACTGGTCGGCAAGTAGTAAATTTCAACAAATTGAGTAATAACATAATTTACTCTAACAATTTCACTTACTTTCCAGGCACACATTTTTGCTGTTAACCATTTGTGCAATTGTCAATAGAGGCAATAAATGAGAATTTCAATATGGAAACAGTGTTCATCTCTGGAGAGATATTGTCACTCCATACTTTTCCCCGAAATATCCAGACAGTTACTTTTTACAATGTCCAGAATTAATTTTCCACTTTATGTTGTTGTCAATTTAATCACAATGTTACAATCGACTCATAACCACCTACTTTCTCTTCAGTTTTACTTTTTTACTTTAAATGCTACAAGTGGACTCGTAACCACACATGTACGCATTGCGGACGTGTTTTTATATATAGTAGTCGGCCTTCAGTAAGTTTCCTTACGTTACATTGCGGTGAAAAAATACCAGCGATAAAGGAAGCAAGATGTTCCGTGGGTTGACTTCTCTCCTGACGGTTCTTTTCGCTTTATCAACTTTATCAAGAATCCTTAGAGCTAAAGATGTATGATCACGACTTTCAACCCTCACATGCTCAGATGGCTGAGATGTTAATAGAAGGCAGACTTTGAAGGCCATGGCTACGAAAAGAATGTTACTTTGCTTTTGGTACAAGAACCTGGAAGTGACAAACCTAGGTACGACAGAACACACCTCTACTACAAGATAGCGAGCTGCTCGCAGGTGCAGGAGATTTACCGAGAAATACACACTTTGTTGCCAGGTAAATAAACATTTTTCTTACCTCGGATAGGTAAATAACCGAACATGTCTTTCAAAGCAAATTCTGCTGAATGTCTCGTGAATTAATTTTAAAATCACATATAAACTCTATTCGAGCTCGAAGG
The DNA here is from genome assembly GCA_963693305.1 of Meandrina meandrites. Lineage (NCBI taxonomy): Eukaryota > Metazoa > Cnidaria > Anthozoa > Scleractinia > Meandrinidae > Meandrina > Meandrina meandrites. The sequence goes on from OY855904.1 coordinate 19,850,720, forward strand.
AATTTTTTTATGGATTCAGGAAATTACTCAACTAGAAAGACAAATTTAATCTATAGTGAGAATTGAAGCCTAAGTTTTTATTTGTGGCCTTTTCTGAAACAACTAGACTTTATAAGTCTTTAGGTTCCGTGTGTAAACATGGGTATGTTTTTAAAATAATTGTTAAATAGAAGCATAAGGTGGTTCTCAAGAACATCAGCACTGCTTTGCACTATGCGGAATTAAAAGAAAGGTTTACCATCAGGCGAAAGCGAAAATTTTTTCTTGAGTTGAAGAGAAAAAACCTCGACATGCTAGAAGCATTTCAGGAATGGTACAGCTGTCATGAGAATGGCAACATCGCTAAATGCCGTCAGAAGCGCGGCGCACCCCATGGCTCATGCTGGGTCTGCATGTCAACCAGGGGCGTAAAACCTGAAAAATAACCAACAGAAAAACTTAGGTAGCATTAGTAGTAGAATTTTACTACTTCTTTACTTCTTTCGGTACAGAAAAAGATTAGACATTTTAATCCTAGTAACTTTAGAGCTGTTTCACTCGATGAAGCAACTATAAAATCAGAAAAAAAACTACCTGCAGTTTGTTAGCTTTGGTTCAGTTATGATAAATGTGATGCACTATGTTATGATATTAACGATAAAGATACCCGACCGGTGTTAATTGCAAATTGGTAACTTTCCAAAGTGGCTCGTTCCCATCCTCAGTTGTATTTTCTTTCTATCATATTCGAGGAATACAGGTAGATGATTGTCCGAGGATAATTGATTGGAAAGAATACATTTTGGCGACCTGTCCATTAAGATTTCTTTTATAATGATGATGGAGTTTTATTTCTTATTTTAAACTTAGAATTTTTTATTATCAAGAATGGATACTTCATAAGTAGTTTTCTTGCGTTCGTTGAACTAATACCCCATTCACACCAAAGCTTAAACACGCTGAAAGGTTGTTTAGTTAAACACGGTTTAAAATTGTTTCCTTTATAGAAGTTGCTAATTGAGGTTTGTTTATTTCAAATTGAGCACAATGAAATCGCAAGTTTGCGCTTAGTGGAACCCTATGCAAAATTTAGTCGTTCATTTTTGTGTTGCTGATTTTCATTTTGTTAAACCTGGTTTAACTAACCATGTTTTGTTGGTGTAACTGGGACATAAGTAACTTATAGTTTTTTGGTAACAGTGTTGTGTTGATTACAAACGTGTCTTTTAGATTTCATATCCCTTTTTAAATTCGTTTCAACTGAACTAAAAATAGAATTAACGAAACTCCCATTTGCAAATATAGAATCCCATGTGTTAGGTATTCCCCTTAAAGGCAGATTGTATTACGCAGATAAATGTCCCATGCGACATATTTCAATTTATTAAAAATGCTTCATTGAATATGCCGTAGTTGAAGATACATGTTACGCCACTTTAAAAACCTGAAATATTAAAAGGATTATCATACGTTATAATGTGATCAGAATTGGTTTGACTATAAATAGGTAAGTGTACTTAAGCCGATGCTAATTCTTAAAAGAGAACATAAGTTATTGATATGAAACCTGTCGTGTGGATTTTCATCGATATTTCTCAACATTTATAGAACGTTGGTCATGCTTATTATGCTGTAGCGAAAAATTTTAATTCAGCTTGAAAATTTGCTTCCAGTAGAAAATGTTGCCCAGTATGCCAGTCTTTTTTGCTTTTTTTTTAAGGAACCATGAATGTTTTAAACATTTCTTCGAAAGGTAAATTAACTGCCATATTTGCCAACTTCACTCGTTGAAACGACGTTAACGAGTGCGACCGGTTAGATCTCCTACAGTGTAAATTAACAAGCATACATAACCTCGATTTAGTCACTCAAAAACCCCTAAGCATAAAATATATCTAGCAAAGCGAAATGACATGAAATTTATTACAAGGCAACAGTACTAAAAGCAACACACGCAAGGCGGGTATTCAGTCGAAAATTAACAAGCCTTTTTTACAGTTTATTTTATCTTTCAGTTGTTAACAAGTAAATCCTTAAAGAGCTTATGTGGCTCTCTAAAAATTAAATACGTAGTATTTTCTGCCTTACTCTGACATTATTGCAAAAAGATACTTTTAATCTTTTTAATACTCAAGGGATTAAGGTGGCTCCATATTTATTCTGGGCGCACTTGTCCATGACAAACTTTGCGTTATAACTTTTTAGGCTTTGACGCGATGGCGGTGAAACTTTGGGAAAATGTTCACCTATCATTCGGTAATAGTAATCTGAAATTCGATTAAACTGGATAAAAATATTTTTGATATTACTGGCAATTAATTAGACCCCACTTTTTACAAAAAATCGAGTCTAGAAAAAAATTTTGCTGTTAGATTTTGGCTAAACTTCTGAAATCAGCTTATATTGACTAAATACATATTATAGTCAAGTTTCAGAAAAATCGTCGGAACAGAATCGCTGAAATATTAAGGTCACCTAAATTCGACACTTAAATTCTATTGAAATGTTCTTTTCTTGGCGCCTGTTGTGAAAACAAGCTACGAACCCAAATACCCAAATTTCTGCAAGAAGCATCCCCAATGCTTGCTAAATCAATGTGCCTCGCCGATTTGCGATCGTGACAACCGTTAAAAAGTATTTGCTTTCCCAGGAAATATTACAAAATGATCGAAAACTTTCTCCAACCAACAAAGTTACATTTGTCAAACATTTTTCAAAACTACACCGCAGTTTTGTGTCAAACTCCTTCCAAACAAACTTCAGGATACTGCAATGTTTTTGCATCGATTTTTGCTGCTGTACGATGCTGTAAATTGGAGAATTTATGTTGGGATTTCAAGCTCCGCGACTGTTCTCTGGCCAAGCGGACGAACAGTTTTGTTTATGTAGTTCTGAATACGAAATGAGCACGTGCGTTATTTATTGCACGAACTCGCACCTTTTCAAGGGGGGGGGGGGGGGGGGGGGGGCGTGATATGCGCGCCAACTCGTCCACTTCGCCACTGCATTCAAGCTCAAAAACAAATAATTTATTTCATCTGCGTATCCTTAAGAACAATTGCAATCACTTGTTCAACTCTTATGTGACTTATTGCTGTTAGTGACAGTTCGTTAATCTCCACAATAAATTACAATACACCTCATTGTTACTTTCATTGAGCGAACATCTTCCCTCCCCTCCTGAGCGCGCATATCAAATACACCCCCCTTGAAAAGGTGCAAAACTCCTTGGATTCGTAGGACGATGCCAGTTTACCAGAACACCTCCATAGACGCTGTCAACTCATCAGTGCCACTTCCAAGTGAATACTGTCGCCGATTCCAAGATGAAGAGAAGTTCTTCAGAATAAACCTCTCAGTTACACTGTCTGCGATAATTCTGTACGTATTCAGCTGCCCTTTGGTCATTCTTATGAACGCGTTGGTCATAGTGGCCGTTAAGACGAGACACAGACTTCAGACCATGAGCAACATACTGTTGGCCTCTTTGGCGGGAACAGATCTACTTATGGGAACTACCACTTTCCCAGCATCCATCGCAGCCGAAATCTTCGCCATTGCTGATGGTTCCGTGACAACATACTGCACCTTCGTGGACAATATTGTTTCTCCGTTAAGATTTCTTTCCGTTTTAGCGTCCATTTTTCATCTAGGAGTAATTAGTGTTGAGCGTTACATCGCACTAAAATACTCTCTGCGATACGACACCATTGTAACCAAATTCCGCTTGGCGATAGCCATAGCATTTACTTGGTGTCTAGCTGGGGTGTACACTCTATTCAGAATGTTAATAGTTACTTCGCTACATTTTGTCGTCCTCCAATTTTTAAAAGTTACCTGTGTGTTAATAATCGTACTGTCATGCATCTTTCTATATGGTCACAAGACGCCATGAAAGGCAAATTCGAACGGAACAGATCCCTGCAGGAGAAGACGCTGAACGATTTTTGAAGGAAAAGAAGGCCTGGAAAACGACTGGTTTTATAATAGCTTTTGTTGTGTTTTCTCTTTTACCAGGAGCTTGTATTAATTTTGGGGTAATGTTCAATTGGGACCCGCAATGGCTGAATGGTTTTAGCCCTCTTGCGCATTCTGCTCTTATGCTGAATTCACTTTGTAACCCAATCATTTATTGTTTCAGAATGAAAACTATGCGCCAAGCCATGATCGCACTTCTTAAGAGACAGACTGATAACAGCTAAACTTATAAATTAAAAAATTGTAACCTAAGTAAAGTACGTGTGTAAGGACGCTCAGATACTCATCATCATTACATTTATGAGCTGGTACGGGATATGATAAATTCAAAGCCGCAGAATCGAAATAATTTACACTTGAGAATGGAGTAATGTCCAGGATTGAACGCAGCAACGAAAATTGCAAAATTTCGTATTCTTCGAAAATGACGAAAAATCGCTGTCGCGACGAAAATGACGAAATTTATTCGCGAGCTGAAAGGAAGGGGGCAACGAAAACGACGAATTTGACGAAAATGACGAAAAATCGCTATCGTGACGAAAATGACGAAAAATCGCAAGAGGGTCGACGAAAATGACGAAATTTATTCGCGAGCTGAAAGGAAGGGGGCAACGAAAGCGACGAATTGACCAAAATATTGATAAATCTCAAGAGGGTTAATGATCACTACAAAATTTATTCCAGAGCTGCTAGGAAGTTTTCAATGTATAAACATACAACTTTACCACAAGCCATAATTTGAAGTTTCACTCCCATTGAGAGTTAAATTTTAAGGGAATGACTACAAAATTGTTATGAAATCTATATTTTGCCTAAAATTGATTACATGATTATTAGCCAACAGGTTTAAGCAAGAGTTGGCATAATAAAAATATAATAATGAAAAGAAAACTTACGTGGCTATGGGTTCTTCTGTTATCTCTGTCATTTTATTTGTAGGTAACATAGTGTCTTGTAACCATATCTTGTATTGTAAATATCCTCATAATTGGAGGAGCAGGACCATTGAAGCCATTATTGCAGTCAATCTTGTGACAGATGTCTTTAGTATTTGCCATAGGTTGAGTTGAAGCCAATAAAAGTGAATCCATCATATATAGTTTTTTTACAATCCGGACAGTTGTGAACTGTAATTAAAGTGACTCTTCGTGCTTTCTTTCTGAAGTTGTTCAAAATATAAAAGTTCAATTCTACATCCTTGTTGCTACTCCATGGACGAAAACAAAGTCTTGACATGCATATAACAACAAAATTTAGGCATGATTTGACAGCCAAGGTCAAGGTGCACATTTCTTGCTGGATACAAGGCTTTAAAGTCTACGCCGATGTTTTCTTTCGTCCTCTAACCAGCTAAATACCAGCTACCACACCACGATTATGACCAGACGCCAATGCATGGGGCACCTTTTAAAATTACACCAAAGATTTCGTTGCTCCTTGGAATTGAAGAAGCTAGGGCATCTAACAGGATGCGGTGGTACATGGTGCGGATCCATAATTGGCATATTTCCGTATCTTCAGGGCATTTTCCGCTTAAAACAGAAAAAGTTGCTTCATATTAATGATGAAGCAGCTGCTCACCATCCTCACAAACAGAAATTTCGAAGAAAATGATTACTTTGAGGCAGTTTTCCCCCTAAAATTATGCCGAAAACAGCCCACTTCGATTGTAAACAATTTTTAACCTCCAGGCGTTCCACGCGTGTTGTCGTGATGGGCCTGGGCACCAGTTTTCTTTTAACGCTGATTTCTATTGGACGAAAAGCACTACCATTTCAGCGAATGGCAGTAGTTATAAGAACCTGCATTGAAAACTCCAATCGCTATCACAATGGATGAATTTGTCGTCAAAGAGACCAAGAAGAAGAAAGATCCCCACTTGGCTGTACACTTAACAGCAGCGAGCTTCAGGCCACGAAGCGGCCTAGCAAAGAACGAGGTATATTCATTTGTATTCTTTTCTTTCGCTGTTGTGTGGTTCGGATTATTCTTTTTAAATGTAAATGCGGCGAAAAAGGCTCTAACTTTTCTTCACATGTCTGAGGAGAAAGGAAACGCAAAACGTTTCGTTTGCTATATCGCTATATCCGATTAGTTCGACTGAACGTCAGAGGCGTAGTTTTGTAGCTGTGACAAGCCATCTTTAAAAATAAATATTAGTTTTTTACACAAGAATTTCTAGCAATTTATTCCATAATTGCCGCTTCAGTGACTCTCGCTGGACGGGAAGTCTGTCTCGCGAGACGGGAGTCGTGTCTCTTAAATTAGACGGAAATCGCGGGACGTAGTTCAAATTACGGACGTTGGCCGTGGGTTATTTTGTTACGTGCTCGATCAACCGGTGCGACACAATAGGGGAGAAGATAGTTGTATTTGGTAAAGCAGACTCACAACAGTTACCATTTAGCGGTAAGCATACATATTTTGTTTTAAATGAACCGAAGAGCGGCCTTTTTTTTGATCTGAGGTTAATAAGAGTGGACTCCTCGGTTACTATATAATTTTTGTCAGAACCAAAGGAAAATGAACGAAAAATGAACGAAAATGAATCCACTAAGGCATTTACATCATGGTTAAAAAAAAAACGGAAAACTGGGGTCGGAAGATGCTCAAATTACGGACGGACGTATATAATTTTAGTCAGAACCAAAGGAAAATGAACGAGTAGAAGTTGTTGTTTTAAGACAAAAATGCTATGCTTTGAAATTGCTCACAGGAAGTTCTGTACAGGCAACTTTATTCACTTCTGGGTATTTTAAATTCGTCAGGTAGGACAATTTTTGAAGAAGAAAACAAAAAACAAGTCGGTCCGGATAGCAATGTAAAATTCGAACACAAACCTAATTCTGATTTTGAATAAACCTATTACAAATAAACAGAAATGCGCTTGTATTTGATTTTCACGCGAAAAAGCAGAGAGAAAGAGGAAGGGAGTTCTTAGCCATTCGAGGTCCGTTTTCCTCAACTTGAAACTGTTATTGAGCGTTTAATATATGGCATTAAATGTATTTGTTTCAAAGAAGGAAATCGAATTCGTTTTCGATCTAATGTTTTGCGCGTGTGTAAATAAGTATAGGCTGTCGCACTGGTGTTGACACTATGAGAATTTTGTACAGTTTGACGAATTAGTTTTAAACTAGGGATGATTTGGTTTCGTTAAGTGACGATTTATGAAAATCTCCTCGAATCACAGGGTAAAATTTGGTCAACGAATATGTCCGTTTAGAAATTCAGTGGTTATTCCCAGCCGTTGAAGATAGTCTTCAACTGACTAAATGCCCAGCAAGTCTGTCTCGCGAGACGGGAGTCGTGTCTCTTAAATTACACGGAAATCGCGGGACGTAGTTCCCGTCTCGAGGGAAACGGGACGAGATGAGTGACCTACTCTTTGGTGACGTGTCAATCGAGTATCAGTTTTTTGTAAATTATAGTCTGAAACTTTTAGTTTATCTACAAAAATCCACTAGGGCATTTACAGCATGGTTAAAAAAACAGAAAACTGGGGTCGGTAGATGCTCAAATTACGTACGTTGGCCGTGGGTTATTTTGTTACGTGCTCGATCAACCAGTGCGACACAATAGGGGAGAAGTTAAGTGTATTTTGGTAAAGCAGACTCACAACAGTTACCATTTTGCGGTAAGCATACATATTTTGTTTTAAATGAGCCGAAGAGCGACCTTTTTGTTGATCTGAGGTTAATCAGAATGGACTCCTCCGTTAATATATAAATTTAGTCAGAACCAAAGGAAAATGAACGAGTAGAAGTTGTTGTTTTAAGACAAAAATGCTATGCTTTGAAATTGCTCACAGGAAGTTCTGTACAGACAACTTTATTCACTTCTGGGTATTTTAAATTCGTTAGGTAACACAATTTTTGAAGAAGAAAACAAAAAACAAGTCGGTCCGGATAGCAATGTAAAATTCGAACACAAACCTAATTCTGATTTCGAATAAACCTATTACAAATAAACAGAAATGCGCTTATATTTGATTTTCACGCGAAAAAGCAGAGAGACAGAGGAAGGGAGTTCTTAGCCATTCGAGGTCCGTTTTCCTCAACTTGAAACTGTTATTGAGCGTTTAATATATGGCACTAAATGTATTTGTTTCAAAGAAGGAAATCGAATTCGTTTTCGATCTAATGTTTTGCGCGTGTATAAATAAGCATAGACTGTCGCACTGGTGTTGACACTATGGGAATTTTGTACAGTTTGACGAATTAGTTTTAAAAAAGGGATGATTTGGTTTCGTTAAGTGACGATTTATGAAAATCTCCTCGAATCGCAAGGTAAAATTTGGTCAACGAATATGTCCGTTTAGAAATTCAGTGGTTATTCCCAGCCGTTGAAGATAGTCTTCAACTGACTAAATGCCCGGCAGTCAGGAATTTTCACAGATTTCCGACGGAAGGTCTTATTCAAAGCTTTAGAGAGTATTCTATCTTTGCTTGAAAATGGCAAGCGATTTCAAAAATTATGTTGGTTTTGTAAAGTTGATAAATTTTCGTATAGACTGTCGCACTGGTGTTAACACTGTTCAATTTTCTAAATGCCCGAGTGTTAGCCGAAATTTTCATAGATTTTCGACGGAGTCTTATTCAAACCTATCTTTGTTTGGAAAGACAACGCGATTTCAAAAATTATTCTGGTTTTGTATAGTTGATAAATGTTCCAATAACTTCAGCATACTATAATATATTGTGGTCAGAAAATTGTTAGAATTTTGACGGAAAGACCTGTTCAACCTTTTAAGAGTGTTCTATGATGTTTATTCAGAAATGCTAAGCGATTTCAAGAGCTGTTTTGTGTTAATGAAAAGTCTCAAATTTTCGTAGCTAAAGCATGCTATCAAATTGCCATGCTCTTAACACTTACAAAATGTTTGGTCAGACTCAGAGTTAGAAGTTGTTACAGAATTTCAATACAAATTAAGACCTGCTCAAACCTCTTGAAAGTATTCAGTCGTTATTCAGAAATGTCTAACGATTTCAAGAGCTATTTTGGTTTTGTAGTTGACTAATGTTTTGAGCTTGGTCATACCTTCCAACCTGGAAAGAAAGATAGACGGCTATTTTTGTCAGATCTTCCCCAAAATGATCTAAAACAGGCGTTGACTGCTCGGCATTTAGTCTATTTGTGACCGTACCCGTGAGTCTGACCGTACCCGTGAGTCTGACTATAAAAACATGACGATTTCACACAAGCTCAGAGAATTCGTCAACTACAAAACCAAAATAGCTATTTGAATCGCTTGGCATTTTTGAATAAAGATAGAATACCCTCAAGAGGTTTAAGCAGGTCTTTCCGTCGAAATTCCAACAATTTCTGACTGTGAGTCTGCCCAAAAATGTTCCAAGTGTCAACAACGTGGTGATTTTATAGCTAGTATGCCGAAGCTAGGAAAATTTATTAACTACACAAAACCAAAGTAATTCTTGAAATCGCTTTCCATTTCTTAACAAAGATAGAACCCTATCTAAAGGATAGAATAAGACTTTCAGTCGAAAATCTGTGAAATTGTGACCATAAATTTTATAAGTGTTAAAAACATGGCGATTTTATGTAATGTTTAATAAATGAGCAGCAGTGTTTTATCAAGTTAAAATCACGAGGCGCAGCCGAGTGTTTTAGCCTTGATAAAACACGAACTGCGAATTTATTGAACGGCTTCAAAACTTTTTGATATAGATCTACTAATTCTTGCACTAGTTTTTAGATTTGGGGTTATTTTGGCCTAGGAAATTGGACGTAAAGTTTAGCCGTGTCTTTATCAGATATAAAGACACTCATTAAACATTAATTTATTTTGTATTTTCTTCATGAACTTTTTGAAAGTATGTTCAGAAACTTGGAAAATGTTTCAATCTCAGGAGCAAAATAATTTTTGTAATCGCCTCGCATTTCCAAGCAGAGATAGAACACTCTCTAAAGATTGGAATAAGACTTCCTTCGAAATTTGTAGAAATTTATGACTTTGAGCCTGGCCATAAATTTTCTAAGTGTCAAGAACATGGTGATTTTATAGTATGCACAGAAAATTTATCAACTGTAGAGACAAAATAATTTTTTGAAATCGCCTCGCATTTCCAAGCAGAGATAGAACACTCTTTAAAGGCTGGAATAAGACTTTCCGTCGAAAATCTATGAAAATATCTGACTGTGAGTCTGACCATAAATTTTCTCAAGAACATGGTGATTTTATAGTAGGCTCAGAAACTTGTAAATTTCCTGCAGATTCGATTCGATTTCGCTAATTTATTGCAAGCCACTATCAAATTCACGCATGAAATGTCATCAGAAAAAATTGTTTTCCTTTATAGGAGCACGGTTCACTGACAGCAAAACTTAAGATGTTCAAACTCATTTCAAGCCTACAGAAACTTTCCAATATACGCATTTCTCTTCATGTCACCTTTTTAGTGTTAACAAGGGTTTTATCAAAGGAGAAGCTTTGCGTTTGCTGAGAACAAACTCGGTTAAAGAAACTTTTGAGTTTCGAAAACTAACTCAATTAATCGAAAACTGACTCAATTAATCGAGCGAGGTTACCCTCGGGAACTCGCAGAGAAAATCTTAGCCGAAGTACACTTCTAATTGCGATCTAAGGATTTAAAAACAAAACTACAACATCTAACAATGTTTTGCCTTTTCTCACTACTTTCAACCCGGCCACTCCGAATCTTAAAAAGATTCTCATGAAACACTGGCATCTCATAACTGAGAACAACAAACTCGCTCAAACATTTCCTAAACCTCCAATTGTCGCTTATCGGAAGGAAAAGTCTCTGAAAGACATTTTAGTCAGAGCAAAAATTCCTTCGCGCATTTAGCAACAACATTTGGGAGTTATATACGGTAAGGGTCTAGTGACAATATTACAAAACCTAAATTTTCTTAGTGTCAAGACCATCGTGATTTTGTAGTATGCTCAGAAACTTGGAAATTTCCTGCAGAGGCAAAATGATTTTTGAAATCGCCTCGCATTTCCAAACAAAGATAGAACACTCTCAAAGGTTGGAATACGACTTTCCGTCGAAAATCTGTGAAAATTTCTGACTGTGAGTCTGACCATAAATTTTCTAAGTGTCAAGAATGGCGATTGTATAGTACATGTATGCCTAGAAATTTGGAACCTTCAGGAGCAAACGTTTGAAATCGCTTTGCATTTTCAAACAAAGATACAACACTTTCTAGAGGTTGGAATAAGACTCTCCGTCGAAAATCTATGAAAATTTCTTTGGGTCTGACCATAAATTTTCCAAGTGTTTAGAACATGGCGATTTTATAGTATGCTCAGAAACTTGGAAAATTTATCAACTGCAGAGGCAAAATAATTTTTGAAGTCGCTTCGCATTTCCAAACAAAGAGTTTGAATAAAACTTTTTCTACGAAAATCTCTGGCTGCTGGGCATTAACTCAATTGAGGACCATTCCCACCTGCCGGGAATGGACACGGCGTTTAAATTTCCTGATTCATAAGAAAATATATATACTGAAAATGAGGTTTCAAGCTGATTAAAAAATCTGTGCACATGAAACGATCAAATCTGCTTAGAAAAGTAACATGTTTTTGTCAGTCCCTTTTCGCATCAGTGAAATGAAATAAGCAATCACTGTCTAAACGAAGAACACATTTTCTTCAATCGCTGTACAATCGTAGTAAATCTTTCAACTTCAGTTCTTGAATGCATTGTGAGATTTTTTTACCAATTCAGTAAAAATATTTAAACAGAATTACTCCATTCTATGCAAGTATTTTGCTCTGGGTATTTTTTACGGATCGCGGTAAACTGATAAATATTGGATAGCAGGGAATTCAGACTGGCTTAATATAACTCAGTTTAATCCCAGTTATTTTATTTTATTTTGCCACTAGAGTGTAACCTACGTAGATGTATCTGTAGTTCTAGCTCGTTAAGATTCGAGAAAAGTAAATTTCAAGTTGGTTTGGCTACTTTACTTTTGCTTACTAAAAAAAAGTTAACTATGCCTTCAGTACTTTAATCATTAAACTTCACTAATGTTCTTCGAAAATCGTTCCAAACTCCGGTCCTTTTTCCTATAGAAAAGGGCAAACAAAATAAAAATTTAATTGTAAGCTTTAGAACAAATACCGGTAAAGCTAGTGTTAAAAGTTTACAACTATGTCCCTGTCTTACAGTTGTTTGAAATTCTTTTTCTTGGGCTTTTTCGGTTGGAATTCTCTTTTAGACTCGTTTGGCTATTTGAAGGGTTTCCGTTTTCAGGTGAACACGGGTATCTCATCTAGTATTATGGGAAAAGTTCTACAATTTTTGTGCGTCTAATACATACTTTTTAGAGTATTCGTGAGCTCTATTTATGAAGCAGACATCACAGAATTGAATTAATCATTCATAGGACCTATTTTATTTCAAACATTCTGCATTCTTGCAGACCACTTTAAAATTCAATTGGTGGTTTTCAAAGTTGTGCTCGTCTTGTTTAAAACAGTAAAGAAGTAACTCCGTTAAATTCCTTACTAAAGAACGGAAGATCTCCTTTACGGATGCTGAATATCTTATTATTTCAGAAGAAAAAGGTTTTCCTGCATAAGTACAGCAGTACAGCTGAATAAAATTCAATTAGAAGTATTTTAAACTAAAAACAAGACTGGATAGAGTCGGCTTATTTGAAATCGTAACCTGACCAAACTCAATGACGGACAAAACTTAAACAAAAAGATACATCTGTCGAATGTTTTTTCAACCTAGAAAGCTGCCCAAATTCGAAGCCTGCAAAACAAAGGCTTAGTGCTAACAGTGTGCGAAACGTTTCTTCGCGTTCCTTGTTTTAATATCAATATTTGTTGTGTGGTTCAAAATAACTGGCTGACATATTCCGTTGCTACTCTATAAATTCAATCTGTCCTTGTTGTTGCATCAAACCTTTTCAGCCCCGAGTGAGACTCATTGCCTGCTAAAGAAGAGAAACCGCCCAAAATGTTTCGCCGTTTGACAACAGCGCTCGTCGTGACTCTTCTCGTTCTTTCCCACGTTGTCGGTTAGTAATAATGCTGTTTTTGCTTTTAAAAATTTAAGAATGATTTACTAAGCTAGTTAATAATTTCTCTAACCACTGTACTGAGCTATTTTCCTCTCAAACGCTGTGTTAATTATATTAATTAAATCTGAGTAAAAAGGCAAAACTTTCCGCGAAAATTAGAAGGGTTTCAAAGTCTACATAGGAGTCTGTTAATCCGGGTAAAGCCGGAATAGACATCACAATGACGTTTTTCGTCATTTTGTTCCTCTAAACAGATGCCAAGACAGACGAATTCTTGCAAATGAAGCTTTACAATCACGACGTTCAAGTCTCTGATTCTGAGATGCATGCAATGCTAAAGAAGGCAAACCTGGCGGGCCGTGGCTACAAGAAGGAAGTTGTCGTCAAGGTGGTGCATAGTGCCGAAGGTGGACAAGAATACCGGGTATGTACTGTCATTCTGTGTGTATTTGGACGTATCTTACATATCATCAGCTTGTAACTCGTACGTTCGAATAAATGCAAAATAAGGTGTCCGAATTGACTAAAAAACTCTTCCTTCCTGATTTTTAGTGTTAGTGTAATGTTTCTTTGTGAAAACTCTGGAAACTGACTGCATGTACTGTGTTTGGAGTTTGTGATAGTTTTTTTAATCATTCATTGTTCTGCCATCTCCAGAATGCGCACTACTACTACAAGGATGTCAGCTGCTCAAAGATGCAGGTGGTGGAGCAAGAATTGTACCTTTTATTCCCAGGTAAACATATGTAAAAAAGGTGTTTGATCCTGATGCTTCTTACATTATAGGTCTACTTTTTCAACCGAGTTGCTTTCTACAGAAACAATAATGATTAAAAGAGGCTCACTTGGATATGGCAATTAAAAGAATAAGGAAGGTGGAAACGAAAACCCGACGTCTTCAGAATAATGTTATAGTTTTAAGCTCACTTTGGAATTTTCAGATTAAGGTCGCCGGCACAGTACCCTTGCTTTAATTATGTCTTTATTTATTTAAAGGGTATACACGAACTGTGTCGACTGAAGCCGACAGCAAACGAATTTTGAGGGATTTACAACACGACACCCCCTCGAGAAATTTATTAATGAGAACGAACGAACGAACGAATGGCTTTTTAAGATCAAGGCGTGATAATTGAAGGTAAAATTACAGATGAAGCTTACGCGAAGAAAAATTTAAACAGTATACCGGTCATAAAACTGTAAACTTTCAAATATTCTCTGCATACTTAAGTGTCACTCCGTGGCTATGATTGGCTTGATGAAACCGTGAAGATCAGAATAAAAAAAAATAGATGCTACCAGAAGTGGACTAACCGTTACCTTGTCACAGTTTTGAATGGAAAATACATGATTTTGTTTAATCAAGTATTATTTATAACATAATATTTCCGACCCCTCTGCCAGGTATAATTGGAAAAGATATGGAGAACAAGCTTAAAAGAGAAATGAAAACCAGGCATCTTGGCAGCATGGGACAGTGTAGAGCGGGACTGGAAGTTCATTTCAGGGAAGCTGAGAGCTGCGATGACAATCAGAAAGCTGTCTCTAAACGACGTAAGAAGCGTGGATGCGGCTGGTTGTGCGTCATTTGCATTAGTCTCAAAATCATGAACTGAAAAAATGTCTTTAAAGGCACCTAAAGTTCCACATTTTAGTGAGGTCTTTTAGTTACTATAATCGACTTTGTGGAAAGAATTAGCCGATGACGCTTGTAGAAGAAATAAAAGCTTTAAAAAAAATCAATCCCTAAAGTATTTCTTTGTTTATGTTTAGTGGGCTTAGATATTTCAGTTTTTACCGATTTCGAGGACTTTGCTTATCGTTGGTATGGCTATATCAATTTCCCAATTACACCAAACTTCGTCTCAAGACCAACAACTGAGGCAAATTTTGCATCGCTCCAACTAAGGAAAGAAAAAAAAAAGACTATTTAAAACTGTTTCGAAAGACATTGAGTTAGAATTTCGTTGCACTGCCCCTCATGGACTGAAGAAACATTCGTTTTACCCGTTTTCAAACTTGTCCACAACTGGTTTCAATCAGTTATTCTTTTACTATAGTAAAACCTTGTGCCAGAGACGCGATTATCTATACGGACATTTACTGAAACCAGCGAAAACTGAAATTTGCATCAAAAACGTAGCTTTCACTACTTGCAATACAGCACCCTGCGAGCCGAGCCCTTTCTTTTCCGCTGATACAGCTATTTCAAATAAGGTTGTCGGATTATAGCTTCAAGCCTACCATTCAAGACCGAATGGTGCCATGGGTGTTTACTGGAATTTGCATATCAGCGTTGAGGAAATCTATACGTTTGTATTTTTGCACGTGGAGTATTTTTTTCTTTACGTGAAACCTTTCTTTTATCTTTTCTGTCGCTGTTGTGTGGTTCGGATTATTCTTTTTAAATGTAAATGCGGCGAAAAAGGCTTTAGCTTTTCTTCACATGTCTGAAGAGAAAGGAAACGCAAAACGTTTCGTTTGATATATCGCTATGTCTGATTAGTTCGACTGAACGTCAGAGGCGTAGTTTTGTAGCTGTGACAAGCCATCTTTAAAAATAAATATTAGTTTTTTACACAAGAATTTCTAGCAATATATTCCATAATTGCCGCTTCAGTGACTCTCGCTGGACGGGAAGTCTGTCTCGCGATGGAGACGGGAGTCGTGTCTCTTAAATTAGACGGAAATCGCGGGACGTAGTTCAAATTACGGACGTTGGCCGTGGGTTATTTTGTTACGTGCTCGATCAACCGGTGCGACACAATAGGGGAGAAGATAGTTGTATTTGGTAAAGCAGACTCACAACAGTTACCATTTAGCGGTAAGCATACATATTTTGTTTTAAATGAACCGAAGAGCGGCCTTTTTTTTGATCTGAGGTTAATAAGAGTGGACTCCTCGGTTACTATATAATTTTTGTCAGAACCAAAGGAAAATGAATGAAAAATGAACGAAAATGAATCCACTAAGGCATTTACATCATGGTTAAAAAAAACCCGGAAAACTGTGGTCGGAAGATGCTCAAATTACGGACGGACGTATATAATTTTAGTCAGAACCAAAGGAAAATGAACGAGTAGAAGTTGTTGTTTTAAGACAAAAATGCTATGCTTTGAAATTTCTCACAGGAAGTTCTGTACAGGCAACTTTATTCACTTCTGGGTATTTTAAATTCATCAGGTAACACAATTTTTGAAGAAGAAAACAAAAAACAAGTCGGTCCGGATAGCAATGTAACCTTCGAACACAAACCTAATTCTGATTTTGAATAAACCTATTACAAATAAACAGAAATGCGCTTGTATTTGATTTTCACGCGAAAAAGCAGAGAGACAGAGGAAGGGAGTTCTTAGCCATTCGAGGTCCGTTTTCCTCAACTTGAAACTGTTATTGAGCGTTTAATATATGGCACTAAATGTATTTGTTTCAAAGAAGGAAATCGAATTCGTTTTCGATCTAATGTTTTGCGCGTGTGTAAATAAGCATAGACTGTCGCACTGGTGTTGACACTATGAGAATTTTGTACAGTTTGACGAATTAGTTTTAAACTAGGGATGATTTGGTTTCGTTAAGTGACGATTTATGAAAATCTCCTAGAATCGCAGGGTAAAATTTGGTCAACGAATATGTCCGTTTAGAAATTCAGTGGTTATTCCCAGCCGTTGAAGATAGTCTTCAACTGACTAAATGCCCAGCAAGTCTGTCTCGCGAGACGAGAGTCGTGTCTCTTAAATTACACGGAAATCGCGGGACGTAGTTCCCGTCTCGAGGGAAACGGGACGAGATGAGTGACCTACTCTTTGGTGACGTGTCAATTGAGTATCAGTTTTTTTGTAAATTATAGTCTGAAACTTTTAGTTTATCTACAAAAATCCACTAGGGCATTTACAGCATGGTTAAAAAAACGGAAAACTGGGGTCGGTAGATGCTCAAATTACGTACGTTGGCCGTGGGTTATTTTGTTACGTGCTCGATCAACCAGTGCGACACAATAGGGGAGAAGTTAGGTGTATTTGGTAAAGCAGACTCACAACAGTTACCATTTAGCGGTAAGCATACATATTTTGTTTTAAATGAGCCGAAGAGCGACCTTTTTGTTGATCTGAGGTTAATCAGAATGGACTCCTCCGTTAATATATAAATTTAGTCAGAACCAAAGGAATATGAACGAGTGGAAGTTGTTGTTTTAAGACAAAAATGCTATGCTTTGAAATTGCTCACAGGAAGTTCTGTACAGACAACTTTATTCACTTCTGGGTATTTTAAATTCGTCAGGTAACACAATTTTTGAAGAAGAAAACAAAAAACAAGTCGGTCCGGATAGCAATGTAAAATTCGAACACAAACCTAATTCTGATTTTGAATAAACCTATTACAAATAAACAGAAATGCGCTTGTATTTGATTTTCACGCGAAAAAGCAGAGAGACAGAGGAAGGGAGTTCTTAGCCATTCGAGGTCCGTTTTCCTCAACTTGAAACTGTTATTGAGCGTTTAATATATGGCACTAAATGTATTTGTTTCAAAGAAGGAAATCGAATTCGTTTTCGATCTAATGTTTTGCGCGTGTATAAATAAGCATAGACTGTCGCACTGGTGTTGACACTATGAGAATTTTGTACAGTTTGACGAATTAGTTTTAAACATACATACATACATACATACACAGACTTTATTTTCTCTCGAATTTTAGAGTAGCTTGTAATATAAATATTAGTAGCTAATATCTTCGAGAAATATAATCGTAATAATAATAATAATAATAATAATAATAATAATAATAATAAAATACACTAAAATACGTTACAAAAATAAATTACACACTTAAAAGAAACTAGAATCTACAAATAAATAATATAAGCAAAATCTATCTAAACAAAAGTCATTCTCTGAATGCTCCTTTTAAATTCCGAGAAGTCACTTGTTCTAATGCAGTCTGGTAACTCATTCCATTGTTTAGCTGCGAAATATGTAAAAGAGCTAAGGCCAAAGCTCGTTGTTCTAGGTTTACAAAGGGACAAAATGTTATTGCCACGTAGATTGTAACAGGAGGACCGAAGTGAGAACATATTTTTCATGTAAGCTGGAAAATGGGGGAAAAACAGACTTTTATATAGTAATATTAGGAAATTTTGAACGCGCTTATTAGCTAATGAGGTGGAGTTGACTTTCTTAAGAAGACAGCTGTATGGGGACGAGTAATCCCCAAGTATGAATCTAAGGATTCTCTTATTTAGTGCTTCAAGCTTTTCCGCATCGCGCGCGCTACAAAAATGCCAGACAGAGGAGCAATAGTAGAAATGTGGTAAAATGTATGCCTTGTAAAGCTTGAGTAAGGTGCCCCTGGGTATAAGTTTTCGAAAGCGCAGCATAACAAGGGATGATTTGGTTTCGTTAAGTGACGGTTTATGAAAATCTCCTCGAATCGCAAGGTAAAATTTGGTCAACGAATATGTCCGTTTAGAAATTCAGTGGTTATTCCCAGCCGTTGAAGATAGTCTTCAACTGACTAAATGCCCAGCAGTCAGGAATTTTCACAGATTTTCGACGGAAGGTCTTATTCAAAGCTCTAGAGAGTATTCTATCTTTGCTTGAAAATGGCAAGCGATTTCAAAAATTATGTTGGTTTTGTAAAGTTGATAAATTTTCGTATAGACTGTCGCACTGGTGTTAACACTGTTCAATTTTCTAAATGCCCGAGTGTTAGCCGAAATTTTCATAGATTTTCGACGGAGTCTTATTCAAACCTATCTTTGTTTGGAAAGACAACGCGATTTCAAAAATTATTCTGGTTTTGTATAGTTGATAAATGTTCCAATAACTTCAGCATACTATAATATATTGTGGTCAGAAAATTGTTAGAATTTTGACGGAAAGACCTGTTCAACCTTTTAAGAGTGTTCTATGATGTTTATTCAGAAATGCTAAGCGATTTCAAGA
The DNA here is from genome assembly GCA_963693305.1 of Meandrina meandrites. Classification (NCBI taxonomy): domain Eukaryota; kingdom Metazoa; phylum Cnidaria; class Anthozoa; order Scleractinia; family Meandrinidae; genus Meandrina; species Meandrina meandrites. Next base: position 19,869,643 of record OY855904.1, read on the forward strand.
GCTGTTTTGTGTTAATGAAAAGTCTCAAATTTTCGTAGCTAAAGCATGCTATCAAATTGCCATGCTCTTAACACTTACAAAATGTTTGGTCAGACTCAGAGTTAGAAGTTGTTACAGAATTTCAATACAAATTAAGACCTGCTCAAACCTCTTGAAAGTATTCAGTCGTTATTCAGAAATGTCTAACGATTTCAAGAGCTATTTTGGTTTTGTAGTTGACTAATGTTTTGAGCTTGGTCATACCTTCCAACCTGGAAAGAAAGATAGACGGCTATTTTTGTCAGATCTTCCCCAAAATGATCTAAAACAGGCGTTGACTGCTCGGCATTTAGTCTATTTGTGACCGTACCCGTGAGTCTGACCGTACCCGTGAGTCTGACTATAAAAACATGACGATTTCACACAAGCTCAGAGAATTCGTCAACTACAAAACCAAAATAGCTATTTGAATCGCTTGGCATTTTTGAATAAAGATAGAATACCCTCAAGAGGTTTAAGCAGGTCTTTCCGTCGAAATTCCAACAATTTCTGACTGTGAGTCTGCCCAAAAATGTTCCAAGTGTCAACAACGTGGTGATTTTATAGCTAGTATGCCGAAGCTAGGAAAATTTATTAACTACACAAAACCAAAGTAATTCTTGAAATCGCTTTCCATTTCTTAACAAAGATAGAACCCTATCTAAAGGATAGAATAAGACTTTCAGTCGAAAATCTGTGAAATTGTGACCATAAATTTTATAAGTGTCAAAAACATGGCGATTTTATGTAATGTTTAATAAATGAGCAGCAGTGTTTTATCAAGTTAAAATCACGAGGCGCAGCCGAGTGTTTTAGCCTTTTTTTTTATTGCGGACACTACACCACTCTACAGTACAAGAATTACAATACTTACACAACTTACGATAGTACACTACGCTTGCTTACTCTAATGACAATACATTACTTGAACAAATTACAATGTAAAAACTCTAATCACCACTTATATACTTTCTATGTCGCAAAGAGATAACTTAAACAGTACTTAAAGAATAGATTTTTACATAGTGTTTTTAAGGTACACTTTTCTTAAATAATTACTTTCAGATACATTACTTGGAAGAAAAGAAGAGATACTATAAAGTTCATATCTATATTTAAATAAATAAATATAAGTTGATAAATACATGCAGCACTTAATCCTTAACAAAGACGTCTAGATTGCTGTTCAATACAGGGTCCCATTTAGCCTGGAATCTTTTTAAGGCCAAGTTGTTTTTAGAGGCTATAAGTTTTTCAGTTTTATATTTTTCCTTGACTATTTCTTCAAAAGGTAAGAAAAAAGGGATTTGATTATTCTTACGACACTTCCATAAATAAAGTTTACCCAGAATAATAAAATAATTGAGTAAGCTAAATTTCTGATCCAAAATTCCTAATATTATATTGTTATAATCAAGTTTTATTTGCTCTTTAGTTATTCTTAACCAAAAGTTTTCAAACTTTCCAAAAGTCTATTGAGTAAGGACACTGATAAAAGAAATGTTCCAATGTTTCTTGATAGGATTGGCAGAACGTACATAGGTCACTGGGAATCCTCCCGATTTTTGCTAATCGGGAATATAAGAACAGAATGTCGTTCAGAATCTTGAATTGAAAACATTGTACAAATGTTTCAAAAGCAACAGTCTTTGGTAATAAAAATGCCTTGCGAGTTTCTTCCTCACTAAGGCTAAAGTTTGACATAATTTTGCAGAAACCTCTAGAGTGTTTGGCTTTGTCTTGAATGAGAAGGGCGTAAAATTTTTACTCTTGCTCGAAATGGGATCAAATCATTTGTCACCATATTTAAATTCCAGCATTCTTAGAACGTTTCTATCAACATTGAGATTCCTTAAATGCTTAGGTACAGAACATCGAACTCCAGTCCAAGTCAAGTAATTTGTATCTCTTAGTACCTTGTTCTTTATTGCGTTAAAAGAATCGATATTGTTCAGAGAAAACATTAAATCACTGACAAGAATCACCCCAGCATTCACATAGTTAAGATAGCAGATCGGCTTACCGTCTATTCTTATATTGCAGTTATTCCAAATAATCGAGTCGAACGATGTAGTATCCGATGCAAATTTTGAGCGAAATTCAGACCACCACTGCAGCATTTCCGAATCAAAAATCGACTTGATCTCATAGTCATTAATGTTATAGTTGCAGTGAAGAAAGAAAAATCCACCAAATGGTTTAAGCAGATATTTAAGATAGCTTTTCCATGGAAGTGATTCAGAGGTAAAAATTTTCGAAATCCATGCTAATCTTAGAGACTTAATTGAAGTTTCCAGATCAGTAAGGTTTAACCCGCCATTGTCGAGACTATTAACTGCAGCTTTTCTTGCTATTTTATCGGGCCCTTTCCACAAAAATTTATATATTGTTGTTTGTATCAACGCAACGAATTCCGGCGGAGGTTGGAGGATAGAAAATATGTATATCAACTTCGGAAGAAGAAGGCTTTTAATAATGGATACTTTGCCCAATAAAGAAAGACCTCTCCAACTCCAGAGATGTATTTGTTTTTTAATATTGGAAATCTTGACGTAAAAATTTTTTTGAAGCGACTCTTCTCTATTATAACTAAAATATACACCAAGAGCTTTAACAGTTTTGCACCATTTTAGAGAAAGAGGTGTTTCAGTGTTGTCACGACACGAACCAATCCACATTGCCTCTGTTTTGGTATAATTAACTTTTAATCCAGATAGTTTTTCAAACCGGTCAAGTAGTTTAAAAAGGATTCGTACGGAGCGTAAGTCAGATAAGAAAGCAATAAGATCATCTGCGTATTGAACAATTTTCCATTCCTCTGATTCTAATTTAATTCCTTTAATCTCAGTACTTCTTCGAATTGCGGCAGCTAAAATCTCAATTGCAATTATAAATAGATACGGCGATAGAGGGTCTCCTTGCCTGACACCTCTGCCTAACTCAAAATTCTCTGAGAAATATCCATTATTTATTATACAACTGGATATATTACTGTAAAATGTTTCAACCCATCTTATGAGACTGTGACCAAAGCCGAAAATTTCTAGGCATTTAAACATAAAATTCCATTCAAGACTGTCGAAAGCTTTTTCGAAATCTATAAATAATAGAATGCCCGAAATATTGACTGTTTTGGTGTACTCCATCACATCTAAAATTGATCTAGCCGCCTCCCCGATGTATCGACCTGGAACATATCCTGTCTGATTGCCGTGAATTATCTCTGGTAAAATTTTAACAATTCGTGTTGATATCACTTTAGATGCTATTTTGGCATCAACATTTGTGAGTGAAATTGGTCTCCAATTTTCAAGATAAGTCCTGTCTTTACCTGTTTTTTCAATAAGTGTGATAACACCCCGTCTTTGCGAATTGGACATTTCCTTTCTTTCATGAGACTCATTAAAACATTTAATTAGGATTTCAGCAATTGAAGACCAAAAAGCACTGTAAAATTCAATGGGCAAACCATCATCTCCAGGAGTCTTACCTAATGGGAATGTTTTAATTATGTTTTGGCATTCGTCAATCGTTATCTTTCCTTCGCAACTCTTTCTCGCTTCACTCGAGAGCTTTGGTAAATTTGGATTTTCAAAAAAATTTTGTGCATCTGGAGTATCTAACTTTGTTTTGGAGCTGCTGTACATCTTAGTGTAAAATTGTTTTTGCGAGTTCATTATCGAGAGAGGATCACAAGAGATGACTCCACTAACGTGCAATTTTCGAATGTGTTTCTTAATGTGGTTGCGTTTTTCCAGATTTAAGAAGTATTTACTATTCTTTTCTCCATGTTCATGCCATCGTGCCCTTGCCCGAATGATTATACCTTCAACTTTTTTGTCATACATCGATTCAAGTTCGTTCTTACAACTTTCCATTGTTATTCGCGTATTGTCGCAGGGATTATCTTGAAAAGCGGCTAGTGATTCTTTATATTTGCAAGTTAATTCCTCTTCACGTTTTTGTCGAATTTTTGATAATCGTTTTGAAAAAATTATGGAATCAGCTCTTACATTAAATTTGATCCAGTCCCAAATCGATCGAGGGTCTTGAAGATCCTTGGCTTCTTCAAGCCAAATCGGCAATTTATCATTTATCATATTTTTATATTCCTCGTTCGCAAGTAGCGCCGTATTCAATTTCCAATAACCAGGACCTCTGTTACTTTCCTTGATTTCTTCGAGTTCTAAAAATATTGCAGAGTGGTCCGATTTTATTGAGGGAAAGATATCCACATGTGAGACTAAATCATGCAGATTATCCGAGATCAACCAATAATCCAGTCTACAGAAAATGAAAGGAGAACAACGGCCCCAGCTAAAGCTTTGTTGATTTGGATTTTTTATACGCCAAATGTCATGGAGACTGAATTCCTCTTGAATTTCTTCAATAGATTTCACAACGTGCCTTCGGGGAATTTGAATTCCACCTTTTTTGTCCAAGTTAATATTCAGTGGACAATTGAAATCGCCTCCCATAATTATGTTCTCTTCATTCCCGAAGTCATTGGTTCTTAATATATTCGACAGGTTGTGGTAAAATTTAACAGCGTCGGCATCTTTGTTCGGCCCGTAGATGTTTGCAATTGTATAATTTTCCTCTTTGATCACAGCTTTTAGCAATATAAGTCTTCCAAACGAATCTGTCTGAGTCAGCTGTATATCAATATCAAAGCCATTCTTTATGAGCACCGCTACACCTCTGGCATTTGTACATCCATGAGAAAATAATATTTCCGCACCCCATTCTTTTTTCCACTGATTCTCTCTCTCTTTGCAGGAGTGCGTTTCTTGTAAAAATATCAAATCGGCCTTTTGCTTTCTACACCAGGAGAATATCGCTCGTCGCTTTTTAAAATTGCTTAGGCCCCTCACGTTTAAAGATAATAATTTGATAGTACCAGGCTTCAGATTTTGTTTACTCAGCATTTTGCATATTTGAATGAACGATTATTCCATTGCGAGGGAAAAGTGCCGTTCCAATTACAAAAATTAATTGAAAGAGTTTTCTTCCATGTGTATAACATCTCTGTATAGCGAAAGCAGGCTTCTTTTAAACATAGACATAGTTTAGAAAGAGTAAGGATTGCATCCATGAGTAGAGGTTTTAGCGCCCTGTAAGCAAGAACAAACACAAACACAAACACAAACACAATGACAGAAACACAAACACATATAAACGAAAGTGCACTTACCATTCTGTGGTTGCAATGCACTCCCGTCGGGATCTCCACATAAAGGCGATAATAATGCCAAATAACAACTAGCATGCTTTTATACCCAAAAGAGAATAACAAACTGTTGATGAGAAATACTCTAGCTGTCAAAGTTGATATGGTAATAGCTTGGTAGTGTTCTTATGCTAAATATACAACAGATGTTAAGTCTAACTAGAGATGACAACTAGCGTACAATTTTTTTTCAGTCCAATACCGAATGTAAACGGTATAATAATAAGGAAATAAAAGAAAAAAAAATCGATGATATTTTAACGTGATGTTGTCATAATTTAAGTGTTCTTCAGCTCAATAACAACATAAGAAGTTCAGTCGTACTACTCGTCCGGAAGCTTGAAAGATTTTAATTTTGAGCAGTCTCTTTCCTTGAATAAAATTTGAGCAGGTACCGACCAGGGTATGAAAGCGAATTCCACATCCTCTCTGTCTTTAATCCCACTGAGATGAAACTTGCATGCGGAGCTTTGAACGATCTTTGCGGACATTCTTTGAGACATCATCAGAAATAAATATTTGACTTTCCAGGAAGGGGTTATCCTTCAACGCCCTTGCGGCGACTTTAAGAATTTGAACTTTATCAGAATACCTCAAAAGGTAAACGTGAATCGGTCTAGCCGGTGGGATGTCTTCATTCGTGGCTCGTTGGCTGACATTCGTTCGATGAGCTCTCATCACCTCAATGTTTTGAAGTTGCATGTGTTTCTCGAAGAATTCGACTTCCAGGAAAGACTCGAAAGAGTTGTGTGCGGCCTCTGTACCTTCCTTCAGGCCCCAGATTACGATGTTATTTCTCTTAGATCGATTTTGCAGGTCCTCCATTTTCATTTCAAGTGATGTTAATTCTTCACGGCTCGCTTTGAGAGACAGTCCGTTGTTTACTTCACTCATTTGTTCATCCAGTGCGCTGTAGCTGTCTTTCAGGGCATTGACATCATCGGCGGTTTTTTGCTGGGAGCTCTCTAGACCAGCTAATTTCTCAAGGATACTGTTTAACTTTGTTTCTTGTAAGTCCCTGGACCTGAGCAAGTCGTCCATTTTGGCGAGTACTCTGTCCAGCTTATCCGAAGTTAAATCTGTACCAGTCATTTTAAAGGTTTTAGACCTTGTTCTCTGATTCATATAGAGCGTTTACCAAGCTTAGGCGATCGACATTTATCAAGATAACGAAAATTGATGAGCTTCAAAGTGGAGAGCTCGAACTCGCCGTCTTACCCGCGTGGCGTCATCACGTGACTCCCCGAGAGTGTTTTAGCCTTGATAAAACACGAACTGCGAATTTATTGAACGGCTTCAAAATTTTTTGATATAGATCTACTAATTCTTGCACTAGTTTTTAGATTTGGGGTTATTTTGGCCTAGGAAATTGGACGTAAAGTTTAGCCGTGTCTTTATCAGATATAAAGACACTCATTAAACATTAATTTATTTTGTATTTTCTTCATGAACTTTTTGAAAGTATGTTCAGAAACTTGGAAAATGTTTCAATCTCAGGAGCAAAATAATTTTTGTAATCGCCTCGCATTTCCAAGCAGAGATAGAACACTCTCTAAAGATTGGAATAAGACTTCCTTCGAAATCTGTAGAAATTTTTGACTTTGAGCCTGGCCATAAATTTTCCAAGTGTCAAGAACATGGTGATTTTATAGTATGCACAGAAAATTTATTAACTGTAGAGGCAAAATAATTTTTTGAAATCGCCTCGCATTTCCAAGCAGAGATAGAACACTCTTTAAAGGCTGGAATAAGACTTTCCGTCGAACATCTATGAAAATATCTGACTGTGAGTCTGACCATAAATTTTCTCAAGAACATGGTGATTTTATAGTAGGCTCAGAAACTTGTAAATTTCCTGCAGATTCGATTCGATTTCGCTAATTTATTGCAAGCCACTATCAAATTCACGCATGAAATGTCATCAGAAAAAATTGTTTTCCTTTATAGGAGCACGGTTCACTGACAGCAAAACTTAAGATGTTCAAACTCATTTCAAGCCTACAGAAACTTTCCAATATACGCATTTCTCTTCATGTCACCTTTTTAGTGTTAACAAGGGTTTTATCAAAGGAGAAGCTTTGCGTTTGCTGAGAACAAACTCGGTTAAAGAAACTTTCGAGTTTCGAAAACTAGAATTTCTGACTCAATTAATCGAGCGAGGTTACCCTCGGGAACTCGCAGAGAAAATCTTAGCCGAAGTACACTTCTCATTGCGATCTAAGGATTTACAAAACAAAACTACAACTTCTAACAATGTTTTGCCTTTTGTCACTACTTTCAACCCGGCCACTCCGAATCTTAAAAAGATTCTCATGAAACACTGGCATCTCATAACTGAGAACAACAAACTCGCTCAAACATTTCCTAAACCTCCAATTGTCGCTTATCGGAAGGAAAAGTCTCTGAAAGACATTTTAGTCAGAGCAAAAATTCCTTCGCGCATTTAGCAACAACATTTGGGAGTTATATACGGTAAGGGTCGAGTGACAATATTACAAAACCTAAATTTTCTTAGTGTCAAGAACATCGTGATTTTGTAGTATGCTCAGAAACTTGTAAATTTCCTGCAGAGGCAAAATGATTTTTGAAATCGCCTCGCATTTCCAAACAAAGATAGAACACTCTCAAAGGTTGGAATACGACTTTCCGTCGAAAATCTGTGAAAATTTCTGACTGTGAGTCTGACCATAAATTTTCTAAGTGTCAAGAATGGCGATTGTATAGTACATGTATGCCTAGAAATTTGGAACCTTCAGGAGCAAACGTTTGAAATCGCTTTGCATTTTCAAACAAAGATACAACACTTTCTAGAGGTTGGAATAAGACTCTCCGTCGAAAATCTATGAAAATTTCTTTGGGTCTGAGCATAAATTTACCAAGTGTTTAGAACATGGCGATTTTATAGTATGCTCAGAAACTTGGAAAATTTATCAACTGCAGAGGCAAAATAATTTTTGAAGTCGCTTCGTATTTCCAAACAAAGAGTTTGAATAAAACTTTTTCTACGAAAATCTCTGGCTGCTGGGCATTAACTCAATTGAGGACCATTCCCAGCTGCCGGGAATGGACACTGCGTTTAAATTTCCTGATTCATAAGAAAATATATATACTGAAAATGAGGTTTCAAGCTGATTAAAAAATCTGTGCACATGAAACGATCAAATCTGCTTAGAAAAGTAACATGTTTTTGTCAGTCCCTTTTCGCATCAGTGAAATGAAATAAGCAATCACTGTCTAAACGAAGAACACATTTTCTTCAATCGCTGTACAATCGTAGTAAATCTTTCAACTTCAGTTCTTGAATGCATTGTGAGATTTTTTACCAATTCAGTAAAAATATTTAAACAGAATTACTCCATTCTATGCAAGTATTTTGCTCTGGGTATTTTCTACGGAGCGCGGTAAATATTGGATAGCAGGGAATTCAGACTGGCTTAACATAACTCAGTTTAATCCCAGTTATTTGATTTTATTTTGCCACTAGAGTGTAACCTACGTAGATGTATCTGTAGTTCTAGCTCGTTAAGATTCGAGAAAAGTAAATTTCAAGTTGGTTTGGCTACTTTACTTTTGCTTACTAAAAAAAAGTTAACTATGCCTTGAGTAATTTAATCATTAAACTTCACTAATGTTCTTCGAAAATCGTTCCAAACTCCGGTCCTTTTTCCTATAGAAAAGGGCAAAAATATTTAAAAATTTGTAAGCTTTATAACAAATACCGGTAAAAGCTAGTGTTAACAGTTGTTTGAAATTCTTTTTCTTGGGCTTTTTCGGTTGGAATTCTCTTTTAGACTGGTTTGGCTAACTGAAGGGTTTCCGTTTTCAGGTGAACACGGGTATCTCATCTAGTATTATGGGAAAAGTTCTACAATTTTTGTGCGTCTAATACATACTTTTTAGAGTATTCGTGAGCTCTGTTTATGAAGCAGACATCACAGAATTGAATTAATCATTCATATGACCTATTTTATTTCAAACATTCTGCATTCTTGGAGACCACTTTAAAATTCAGTTGCTGGTTTTCAAAGTTGTGCTCGTCTTGTTTAAAACAGTAAAGAATTAACTCCGTTAAATTCCTTACTAAAGAACGGAAGATCTCCTTTACTGATGCTGAATATCTTTTTATTTCAGAAGAAAAAGGTTTTCCTGCATAAAGTACAGCAGAACAGCTGAATAAAATTCAATTAGAAGTATTTTAAACTAGAAACAAGACTGAGTGGAGTCGGCTTATTTGAAATCGTAACCTGACCAAACTCAATGACGGACAAAACTTAAACAAAAAGATACATCTGTCGAATGTTTTTTCAACCTAGAAAGCTGCCCAAATTCGAAGACTGCAAAACAAAGGCTTAGTGCTAACAGTGTGCGAAACGTTTTTTCGCGTTCCTTGTTTTAATATCAATATTTGTTGTGTGGTTCAAAATAACTGGCTGACATATTCCGTTGCTACTCTATAAATTCAATCTGTCCTTGTTGTTGCATCAAACCTTTTCAGCCCCGAGTGAGACTCATTGCCTGCTAAAGAAGAGAAACCGCCCAAAATGTTTCGCCGTTTGACAACAGCGCTCGTCGTGACAGTTCTCGTTCTTTCCCACGTTGTCGGTTAGTAATAATGCTGTTTTTGCTTTTAAAGATTTAAGAATGATTTACTAAGCTAGTTAATAATTTCTCTAACCACTGTACTGAGCTATTTTCACTCTCAAACGCTGTGTTAATTATATTAATTAAATCTGAGTAAAAAGGCAAAACTTTCCGCGAAAATTAGAAGGGTTTCAAAGTCTACATAGGAGTCTGTTAATCCGGGTAAAGCCGGAATAGACATCACAATGACGTTTTTCGTCATTTTGTTCCTCTAAACAGATGCCAAGACAGACGAATTCTTGCAAATGAAGCTTTACAATCACGACGTTCATGTCTCTGATTCTGAGATGCATGCAATGCTAAAGAAGGCAAACCTGGCGGGCCGTGGCTACAAGAAGGAAGTTGTCGTCAAGGTGGTGCATAATGCCGAAGGTGGACAAGAATACCGGGTATGTACTGTCATTCTGTGTGTATTTGGACGTATTTTACATATCATCAGCTTGTAACTCGTACGTTCGAATAAATGCAAAATAAGGTGTCCGAATTGACTAAAAAACTCTTCCTTCCTGATTTTTAGTGTTAGTGTAATGTTTCTTTGTAAAAACTCTGGAAACTGACTGCATGTACTGTGTTTGGAGTTTGTGATAGTTTTGTTAATCATTCATTGTTCTGCCATCTCCAGAATGCGCACTACTACTACAAGGATGTCAGCTGCTCAAAGATGCAGGTGGTGGAGCAAGAATTGTACCTTTTATTCCCAGGTAAACATATGTAAAAAAGGTGTTTGATCCTGATACTTCTTATATTATACTTTTAATTTTTCAACCGAGTTGTTTTCTCCAGAAACAATAATGATTAAAAGAGGCTCACTTGGATATGGCAATTAAAAGAATAAGGAAGGTGGAAACGAAAACCCGACGTCTTCAGAATAATGTTATAGTTTTAAGCTCACTTTGGAATTTTCAGATTAAGGTCGCCGGCACAGTACCCTTGCTTTAATTATGTCTTTATTTATTTAAAGGGTATACACGAACTGTGTCGACTGACGCCGACAGCAAACGAATTTTGAGGGATTTACAGCACAACACCCCCTCGAGAAATTTGGCTAACTAATTTATTAATGAGAACGAACGAACGAACGAATGGCTTTTTAAGATCAAGGCGTGATAATTGAAGGTAAAATTACAGATGAAGCTTACGCGAAGAAAAATTTAAACAGTATACCGGTCATAAAACTGTAAACTTTCAAATATTCTCTGCATACTTAAGTGTCACTCCGTGGCTATGATTGGCTTGATGAAACCATGAAGATCAGAATAAAAAAAAAATAGATGCTACCAGAAGTGGACTAACCGTTACCTTGTCACAGTTTTGAATGGAAAATACATGATTTTGTTCAATCAAGTGAGTCAGTATTATTTATAACATAATATTTCCGACCCCTCTGCCAGGTATAATTGGAAAAGATATGGAGAACAAGCTTAAAAGAGAAATGAAAACCAGGCATCTTGGCAGCATGGGACAGTGTAGAGCGGGACTGGAAGTTCATTTCAGGGAAGCTGAGAGCTGCGATGACAATCAGAAAGCTGTCTCTAAACGACGTAAGAAGCGTGGATGCGGCTGGTTGTGCGTCATTTGCATTAGTCTCAAAATCATGAACTGAAAAAATGTCTTTAAAGGCACCTAAAGTTCCACATTTTAGTGAGGTCTTTTAGTTACTATAATCGACTTTGTGGAAAGAATTAGCCGATGACGCTTGTAGAAGAAATAAAAGCTTTAAAAAAAATCAATCCCTAAAGTATTTCTTTGTTTATGTTTAGTGGGCTTAGATATTTCAGTTTTTACCGATTTCGAGGACTTTGCTTATCGTTGGTATGGCTATATCAATTTCCCAATTACACCAAACTTCGTCTCAAGACCAACAACTGAGGCAAATTTTGCATCGCTCCAACTAAGGAAAGAAAAAAAAAGACTATTTAAAACTGTTTCGAAAGACATTGAGTTAGAATTTCGTTGCACTGCCCCTCATGGACTGAAGAAACATTCGTTTTACCCGTTTTCAAACTTGTCCACAACTGGTTTCAATCAGTTATTCTTTTACTATAGTAAAAACCTTGTTCCAGAGACGCGATTTTCTATACGGACATTTACTGAAACCAGCGAAAACTGAAATTTGCATCAAAAACGTAGCTGGCACTACTTACAATACAGCACCCTGCGAGCGGAGCCCTTTCTTTTTCGCTGATACAGCTATTTCAATTAAGGTTGTCGGATTAAAGCTTCAAGCCTACCATTCAAGACCGAATGGTGCCATGGGTGTTTACTGGAATTTGCATATCAGCGTTGAGGAAATCTACAAGTTTGTATTTTGCACGTGTAGTTTTTTTTCTTTCCGTGAAACCTTTCTTGTATCTTTTCTTTAGCTGTTATGTAGTTTGTACTATTGTTTTTAAATGTAAATGCGGCGAAAAAGGATCATTTCTTCACATGTCACATGTCTGAAGATGTCTGGATACTTAACAAGTAGTTTTCTTGCGTTTGTTTAACGAATACCCCATTCACATCAAAGCTTAAACGCGCTTAAAGGCTGTTTAGTTAAACACGGTTTAAAATTGTTTCCTTTATAGAAGTTGCTAATTGAGGTTTGTTGACTTCAAACTTAGCACAATGAAATCGCAAGTTTGTGCTTACTGGAACCCTATGCAAAATTTAGTCGTTCATTTTTGTGTTGCTGATTTTCATTTTGTTAAACCTGGTTTAACTAACCATGTTTTGTTGGTGTAAATGGCACATAAGTAACTTATAGTTTTTTGGTAACAGTGTTGTGTTGATTACAAACGTGTCTTTAAGATTTTATCTCCCTTTTTAAATTCGTTTCAACTGAGCTAAAAATAGAATTAACGAAACTCCCATTTGCAAATAGAGAAGTCCATACGTTAGGTATTCCCCTTAAAGGCAGATTGTATTACGCAGATAAATGTCCCATGCGACATATTTCAATTTATTAAAAATGCATCATTGAATATGCCGTAGTTGAATATACATGTTACGCCACTGAAATATTAAAAGGATTATGATACGTTATAATGTGATCAGAATTGGTTTGATTTTCAATAGGTAAGTGTACTTCAGCCGATGCTAATTCTTAAAAGAGAACATAAGTTATTGATATGAAAACTGTCGAGTGGAAATTCATCGATATTTCTCGAAAATTCCTGCAACATTTATAGACCGTTAGTCATGCTTATTATGCTGTAAACGATAGCGGAAATTTTAATCCAGCTTGAAAATTTGCTTCCAGTAGAAAAAGTTGCCCATTTATGCCAGTCTTTTTAGCTTTTTAAGGAATCATGAATGTTTAAAACACTTCTTTGAAAGGTAAATTAACTGTCATATTTACCAACTTCACTCGTTGAAATGACGTTAAAGTAACGAGTGCGACCGGTTAGATCTCCTACATTGTAAATTAACAAGCACACAGAACCTCGATTTAGTCACTCAAAAACCCTTAAGCATAAAATATATTTAGCAAAGCGAAATGGCATGAAGATTTATTACAAGGCAACAGTACTAAAAGCAACACACGCAAGGCGGGTATTCAGTCGAAAATTAACAAGCCTTTTTTACAGTTTAGTTTATCTTTCAGTTATTAACAAGTAAATCCTTAAAGAGCTTATGTGGCCCTCTAAAAATTAAATACGCATTATTTTCTGCCTTACTCTCAAATTATTGCAAAAAGATACTTTTAATCTTTTTAATACTCAATGGATTAAAAGATAAGCCTCGTTTCCCTTTGACAAGGCTAACCTGCGATCTTTAATGGTATTGAGGACGGTCATTCAGTTGATCTCAGCTGCCAGGCAATTAAAAAGCCAGATGTTGATCGCAATCTAGATAGTAAATCTTTTTTAAACATATTAAATTAAACTGGATATTTTAAGGGGAAACACGTCACATGAAAGAATCACCTTATGGACCTTTGCGTGCTTCAAATCCAAGACAAAAGAGACTGCTATGCTTAGCTCACAGTCGACTTTCAATAATAGTCTGGATGAGTTGCAACTATTCTGGAGAATAACTGACAAATTTTCATATCGATTTCATTGTTTTTATTAAGAACTAAGGCAACGATACTTTTTTATTTAGTATTTCTCAAGTTAGGATTAACAAAGGATTACCCAGATTCTTACTTTTATGTTGGCACACTGAAAGGAGGAAAAATTAAAGTTAAAGGCAACATTTAGCCCGACGCCAGTGCAGCAATGGGTGTCAGTTCTCAAGACTCACATCTCTCTTTGACAAGGCATACGAGTGCTAACGCTTTCGTGCTGCACTCGTCATATTTAATTTAATGAAGCGTATTTAAATAACACTCTTAAAAATAATAAATCCCTAATTCCTGCGCGCTTAAGTTCTTCGAACTTTATAGAGACAAATCTGTTTAGCTTTGCCGCTGATTTGCATAACAATTTGTTTAGCGTTATAAGAACAGACAGCCATCCACCCGACTTAAATCGCAACAAATTTCCAAAGACGAACACAAGACGTTTGAAAACTCCTTGGATTCGTAGGACGATGCCAGTTTACCAGAACACCTCCATAGACGCTATCAACTCATCAGTGCCACTTCCAAGTGAATACTGTCGCCGATTCCAGGATGAAGAGAAGTTCTTCAGAATAAACCTCTCAGTTACACTGTCTGCGATAATTCTGTACGTATTCAGCTGCCCTTTCGTCATTCTTATGAACGCGTTGGTCATAGTGGCCGTTAAGACGAGACACAGACTTCAGACCATGAGTACCATACTGTTGGCTTCTTTGGCGGGAACAGACCTACTTATGGGAACTACCACTCTCCCAGCATCCATTGCAGCCGAAATCTTCGCCATTGCTGATGGTCCCGTGACAGCATACTGCACCTTCGTGGACAAGATTGTTTCTCCATTAAGATTTCTCTCTGTTTTAACATCCATTTTTCATCTAGGAGTAATTAGCGTTGAGCGTTATATCGCACTAAAATACTCTCTGCGATACGACACCATTGTAACCAAATTCCGCTTGGCGATAGCCACAGCATTTACTTGGTTTTTATCTGGGGTGTACACACTATTCAAAATGTTAATAGTTACTTCGCTACATTTTGTCGTCCTCCAATTTTTAACAGTTACCTGTGTGTTAATAATCGTGTACTGTCATGCATCTGTCTATATGGTCACAAGACGCCATGAAAGACAAATTCGAACAGAACAGATCCCTGCAGGGGAAGACGCTGAACGATTTTTGAAGGAAAAGAAGGCCTGGAAAACGACTGGCTTTATAATAGGTTTTGTTGTGTTTTCTCTTTTACCAGGAGCTTGTATTAATTTTGGGGTAATGTTCAATTGGGACCCGCGATGGCTGAATAGTTTTCGCCCTCTTGCGCATTCTGCTCTTATGCTGAATTCACTTTGTAACCCAATCATTTATTGTTTCAGAATGAAAACTATGCGCCAAGCCATGATCGCACTTCTTAAGAGACATACTGATAACAGCTAAACTTATAAATTAATAAAAAATTGTAACCTAAGCAAAGTAAGGACGCTCAGATACTCATCATCATTACATTTATGAGCTGGTATGGGATATGATAAATTCAAAGCCGCAGAATCGAAATAATGTACACTTGAGAATGAGAAGCCGAAGGTGCGCCCGGCATCGACTAGCTTGAAATTAAAAAATAATGACACGGTTTCAACTAGACAATAACTTGTTAATGAGTCTGACATATACGTGAATCCAATATCATATATGAGGATGGAGAGAAACGCGTAAGATGAATGTAGCTATAGCAGGGCCAAGGCCATTATTCTTTAACCTGTTTCTTTTTTAAGAAATGGAGCCTAAATGATGTCAGTCTCCTTTCTGAAACAGTACCTTGTTAATTAAAGGAGTCATGCCACAGCTTCACTTGTTGAAATGACGAGTGCGAACGGTTCGATCGCTCATATTTTGGACTTAGCAGAACACATATAACTTTAGATTTGGTTGCAATTTGAAAAAGCTAACTCAAATCAAATTCTAAATCAGTGAACTTTTACTGATTAGCCTGAAATATATAAAGCTATTTCGAGAAAGGTTGACGGAACAAAGCACCAAAGTGCACGCGACAAGACCGAAAAGTGATGTGGGCATTCACTGGAGCTTTGCATATTGGGCTACAGGAAGTGTAATGTTTGTATTTTTGCATGTGGAGAATTTGTTTTTCCTGTCAGGAGGCCTTTATCTGTAGCTTTACTTTTACTGTCACATGTCCTCGAGTTAAGAAAATTCTTCTAAAATTCAGCGTGGCTAAACGTACCTTGATTCCACATGTATGAAGAGAAAGAAAACGAGCAAATTCACGTTTGTCATGTCGTTATATCTCATTAGTATTCAGCACGTGCAGTGGCTCTCTACTTCTACCCATACTACCTTTCGGTCTTGTCGCGTGCACTTGAATTGTGTGCTTTTTTACGACAACCTTTCTTGAAATAGCTGTATAGTGATGTGAATTAAAAGAAACGCTCAGTTTATAAAAAAGGAACGGCCCAACTGTCGATCTCTTATATTGTGGACTTATCAGCACAACTTTGAATTGATTGCTTATAAACCTAAAGCAAAAACTAAGTTTATCTCAGGGAAAATAAGCTAAAATTATTGACAATTATTTCAAGCCAACAGAATAACACAAACACAAAACACGTGCTCATTTGAACATCGAACATAAAATAGCATTTGCTTTTTACAATCTATTTTATTAACATAGGCTCAAACTAACTTTTGATTTTTTAAAAGGAATTTGTTATTAGCTTATGTTGCCAGAAAAATGATAGATTTATCTTAGCAGAGTAAGGCAGATAAGGAGTGTATGTAGTTATAATAAACTCAAACTGACCAATCACAGCGCGCGCAATTAGTCAAACATTTTAAAAAAGCAATTAAAGAAGTGCAGCGCGAACTTTATTTAGAATAACGAGACAAATCGTAAACTGAAACGAGCAATATTTATTATTTTACACATTCTTATAACAGATACATTCACTTTGATTGACGTGACACCACCCCTCCCCTGTGGAGAATAAGGCCGGTCTTACTTTGCTTAGGTTACATTTTTATATATGTTAATTTAAAGGAGCCATGCCACGATATTTTAAGTAATTATTTGTGATTTACAAAACTGATAATAATGGTTTCGAAAAGTTACTCATACCAAAGGAAGCAATAATAAACCGACAATAAACAAGGGCGGTTACGACTCAAACAAAACTTGAATAAATTGGCCAAGTTTTTCAAGATGCGTCACGTGAGTACTGACCATAGCACCTTCTAGTTTAATTGTTATCAATCTGTCTCTTAAGAAGTGCGCTCATGGCTTGGCGCATAGTTTTCATTCTGACACAATAAATGATTGGGTTACAAAGTGAATTCAGCATAAGAGAAAAATACGCAAGAGGGCGAAAACTATTTAGCCATCGCGGGTCCCAGTTGAACATTTCCCCGAAATTAAGATAAAATCCTGGTAAAAGACACAACACAAGAAAACCAATGATAATTCCAGTCGTTTTCCAGGCCTTCTTTTCCTTCAGGAATTGTTCAATGTCTTCTCCCGCAACAATCTGTTCCGTTCGGATTTGCCTTTCATGACGTCTTGCGACAATATAGACAGATGCATGACAGTAAACAATTATTAATACACAGGTAACCGCTAAAAATTGGAGAACGGTAGAAGGAAGAGAAGAAACTATTAACATTCTGAATAGGGTGTACACGCCAGCTAGACAGCAAGTAAATGCTATGGCTATCGTCAAGCGGAATTTGGTTACAATGGTGTCGTATCGCAGAGAGTATTTTAGTGCGATATAACGCTCAACACTAATTACTCCTAGATGAAAAATGGACGCTAAAACGGAAATAAATCTCAATGGAGTAACAATATTGTTCATGAAGGTGCAGTATGTTGCCACGGAACCATCAGCAATGGCGAGGGTTTCGGCTGCGATGGATAATGGGAGAGTGACAGTTCCCGTAAGGAGATCTGTTCCCGCCAAAGAGGCCAACAGTACGTTGCTCTTGCTCTGAAGTCTGTGTCTTGTCTTAACGGCCACTATGACCAACGCGTTCATGAGAATGACGAAAGGGCAGCTGAATACGTACAGAATTATCGCAGACAGTGTAACTGAGAAGTTTATTCTGAAGAACTTCTCTTCATCTTGGAATCGGCGACAGTATTCACTTGGAAGTGGCTCCGATGAGTTGATAGCGTCTATGGAGGTGTTCTGGTAAACTGACATGATCTCAGAATCCGAGGAGTTTCCAAGCGTCTTATGTTCGCCTTTGGAAGTTTGTTGCAATTTAAGTCGGTAGGAATGGAAAGCTGACTGCTCTTATAGCGCAAAACATATTATCGTGCAAATCAGCGGCAATCGGGAGTCCATTGATGGGCTCCTGTCGGCAAAGCTGAGCGGTTGTGTATATGAACGTTTGAAGAACTTGAGCGCGCGGCAAAAAATCAGGGATTTGTTATTTTTGAAGAGAGATATTAAAAAACACCGCTTCATTTAAAGAAATTGTAACGGCAATTGAACGCAACACGAAAGCGTTAGCACTCATAGACCCAGTCAAAGTGAGATGTAAATCTATTTCAAAGTGTTGAACTTTTGAGACTAAAACCCATTGCTTTGATTGCAATTCTTTCTGACCGCAATATAGTCTAAGAATATATTTTTTCCCTTCACAGCGGTAATTCTTCCATGTTAATCCTAACTTGAGAAAATCATTGTCTCAGTTTTTAATAAAAAGAATATGAATATTTGTCAGTTATTCTCCAGAACAGCCACAAGTTATCAAGACCTTTTTAAGTGACATGAAGCTGAGGATGTGACTTGGTTCTGAAGAGCGGGTCAGTTCATAAGCTGATTTTTGCTGGCGGAAAATTTAATGTAACTGAAAATAGAATCGACTCGGAAAATTATCAAGATCTGAGTACCATCAATCTGAGTTTTGTTTAATGAAATATGAAAGTTTGAAGAACTTGAGCGCGCGGCAATGAGTCAGTGATTTGGTATTTTTGAAGTGTTATTAAGACTTAAAACAGCGCTACATTTAAAAAAATTGTAACGGCAATTGAATGCAACACGAAAGCGTTAGCACTCGTATTCCTAGCCAAAGTGCTGAACGTTTGAAGCTGACACCCATTGTTACATTGGTGTCAAACAAAATGTTGCCTGTGAGTTAAATTCTTTCTGCCAGCAGTAAGAATTTATTTCTCCTCCAACTAGGTAATTCTTCCATGTTAATCCTAACTTGAGAAAATAATAAATCAGAAAGTACCGTTGCCTCAGTTTTTGATAAAAACAATGAAATAATGTAACTGAAAATAGAAACTATAATCGAGAGGTTATTAAGATTTCGATCAATTTGAGTTTTGTTTAATGAAATAATTTTATGCCAGTAATACTGATGTGGTTTAGTGCTAAAGCTCTTTCACTATTACAGCGCTGTAAAAGAAAATAAATTAAATTTATACATCATGGTGTCATAGGCATAAAAGTTCAGAAGTTTGTCTGGTCGAATAGATATGTAAGTCATCGTTAAATACCGTGGACCATTAGACGATTTTCAGTATTTAGTTTGAAATCAAAAATTTAGTTTCAATAGTTTATTGTTAGGCCAGTTTGAAAATATTTTTTTTAAGGTTATGGTGTCTATAGCCACATTAAGAAAAGTAAGCGCTATAATATAATAAGTTCGCTTCAATTCTGTACTAACCGTGAGAAAAAGAACAACCCAGAGACTCGAAATGACGAGTAATCTCAGCAAATTTATCCGGGATATCGACTTCAGACGCACGAGCAAACTACTGCATGATATCAATCACATAGCGGAGAGCCTGCTCGCAGGCTATTAATCACAAGAGGTTAATTATCAAAACCGTGTGAGCTTTATCGATATTCCTATTCCTATTTTTTTGCCAAATGTAAGTATCAATACCTTACCATAGCAGAGGATCTACTGTAAAATAGAAAAAAAAAGAAAAAGAACAAATGTCATTTTTCTGCAGTTCATAGTGTTAAGAATAATCTCTTGTAGAAGTTTACTGCATTTACTCGATTAAGCAAAGAGGGTCTCAATATGAGGTTAAACCGTGACTTGGTTTCATTACTGAAAGACCAAAACAACCGGCTCGAGAACACAAAATTGAATTTTAAAAACACAAAAGTTAATATTAACTTTAACTTATGGAAAAATTTCCTTTCGATAACCGTCAACCGTCAAAAGCTCGAAAAATTTAATCGTCAACCGTCAAACATCCCTTATTGAGATCCCTACAACATGTAAAAAGCGCCGCCCTCAAATAAGCGCCGCATTCACTCACAACAATCAGACTGAATCGTCCGAGGAGTCAAACTTAAAAAGACAAGTACCTTATTACATGAAATTTTCGCGACACGTTAATGTCGCGAATTTCGCGATTTAAAAGTAATTGCGAAATTTAAGTGACGGGAAAATTAAAAGTCGTGAAATTAACATGACGCGAAAATTAAGTGACTCACATTATGTCAAAAAATAAAAAAAGCGACTTTATACCATTACACAAGCCAAGGAGTTTGCAAGAACAAGTTCGCGACGTTGTTTCAGCAGAAGTCCAGAAACAAGTGGATAGTGGAATCAATTTTGAAGATGTCGATGTTGACCTCAAACTATCGCTCCTTAAACCAATCCATGCCATTTGGTTGGTGGAATTGTATAACTTTTTCACCAGCACCGAAGGAAAGGTTTATGTTTTGAAAAGATGGGAAAAAGCCGGAAAAAATT
The DNA here is from genome assembly GCA_963693305.1 of Meandrina meandrites. Lineage (NCBI taxonomy): Eukaryota > Metazoa > Cnidaria > Anthozoa > Scleractinia > Meandrinidae > Meandrina > Meandrina meandrites. Next base: position 19,890,305 of record OY855904.1, read on the forward strand.
AAGGATGTGTTTTCAATGGAAAAGAAGTGCTACCGCCTGTTCAGCCGTATCAAGACATTTACGCAAACAATAAACAGCATCATGCAGTCATGAAACTAAACGGCGACATCATGATTGTCTCTTTGAAGTCTGCAGAAAGGATAATTTAATGTATATGGATAATGAGGTCAATCGACCACTAAAAACGTGACTTGAATTCAAGCATGAACTAGAAACCGTGCCTTGTAGACACTGTGAGAACATCTTTCTTGTTACTGTTTACATAATCAGTTACGTTTCTGTTTATTTGGACATTGTTGATTAAGTTGTTTGATCAAATTCAGGGACATGTTAAAAACATTGACAAAGAAATGAAGTGTGTCTCACTCAAAAAACGCGAAATTAAAGTGAGTCAAAATGCAAAATTTTCGCAAAATCGCGAACTTAAGGTGTCGCGAAATATGCGAACCTCAAAATCGCGAAATTAACGTGTCGTGAAAATTTCATGTAATAAGGTATGTTCAAGCTAAATCTCAACCAGACTCGAAAATCGTTTCTCCTGTATTACAATATTTTTCAGTTCGAAAAACTGAAAATTTTCAGTTCATTGCTTGATTTCCTCTCTCTTGTTATCATTTACAAATGCTATGATTTTTTGATCGGAGCGCAGCCAGCATGGCAGACGTTCAAACAGGAGGGAGAGGGGAAATGAGAAGCGCAAAGCGCGATCGGAGGAGAAAGGAGGGCAGCGCCTTTAAAGACGCTATTGTTTTCGCCATTCCGCCTCCTAATTAAGTATGCAAAACCCAGTAAAGCTACGAAATGTTTGGCTGTCAAAATGATCCAATCAGAACCGTCCCGCTCTTTGTTTGTACGGTTTACTATATGTTTTGCGCGCCCTACCGAATTGACAAACGTTCTCCAAATATGAAGCAACAAACCATACTGAATACGCTGCGCCTAATTCTATTATTAAAATCTATTTATACATAACCGAAGTTGTACGTGTCGGTTTTTGACATTTGTTGAAGATGCGGCTTTCAATTTTAATCTCTTAGCTTGGGCTGACGGTGTGATGGGGCTACTTCACCTGCTTCCCTTAGCTTCGCTTTTGTTGTACATTTATTAAAGCCTACAGACATCAATTAGTTGGAGAAGTTAATTACGATTTTGACGAGCATAAGATCTACGATACTGATGATACGATTATTCATATTCAGTCGGAACAGATCAAAAACAAGATTTTCCCGTTTAATAGTGACTGTGTGCGGCGCTACTCGCAACTTCCAAAAAAAAAAAATCCCGCAAACATTGCTTACCATGGCCAAAAACGAAGGAAATTCATTTAATTATCTGCATAATCTTGTCTTAAGTACTGAAAACGATAAAACGGAATAAAATTAATACCTAAATAAAATTATTCAACCAAACCAAAACGGTTTAAAACAAGATACACCGTTTATAGCGAGAACTGCAAAACGAAAACTATCGGTTTTAAATTGACTTACATTTGGCTCACTTTAAATTGATATCGTGTAGAGAGGAATTTTGTGTAAAGTAACCGTGAAAGTTAAAAGGAACTGTGAAAGTTAAAAGCATTTAATTCATACGCTTTTGAACTTCGACGACTCATCTAACAAAAGTTTTTAATTTCGACGCGTACGTGCACGCGAGAAAGAGCATAACCAACTCGATATAGCACTGTCAATTGCCATTAAAACTAACTGGGGATTTTGCTTTTAGGCTTGCCTTGATTTTTATATTATATATTGGGCACGGGGGCCATTTTCGGATGGAAATTTGTGTTTTACATGTCTTACCATGTGGTAAGACCTTCTTGACACAACTGATATGAATCCCATAACAAGTCCTACAATCGTTAAGCAAACATTAAAGGTCTTTGAGCATTCCCTGACAACAAAATATATACAAAACAAGTTCTTCAACAAAGACTAATAATCGGGCCGAAAGTTGTGTTCTTTCTTTAGTGGCAAAGATTAAGCCTACTAACTAGCTTTTAGTACGCGATCGAATTCGTCGCGATGGGAGTATTAAGGCGCGTCGGGTGTCGCTGACTTATATATATAAAAAGCCTAGAAAAAAAGAGTCAGGTGGAACGTTTTCGTCAATTCTCGTGTTGAGTGAATGTTTCTTATCGACAAATGCTTAGATTGTGAGTGATAAATCATAAGATGAAACTGTAAACAACATATTAAAGGAAAGCGACTTAAAATACCGTGAAAAGTATGCCATTCAGTGTAACTGGATCACATCTCTTAACGGAATAGAAAAAAAACATTTTGGGGATAATTTTCGTGCGTTTCAAATTTTTAAAATAATCAATTACCCGTTGTAGGTGTACGGTAACAAGCTAACGTCTCGACAGGTTGGAGCCGTTCCGGGCAATAACCGACAAATTTTCATATTAATTTCATTGCCGTTGTTAACAACTGAGTCAACCATACTTTCTAATTTAATATTTTCTCAAGTTAGGATTAACAAAGGATTATCGAGATGAAGCAAAAAATAAATTCATAGGTTATATTGGCACAAGAATGACAAAAAATTGAGTTAGGGGCAACACTAGTTTTGCATGACACAAATGCAGCAATGGCTGTCAGTCAAGAGTCATATCTCTCTTTGACTTGGCGTAGGAGAGCTAACGTTTTCATGCTGCGTTCAGTAGATGTTATATTTCATTTAATAAAGCGTTTTCTTTATAACACTGTTGAAAATAATAAATCCCTGGCTCCATGCCGCGAGCTTATTTTCTTCGAACTTTCATGGACATGCATACCGAATTTCTTAAGCGCCGATAAGAACAGAAAGCTTTCCTCCCAACTTATATCACAGTAAACTTCCAAAGATGAAAATAAGACGCATGAAAACTCCTCGGATTCTAGAGACCATGCCAGTTTATCAGAACATCATCAGTGCCACTTCCAAGTGAATACTGTCGTCGATTCCAAGATGGAAAGAAGTTCCTCACCATAAACCTCGCAGTTACACTGGCCTCGAAAATTCTGAACGAAAATCTTACGTGGCTTTGAAGATTAACTCCTTGTGATTCGATTGCGATAGATATTATGCAGTAGTTTTGCTCGTGATGCTGAATTCGATACCCGATGAATTCGCTGAAAATACTTGTCATTTGGAGTTTCTGGGTCGTTTGCTTTTATTGTTCGATGAATTTAAGCAAAATGATTTTTATCGGATAGTACATTTATAAGCTTGGTATTGATATATATAGTTTTTGGTGGCTGAGATTAAAACAACACGCGTACAAAGACACGGTAACCTAAAAAACTTTTTGAAACTGACCTAACAAAAAACTATTAAAAAAATATTTCCGATTTGAAACTTAATATTGAAAATCGTCTTATAGTCCAAGGTATTTAACGATGAGTTCCATATCTATTCGACTGGGAAAATGCTGAACTTTTATGGTAATGACGCCATGATGTAGAAATTTAATTTTTTTTCTTTTAATAACAGCCGGAAATGCGTCTGCGTTCGCAGGCTACCGTTCACGGAAAGGCGGTCAACATTCCTGTCCGAGTGACTCAAAATAACCTAAAAATATTGTTATGATAAGTTGGTTGTCCTGTGTCGTTGCTGTTATCACGTGACCTAGAAGTTCACATGTCCTGTAAAAGTACTTGGAGAATAAACTCTTGAAACGTACAGACGTGTATCTGTTTACTCATAACTGGTGTTTAGGGAGTCCATGCTTAAAATGTTCCTAAGGGTGCACGCCCCCGGGCACCTTGTAGGGTTGCGCCGTCGGCGCTCGTGTTATCGGAAAACGGTACCAATTTTCGCTTGATCCGTACCTGGGTTGGGTTTGTTTGTTTGTTTGTTTCCGAAAAGAGGTTTCTTAAGCCGATCTGTTTGTTCTTGACTAAATTTTCGCTGGCTTCTGTCCACCTTCATCAGAGCGAGTAAAAGTTCGTTGGTGCTCGCGACACCAACCCGCTTAGGAACGCTTTGCGTTCGTTGACGGCGTCACTGTCCAAAGTGGAGTGCCACGACAGTTGTAGGCTGTTTACGTACACCGCGCTCGAGTATCTCGGCGTCCCCCGGATAAATGTTGTCACCAACTAACACAGAGTTTGAAGCAAAACATTTAATAAAAAAATGTCTGTAAGCATTAAAAACAGGTACAGAAGCGAAGCTAAGAGCTTAAAATTGAAAGCAGCATCTTAAACAAAATGGCGAAAACGGCCGACACGTACAACCTCGGTCATAACTCAAGCAAATTTTCATAATAGAATTAGGCTTAGCGTATTCATTAAGTTATTTACCTCATATTAATTTGGAAAACATTTTTTAATTGGCAAGCTTTCACTAAAACCAGCTCAATAAATATCGAAGTCGAAGTGATAGTTTTTCGTGGCGGTGTATTCTCCAAAGCTACCGACATGAGAACCATCTGCGAAGATGAATCTCTTTCTCTCCATTCATGTTGCTGTTAACAGTTTCTTTTGTCCTTCACTTCAGTGAGCTTTATGGACTCTGAGCTGACTTTCCTGTCAGGCCAATAATCGTGTTGGTCAGTCACAAGACCGGTAGAAAATACTTAATCGCTCCTTTTGACTTGTACAATGTCTTACTTTCAGCTCCGCGATTTTTTTCGGATGTTCCCGTTGATCTTAATCCGCATTTGTCATAATCAAAACTTTTCACGATGTAGAAGAACATTATAGGAGATACAGAGAGGAATATTTACAAAGAAACATTTTCGTTTGTTTGTCTTTCGTTCACTACAGCTGACAGACATTGTTGCCAAGAAAAACGAAGTTTGTCCAAAAGATAACTCCCGCGCACAGCATCACCCGATTTCCCGCCGAGGAAAGATGGCATTCACCTTTCCCCCGTCGGGTTGTCTTGGAACTCCCCCTCCCCAGAGTCTGTACGAACGGGAGCGCGGGAGTATAGGAGCACGCTGACGTAGACTAAAAAACAGCCGTATTTTTTGTGAACGCGCTCGAGCGGACTTCGAACGCGAGTTCTCGGGAGCTAATGACAAAACAGAGAGTGAGACTGGGTAGAGACGCTAAATAATTTTTCTCTCCTCATACGCCCTGCAGGCGTGTGAGGCTTGGGTGTCGATCGGCGCTTCACTTTCGAAGCGACTATTAACGATTTTAGAGAAAAAACGACTGTTCTAACGCTGACGTTAGAACCATAATTTTCGCATCGATAGGTTACCAAATTAAAACTTATTACTCATGGTGCTCCTTTGAAACTCGGCTGTAAGCCCTCCACGAAAATAAGCCCACCTGAACGGGATGTTGAGAAAATCTAAGCCCAGGGGCTTATATTTTTGAAATGTTACTGTAGCAGCGAACTGTACGTTTACATGAAAAAGATAACTGGAGTGGAGAGTCGGAAGGGGGCATGTAAACACTTTGGATATGATTGAGTCGCCTACCAGGGGCAAATGTTGGAACGTCTAGTGCATAAGCGATTCAACCAGGAAGGCAAAGTTTCGGCTCGGTTAGCAAGTACAACTTTTTCATATAAACGCTCGTTAAAATTAAGATGACTCGGGGAAAAGTAACCCTCTTACCAGGAACAAGTTTTCTCTATATCAACAGGTCCTAACATCAACATTGACAGCCATCCTCTCTTGATAATAACTGATAAGACTTGTCTAAACACGTGAACAATTCAACGACAAAGTAGGTAATCTAAAAATATGTTCGGATTGATTAAATATGCGGATAATGAGTACGTCGCGAGATTGCTATATTATTTGAAAATATCCACTCGAGAGTGTCGTATTTGTTAGTATTTGCGTCTGAGTACTAGCATCATACAGAAAATACACCGTTCATTATTGCTTGTTACGGTATTGGAAATATGTGGTTTACTTCGTCGACAACTAATCCATCCGGAGCGCGCGACTAAAGTGTAAAGAAGAACGCATTCTTTTGTTAGTCATGGTGAACGACATAAACCGATATTATAGTGTTCTTTATACATTTTAAACCCAATATAACAGACTACCAATATTTAGAACGTTAAATTGAAGATCTGATTTTTAATAATGAATAACCGGCAAATTCTGCGAGAAAATTAACTCCCGGGGAAGATCTGTAATCTTTCATGGGCTTTATGCGGAGTTGCGCTTCGAAACTGGCAGAATATTTCATCCATCATATTAATGTCAGGTAAACAATTGGTCGAAATAAGCCCATTATCAACCGGTATACTAGTAATTGAGTATGCGGCTTTCTTGAGAGGAAATACTAAGCAACAAGAAACACCATTTTGGCGCTCCGCTGACGTAAGAGCTTATCTAATACAGTTTGGAGTATTCGCGATTGAGGAATAAAAATGGAAACCTGTCGTTTCAAGTGCTTTCATGAAGATTTGTTGAAGAAAAGGGCATTTTGATCGTCCTCTGGATTTGTCGGGGTTTAACTGAGAAGCAAATTAACAAAAGAAAAGAAACAGAGAGCAAGGTGAAATTCTGCACAGGTACGTTAGGCCCGTTTCAGACGCCGTACTTTATACATGAGCCGAATCGAATTAGCTAAACTAAGTTCATGTAAACGGCATCTGAATCAATTCGGAACGGCTGATTAAATTTGAATCGGCTCAGCTGTTCTTCCCGCCTGCCCCAGCCGGGAATGACGCCTGTGGACCGGCTTTGTTTCAAACGCCGATCTTTACATGCATGAGCCGATTCATTATTAAAATTTATTTTCGAGCTGAATGCGTCATTTTCCCCTCCTGAATTAAGTTCGGCTGAATTAATCTCGGCTTCTGAATCAATTCAGGCGATCTAAATACTTTAGGTCGGCAAAATCTTAATTCGATTCGGCAGTATGTGAAGTATACGGCATTGATAGGTTAATTAAGAATTCTGTAAGTAATTAAACGCGACTAAAATATGTTGATTGAGAAGGCCAGACGGGTTGATTTAAGTTAACATTATGTCCTTAATATGGTCTTCAGTGCGTTGCAGCCCTGAAAATAATTTGCTTTTAAAGATGATTTCGGGAAGCTCACAAACTAAGATAAATAAATCATACAAAACCAAGAAGTGGCTGGCATGATTGAATAGAACAGTGCCTAGCAAATAACGGTAACTCACTCGGAAGGAAGAAAGAAAGAATGGAAGCAAATAGTATCAGAACCGTCAAGAAAACGCGAGACCCGAAAATCGTGTCGCCCCAAATTTCGTAAAGAGATTGTTTTCAGGCACATTATGTTAGGTTCAGCGCAGCAATACAGGATTTTCTGGTTTAGTTACTGTTGTGAACGCATACACGATGACTGTGCGGACACAGTACGACTAAAAATGTATAAGAATGAAATTGAAAATTATAATTTTATATACTTTGTTCTGGCTTTGACATGAGGCTTATCATTTTGTTGGTGTTTTTTCCAAAATCATTCAACGCCCCTTTATAATATTGCATTAAAAATATGATTTCTACGCGGAAGCAAACCTAAAATATCATACGAGTTTTATTTAGATAAATACTGATCAGTCATATATATGGCGGTATGGCTTTTGTGGGCAAGCAATACACAAGGCATGGGTGACTGTCGATATCATGATTAAAACTGCTCTTTATTTCTCGCTGCGCATGCAACTGGCAGTAATCCCGACTTATTCTTATAAGGCCAAAATCCAAAAATTGACGCCTTATTCAAGGGTATAAAAATATGTAAGAACCGTGTGAAGATCGCGAGCTTGTTTTAATTTCTTTTCTGTCTCTTTGGAAAGCTTTTTTTAAAACTATTTTCGTTTAGCTTTATGTTTACGCACTGTAGTCTTAGCTAATACATTTTAAAGGAACTGTATGTAAGGACAACAAAGCCAAAAGGGACAAAAAGCCGGATAGCCTTTTTAAGGACTAAGAACCACAAAAACCATACCCTATATCGCGGCACTTACCCGATAGAGCCTTTATAAGGGAGTGCCCAGAGCCTCGGGGGAGACTAAACAATTTATATTATGTGGAATGCGTGCTATATCTTTCTTTAAATGTCTGCCCGTCCATGTGGCAGTTTATGTCATGATCATCGCAGTCTATAAATATTCGTTGTTTCGAAGAAACCGAAGTCCACAGATATTTTTGAGTTAATGACGATGCAGAGTGAATGAACGTGAAAAATAATCCAGTTCCTTTGCTGCTAACCCAAATCACTTACAAGACTAATATACATACCTGGATGAAGCGCTAACATAATAATATTAATCAAAATGGATCAGTCACATTCCATACATAGATAATTTTCGTCACACGACAACTAATATCCCCGAGCACCGAGTCATTTAACACTTTCATGTCACGTCACTTACAATAAATTAATATGTTAAAAGGACAGTACACATCCTAAAAGAGGATATAACTCAAAATAGTCACGAATTAAATGATTAAGTTTAAATTATTCATGACTTTTTCAAGTAATGAATGTTTGGTAGTAGCGAAGCTAACGGGAAACAGGTTTCTTGGCGAGCAGAACTTATTAGCTATAAGCACGACCTATTGAAATCCAATTTTTTTAATGTGTGAAAATGCGATTACCTCCTCTCATGAACAAGTGCAGAGCCGACAGGTCCGCTGAGAGATCAAAAATGTTATGTCACGTATTTCGTTACCATGGCAGCACCTGACAGTACAGATCAGTGGTCCAGCCTGACTTCCTGGGTATGATGTTTGTTAGCAACGAGCAATCCTTTTCTTTGTATCAAACGTTGCGTGGTAAACGGATGTGATTACGAACACAACCTTGGCTGCCTATCAAAACATGTAGCTTATGGGGCATAGTTCAAGTATTAGTGTGCCTTGTGCCGGCTGACAGTTATAAACCTGCAAACACTGGTTTGAATTCCACGCCAAGTACGTAGTGTGCTAAAGGTTTTGATTCAGTCACCTCGTCATACGAAAACCTGAAACTGCACGATAACTCACAGCGAAACAAAACACCAGTCAGCAATTGGATTGGCGTTGTCTTAAACATTTTTTGTCTTAACATTTTTTGAACATTCTTATAACAGTAAATTCACTTTGATTGAGCTATTTCCATAACCCCTTCCCCGACCCCCTGTGGAGAATAGGGCCGGTCTTACTTTGCTTAGGTTACATTTTTATATATGTTAATTAAAAGGAGCCATGCCACGATATTCTAAGTAATTTTTGTGATTTACAAAACTGTTTATAATGGTTTTGTAAAGTAACTCATACCAAAAGAAGCAATAATAAACCGAAGATAATGGCATTTACGACTGAGGATAAAACGGTGGATTACGAACGGCAATTAAGTGGCCATTTTCTTCAAGATGCGTCACGTGAGTACTAAACATATCACCTGTAAGTTTAGCTTTTATCAGTCTGTCTCTTAAGAGCTGCAATTATGGCTTTGCGCATAGCTTTCATTCTGAAACAATAAATGATTGGGTTACAAAGTGAATTCAGCATAACAGAAAAACGCACCAAGAGGGCGCCAACTATTTAGCCATCGCGGGTCCCAATTAAACATTGCCCCAAAGTTACTACAAACCCCTGGTAGAAGACACAACACAAGAAAACCAATGATAATTCCAGTCGTTTTCCAGGCCTTCTTTTCCTTCAAAAATCGTTCAGCGTCTTCCCCTACAGGGATCTGTTCCGTTCGGATTTGCCTTTCATGGCGTCTTGTGACCATATAGACAGATGCATGACAGTAAACAATTATTAATAGACAGGTAACTGTTAAAAATTGGAGAACGACATAAGACAGAGAAGTACCTATTAAGATTTTGAATAGGGTGTACACCCCAGATAAAAACCAAGTAAATGCTATGGCTATCGTCAAGCGGAATTTGGTTACAATGGTGTCGTATCGCAGAGAGTATTTTAGTGCGATATAACGCTCAACACTAATTACCCCTAGATGAAAAAATGACGCTAAAACGGAAAGAAATCTTAACGGAGAAACAATATTCTTCATGAAGGTGTAGTATGTTGTCACGGAACCATCAGCAATGGCGAGGATTTCGGCTGCGATGGATGCTGGGAGAGTGACAGTTCCCGTAAGCAGATCTGTTCCCGCCAAAGAAGCCAACAGTATGTTGCTCATGGTCTGAAGTCTGTCTCTTGTCTTAACGGCCACTATATGACCAACGCGTTCATGAGAATGACGAAAGGGCAGCTGAATACGTACAGAATTATCGCAGACAGTGTAACTGAGAGGTGTATTCTGAAGAACTTCTCTCCAACTTGGAATCGGCGACAGTATTCACTTGGAAGTGGCACTGATGAGTTGATAGCGTCTATGGAGGTGTTCTGGTAAACTGACATGATCTCAGAATCCGAGAAGTTTCCAAGCGTCTTATGTTCGCCTTTGGAAGTTTGTTGCGAATTAAGTCGGGAGGAACAGAAAGCTGACTGCTCTTATAGCGAAAAACATATTATCGTGCAAATCAGCGGCAATCGGGAGCCCATTGATGGGCTCTTGTCGGCAAAGCTGAATGGTTGTATCTATGACAGCTTGAAGAACTTGAGCGCGCGGCAAGGAATCAGGGATTTGTTATTTTTGAAGTGTTAATAAGAAAACACCGCTTCATTAAAAAAATATTGTAACGGCAATTGAACGCAGCACGAAAGCGTTAGCACTCGTATGCCTAGCCAAAGCGCAGAACGTTTGAGACTGACACCCATTGTTGCATTGGTGTCATACAAAATGTTGCCTGTAAGTTCAATTTTATTTCATTCTTTGAGCTTTGCTTACTTTGTACGCATGAGCAGTCAATCTTATCAACCCCTTTTGTGTTAATGTTAAAAGAGAAAAAATGTAAAGGTAAAATAGAAGTCTATTTTAGGGAGATTATTAAGCGATGTCATCTGCATGAAAACTTCGAGTGTTCTTAGTCGATATGCAAGTTCCTTTTCTTTACTTGTTAAAAACCCTTCTCCAAGCTTGCAGTTAACTCTTTAGCCTGCGTGCAGACGTCTCCATTTCCTTTGCTTCTCGCGGAAAGCAAAGGAAATGGAGACGTCTGCACGCAGGCTATTAACTCTTCAAATGAGCGTCGATTCATTGTTAAAAGCGGCCATGCACAAATAAAGAGAGAAGTCAAAGACAAAGTGCTTGAAATTCTTTTGTTCTCCATCTTATTATTGGTGGTAATTCTCCGTGAAAATAATGCACATTTGTCCTCAAAAGCTGTGAATATTGCATAAAAGGCGTAAGCCTACCGCCCGCCTTTCGGTAAATTGGCTGTGAGCTGTCTCTTTAAACTAATCAGCGATTCAGCGCTCGACGTGGAACGTGAGCAAGTCGTTGAACAAATCCAAACTCCTAAAAGTTGCAAGATATCACCTTCCAGACTACCAGGTTCCCGACATTAACACATCTTTGCAGGAAAATTCACACGTCGACTGTTAAAAAGTCTCTGAAAATGGAAGTTGAGAGCAAGGTAAGGGTTACATACATATGATTACATACATTTATCCGAGGGACGCCCAGATACTCGAGCGCGGTGTAAACAGCCTACAAATTTCGTGGCACTCCACTTTGGACAGTGACGCTGTCAACGAACGCAATTCTTATAATTATGTGCCTTTAAGCGGGTTGGTGTCGCGAGCACCAACGAACTTTTATTCGCTCTGATGAAGGTGGACAGAAGCCAGCGAAAATTTAGTAAAAAACAAACAGATCGGCTTAAGAAACCAACTCAGGTACGGATCAACGAAAAGTTGGGACCGTTTTCCGATAACACGAGCGCCGACGGCGCAACCCTACAAGGTGCCCGCGGGCGTGCATCCTTGGGAACATTTTTAGGCATTGACTCCCTAAACACCTGTTATGAGTAAACAGATACACGTCTGTACGTTTCAAGAGTTTATTCTCCAAGTATTTTTACAGGACTGTGAACCTCTAGGTCACGTGATAACAGCAACTATACAGGACCACCAACTTATCATAACAATATTTGTAGGGTATTTTGAGTCACTCGGACAGGAATGTTGACCGCCTTTCCGTGACCGGTAGCCTGCGAACGCAGATGCATTTTCGGCTGTTATTAAAAGAAAAAAAATTAAATTTCTACATCATGGCGTCATAACCATGGGTGTCGATCGGCGCTTCACCTTCGAAGCGACTACAGTCGAAGCTCTCGTAAGCGGACACCCTCGGGACGCGAAAAAATCGTCCGTAACTGGAGCTGGCCGCTTACGAGAATGGTTCTCGTAAGCGGCCACTAGAGGTGTAGGGGATGGATGGCCGCTTAAGGGAGCTTGCCGAGCTAACAATAAATACCGTATTGTAACTGGACGTGGATGACGATAAAACAAACACTGAAATGTGGTACTGTAATTACTGTAAAATCATTGCGACGAACGGCGATGCGAAGTTGATTGATAAAACCAAGATTCAGAGCTTGTTAATAGGATTTGCTTTCGGCTGTCCGCTTACGGGAGCTTAAAAACAAAGAAAACGTCTAAGTCGTAATCTCTGAAAGTGTCCGCGGCCGCTTACGGGAATGTCCGCTTACGAGAATGTAAAAATACAGAGTTTGTATGGGAGTTAAAATGGGGATTCAAACAAGGCGGCCGTAAGTATAGCTGTCCGCTTACGAGAGTGTCTGTTAAGAGAGCTTCGACTGTATAAACGATTTTAGAGAAAAAACGACTGTTCTAACGCTGAGGTTAGAACCATAATCTTCGCATCGATAGGTTACCAAATTAAAACTTATTACTCATGGTGCTCCTTTGGAGCTCGGCTGTAAGCCCTCCACAAAAATAAGCCCACCTGAACGGGATGTTGAGAAAATCTAAGCCCAGGGTTTATATTTTTGAAATGTTACTGTATAGCAGCGAACTGTACGTTTACATGAAAAAGATAGCTGGAGTGGAGAGTCGGAAGGGGGCATGTAAACACTTTGGATATGGTTGAGTCGCCTACCAGGGGCAAGTGTTGGAACGTCTAGTGGATAAGCGATTCAACTAGGAGGGCAATGTTTCGGCTCGGTTAGCAAGTACAAATTTTTCATATAAACGCTCGTTAAAATTAAGATGACTTGGGGAAAAGTAACCCTCTCACCAGGAACAAGTTTTCTCTATATCAACGGGTCCTAACATCAACATTGACAGCCATCCTCTCTTGATAATAACTGATAAAACTTGTCTAAACACGTGAACAATTCAACGACAAAAAATGGAAAGTAGGTAATCTAAAAATATGTTCGGATTGATTAAATATGCGGATAATGAGTACGTCGCGAGATTGCTATATTATTTGAAAATATCCACTCGAGAGTGTCGTGTTTGTTAGTATTTGCGTCTGAGTACTAGCATCATACAGAAAATACACCGTTCATTATTGCTTGTTACGGTATTGGAAATATGTGGTTTACTTCGTCGACAACTAATCCATCCGGAGCGACTAAAGTGTAAAGAAGAACGCATTCTTTTGTTAGTCATGGTGAACGACATAAACCGATATTATAGTGTTCTTTATACATTTTAAACCCAATATAACAGACTACCAATATTTAGAACGTTAAATTGAAGATCTGATTTTTAATAACGAATAACCGGCAAATTCTGCGAGAAAATTAACTCCCGGGGAAGATCTGTAATCTTTCATGGGCTTTATGCGGAGTGCGCTTTGAAACTGGCATAATATTTCATTCATCATATTAATGTCAGGTAAACAATTGGTCAAAATAAGCCCATTATCAACCGGTATACTAGTAATTGAGTATGCGGCTTTCTTGAGAGGAAATACTAACAAGAAACACCATTTTGGCGCTCCGCTGACGTAAGAGCTTATCTAATACTGTTTGGAGTATTCGCGATTGAGGAATAAAAATGGAAACCTGTCGTTTCAAGTGCTTTCATGAAGATTTGTTGAAGAAAAGGGCATTTCGATCGTCCTCTGGATTTGTCGGGGTTTAACTGAGAAGCAAATTAACAAAAGAAAAGAAACAGAGAGCAAGGTGAAATTCTGCACAGGTACGTTAGGCCCGTTTCAGACGCCGTACTTTACATGAGCCGAATCGAATTAGCTAAACTAAGTTCATGTGAACGGCATCTGAATCAATTCGGAACGCCTGATTAAATTTGAATCGGCTCAGGCGTTCTTCCCGCCTGCTCCAGCCGGGAATAACGCCTGTGGACCGGCTTTGTTTCAAACGCCGATCTTCACATGCATGAGCCGATTCATTATTAAAATTTATTTTCTAGCTGAATGCGTCATTTTCCCCTACTGAATTAAGTTCGGCTGAATTAATCTCGGCTTCTGAATCAATTCAGGCGATCTAAATACTTTAGGTCGGCAAAATCTTAATTCGATTCGGCAGTATGTGAAGTATACGGCATTGATAGGTCAATTAAGCATTCTGTAAGTAATTAAACACGACTAAAATATGTTGATTGAGAAGGCCAGACAGGTTGATTTAAGTTAACATTATGTCCTTAATATGGTCTTCAGTGCGTTGCAGCCCTGAAAATAATTTGCTTTTAAAGATGATTTCGGGAAGCTCACAAACTAAGATAAATAAATCATACAAAACCAAGAAGTGGCTGGCATGATTGAATAGAACAGTGCCTAGCAAATAACGGTAACTCACTCGGAAGGAAGAAAGAAAGGATGGAAGCAAATAGTATCAGAACCGTCAAGAAAACGCGAGACCCGAAAATCGTGTCGCCCCAAATTTCGTAAAGAGATTGTTTTCAGGCACATTATGTTAGTTTCAGCGCAGCAATACAGGATTTTCTGGTTTAGTTACTGTTATGAACGCATACACGGTGACTGTGCGGACACAGTACGACTAAAAATGTATAAGAATGAAATTGAAAATTGTAATTTTATATACTTTGTTCTGGCTTTGACATGAGGCTTATCATTTTGTTGGTGTTTTTCCAAAATCATTCAACGCCCCTTTATAATATTGCATTAAAAATATGATTTCTACGCGGAAGCAAACCTAAAATATCATACGAGTTTTATTTAGATAAATACTGATCAGTCATATATATATCGCGGTATGGCTTTTGTGGGCAAGCAATACACAAGGCATAGGTGACAGTCGATATCATGATTAAAACTGCTCTGTATTTCTCGCTGCGCATGCAACTGGCAGTAATCCCGACTTATTCTTATGAGGCCAAAATCCAAAAATTGACGCCTTATTCAAGGGTATAAAAATATGTAAGAACTGTGTGAAGATCGAGAGGTCGTTTTAATTTCTTTTCTGTCTCTTTGGAAAGCTTCATGTTTTAAAACTATTTTCGTTTAGCTTTATGTTTACGCACTGTAGTCTTAGCTAATACATTTTAAAGGAACTGTATGTAGGGACAACAATGCCAAAAGGGACAAAAAGCCGGATAGCCTTTTTAAGGACTAAGAACCACAAAAACCATACCCTATCTTGCGGCACTTACCCGATAGAGCCTTTATAAGGGAGTGCCCAGAGCCTCGGGGGAGACTAAACAATTTATAGTATGTGGAATGCGTGCTATATCTTTCTTTAAATGTCTGCCCGTCCATGTGGCAGTTTATGTCATGATCATCGCAATCTATAAATATTCGTTGTTCCGAAACAGGTTTCGAAGAAACCGAAGTCCACAGATATTTTTGAGTTAATGACGATGCAGAGTGAATGAAAGAGAAAAATAATCCAGTTCCTTTGCTGCTAACCCAAATCACTTACAAGACTAATATACATACCTGGATGAAGCGCTAACATAATAATATTAATCACAATGCATCAGTCACATTCCATACATAGATAATTTTCGTCACACGACAACTAATATCCCCGAGCACCGAGTCATTTAACACTTTCATGTCACGTCACTTACAATAAATTAATATGTTAAAAGGACAGTACATATCCTAAAAGAGGATATAACGCAAAATAGTCACGAATTAAATGATTAAGTTTAAATTATTCATGGCTATTTCAAGTAATGAATGTTTGGTAGTAGCGAAGCTAACGGGAAACAGGTTTCTTGGCGAGCAGAACTTATTAGCTATAAGCACGACCTATTGAAATCCAATTATAAATGTGTGAAAATGCGATTACCTCCTCTCATGAACAAGTGCTTTCTAATTGATTACCGCTCGCAGAGCCGACAGGTCCGCTGAGAGATCAAAAATGTTATGTCACGTATTTCGTTACCATGGCAGCACCTGACAGTACAGATCAGTGGTCCAGCCTGACTTCCTGGGTATGATGTTTGTTAGCAACGAGCAATCCTTTTCTTTGTATCAAACGTTGCGTGGTAAACGGATGTGATAAAGAACACAACCTTGGCTGCCTATCAAAACATGTAGCTTATGGGGCATAGTTCAAGTATTAGCGTGCCTTGTGCCGGCTGACAGTTATAAACCTGCAAACACTGGTTTGAATTCCACGCCAAGTACGTAGTGTGCTAAAGGTTTTGATTCAGTCACCTCGTCATACGAAAACCTGAAACTGCACGATAACTCACAGCGAAACAAAACATCAGTCAGCAATTGGATTGGCGTTGTCTTAAACCCAAGCAAGAAATATCGATAAGAACTCTACACTCTTTTAACTTTTCAGATGTATTTCAAAACGGCATCCAGTCAAGTAATCATACTGTTTCAACAATGGAAGGTTACCTCATCTAAAGGTTAGTCATGTAGACAAAACATTATTTGGTTGGAATGTGCCGGAGGGATTGAAAGGGTACTGCAAATAACTAACACTTGGTATACTTGCATTGAAATCATAGAAAAAGCTCAACTTGTGCGTGCAAAATCTTCAATTACTATATTTGAGAACTTAATCTATTGTATACATTTTTACGTTCCTTTGTTATCACGAGTGTTAAAGGGGCTTCGTCACGCATTTTAACAGACTAAGGCTAAACTTTTCAAGTTGTTTCCGAGTGTCGCCAAAAAAAATTAATATTCATCGCTTTTAGTTTGATTTCTATCCGCAAATTGAGGTCATGTTTTGCTTTAGATGATCAAAGATTATGTTTTTCATGGGTGTTAGTTGCTTAACACTAATTTCAAAACAGTTTGAATCAAAAATCCCCGTGACGTAGGCCCTTTAATTTGCGAAATTTACTGATGTTGTCGTTGCTTATTAAATTGGGATAGATGTTGTGTTGATTGAGGTGAAAATAAAAAGAATTCCTCGCTCCATTATTGTAAATTAAAGGTAAATGTTGTCATGCTGAGAATGGAACGGAAACAGTGTAAAGTTGTTATAAATCTTAATTCCGCATATTTCTTCCACCTTGGCAAAATCAAATATGTTCATCTGACCTGCACCTATCAGTACAAACCTTATTAAGAACACTGAAGACATAAATGTTTCATAGCTGTCAATTATGATTCTAAGATATCTTGATAAAAGCCATTGCAGCTAGAAAAAATACTTCCTTGAATAGAACAAACAATGAGAAATTCGGAAACAAACGCAAGTGTGATTCCCTCATTTGAAATAAACTTTACTTGGTGCAACACTCAGTTCCATTTAGCGAATGCCAAAGGAGAAATTACCTTAGAAGAATTAAGTGGATCCATTTTTTATCTTTTGCAACCAACAGTGTCCTCAATATCAAAACATCCGGTCTTACAGAGATAAACTAGAGTTATTGATGTCCTGTTTATCTTTTTTCCAAGCTTTGTTTGGTCCTCTCAGCTAACGTCCAGCGATCTTCGGCACATTGCGGCAGAAATTACTCTACCTTATAAATGTATAAAGTTGCACATGTAATTCGAATTGCTATATATTTTTGAACTTGTTTACATGCCTGTCAGTGCAGAAGTATTTTTGAGTATTTGCAGAAGTTACCTCTATCTTATTTTTCGGCTTGCGGGGCAGGCGCAGCTCATGAAGGTAATTTTGCAGGGGGTGTAGTGGGGGAGGGGCAGGGAAGAGTATATCCCCCTCCTCATTCCTCATCTCTAAAGATCGCTCGGTTTACATTCCTTCTCTCTGATTTTTGAGCCTGTCACTCAAAATAAACTTTCCTTAGCTTTCACATCAAGGCTTATGCAAAATATCACAGCTGATATCACTTTGGCCTGGTATCACATGTTTCGGTGAACATAAACACCACTCAAGTTTGATTGATCGCGTCAGACCATCGCGCCATCCATTGTTCTAGGCGAAAGATACATTTGCTGTTGTTACTATCACATTATAGAAGAATGGATGTTCAAGTTTGGAACCTCTTTTGCGTTGGGTCTAGCTGAAGTGGTACGCCAACAAGGTTAACGCATACGAGTTTCTCTTCAATTTTAATCTAATCCTCATATAAATGAGAAAATTAAATCTCTTTTTGTGAGGAAATTCTAGTTTTTCGCACAGATCTTCTTATTACTAGCCTAAATAAGATCTTCAAATAACTCATTTCTTTCCACCTTTGCAGTGTAGTGTAACTTGCGTTCTCTGTCATTTCAGATGTCGCTGGCTCCTTTGTGGCCGTACTAGCGCTGTCAGTGCTGTACGAGTGTGTGAAAGGCATTCACGCCTATCTGCGGTCCGAAAGAGAAACGCCTGTGAAAAAGAAAAAGTTTGACCTTGAACATACCTGGTAAAATATTGATAACATTTGTGACGAACTATATGCCGGCCCTGTGCTAACATTGGAAAAATTGTTAAACAAGCACATGTATAACTGGGTAAAATGATTGCAAACAGTCATTAGATGTTTTGTAGCTACATGTAGGTTTTACCAGAACAACTATGCATACGTACACAAATTGAGAACGTTGGAATTGATAAATTCGTTGTTGTAGTTGATCGATCGTGACAAGATAAGATAAGATGAAGATAAGAACTTTATTAACGTGTTGATATAAATCGCTAGCATACAATGTATGCTAATTGCATACGATTGCATTCAGATGGTTTGCAACAATAAATACCAATACAATGATAAGTAACTACAATTATATAATTAACAAGTGCTAAAATATCACGATGATGAAGATGAAGATGATGATGATGATGATGATGATGATGTTGCTGCTCACAAGGGGTACAAAGAAAGTTCGTAAAGTGTGATCATCCAGGTGAGGGTAGTTCTGAATAGTACTATTGTTGGTGACCCACTTCTCGACAACCAGAGCGGAAGTAATCTTCAGAGTCAAGTGAAAATATTTTTTTCAGTCAATTGTTTTAAATATAAGACTGGTCTGTTGAAGCTGTTTGGTCAGTTTAGACGTGTTACTATTGGCTGAGCCAAATGAATAACATCACGCTGGCTAAACTGTGATTTTAATTGCATCGAGGCTTAACTAACCAAAGAGCTTCAACGGATCATCGACTGACAACAACTTTTCACTTGACTCTGAAGATGAATTCCGGTCAGGTTGTCGAAAAGTCAATTACTAACAACAGTTCTTCAGTTTCAGAACTGTTCGCACCTGGGTAATCCGACTATACAAACTACTGATACCCCTGGATTCAAACCGAATGACTAAATAATGACAATGCAGGAAATATTGATTTTATACAACACTACAGTCAAGGAATCGATATTTTCAGGTTAGGACTGAGCGATCAAAACGAACTAACACATTTCTTTTCGTTTCTCCAGGTCGAACGGTTTGATTCAGTTTTCCAAGACTTGCATGTTTGTGGCTGAACTCTCTTTTGCAAACTTCCTGATGTTAGTCACAATGACGTACAACACGTGGCTATTCGTGGCTGTTGTGATTGGTCGAGGACTGGGTTATTATCTGGTGACGCCACTCATTGGCTCGCGCATTGGCAGTGATGAGACTGATCACCATGGCTACCGTGACGTTTTGCAGGACTCTCCATTAACAGGACGAAAACGCCAGCCACTGATAGATTCTGCTGACGTGTAAATACGGAACTTAAACCAAGAAAGTTTGAGTTCACTGAAACTGTTATTCATTTCAATGCAAACATTAAATGGTTCAAATCAAGGCATGTTTCTCAAACATTTAGTCAAGCCACAACCTCGTTCCTAAAGCTTTCTCTAGCATGGCGGCCAGTCATTCGCCATCTTGGACTCAACAGAGAATAACCTGGGAACGAGGAAAAGGAATCCAGTATCTCGCGGAATTGAAATGCGGAAATACAAAATAATAACAACTCCAAAGATGCGGAATGCGGAATGAGAAATGTGTCTAAGATTCGATCTAAAAACACCACACTGATAGCGTAGCTCTAGATTTCTGAGTAGTTTCTCTGATTGTTTGTTACTTCGTCCTCAATTTTGCATGTACGTTTCAAGGTTTAAGTTGTCTTTAAGATGCGGAATGCGGAATGAGGAACGTGTCTAAGATTCGATCCAAAAGAACACCGTTCTAAAAACGTAGCTCTAGATCTGTGAGTAGTTTCTCTGATTGTTTGTTACTTCGTTCTCATTTTTGCATGGTTTCAAGGTTTAAGTTGTCTTTAAGATGCGGAATGCAGAATGAGGAACGTGTCTAAGATTCGATCCAAAAGAACACCGTTCTAAAAACGTAGCTCTAGATCTGTGAGTAGTTTCTCTGATTGTTTGTTACTTCGTTCTCATTTTTGCATGTACGTTTCAAGGTTTAAGTTGTCTTTAAGATGCAGAATGCGGAACGAGGAACGTGTCTAAGATACGATCCAAAAAAACACCGTTCTAAAAACGTAGCTCTAGATCTGTGAGTAGTTTCTCTGATTGTTTGTTACTTCGTCCTCATTTTTGCATGTACGTTTCAAGGTTTAAGTTGTCTTTAAGATGCGGAATGCGGAATGAGGAACGTGTCTAAGATTCGATCCAAAAAAACACCGTTCTAAAAACGTAGCTCTAGATCTGTGAGTAGTTTCTCTGATTGTTTGTTACTTCGTCCTCATTTTTTGCATGTACATTTCAAGGTTTAAATTGCCTTAATGGGAATTATATGCATTTGCAATATTTTGCCGGGCTCGAGTGAGAGTTCTTTTTATTCAAGATATTGCATAAACTACTTGTATATAGTCATAGGGGTCCTGATTTTGGAAGATAACTTAGCCTTTTTTATGTGTTCACCGGTTAGTTGGGGGACAGCCCGATGAACGGCGAGAAACCCCTTTTCCTAAAGTACCTGGGCTTTTTCTGAATTAACTTTCTTCGCGCTGTTCCCCAGGTAACCGAACGCCTGAGACAGGTTGTAAACAGTTCTGTGGGAATCTGTTAAATCACATTGACGATGCTTTGGAATACTTCAACGGCAAATCGTATTATAAGATGATCAAAACAAGATGTATAATAAAAGACGTACATAGCGTGTTTTCAAAAATAATAACAAAATAAATATAAATTTGTATAGCGCTTAGACCACTTAAATATTCAAAAGTGCTTTACATGAAATAAAATCTACCTAATTACATATAATAAGAACTAGCTTAATTAATAGAAATAGATAAAAACTTGGGTAAAAAGGGAACTACAAATTAAATAAAAATCATAAAGTGGATAAAAAGGCCCTATGTGCCACGAGGCTTGAGAAGGATAGGTGAAGGTGATAAAATGGATAAAACATATGAAATAAGGTGAGTAAGTCAAATGCAACAAAGCCTTGAATGATAAACAATTGTGGTACATAGCGGTGTTGTCTGTGCCTTAAGAAAAGCTAATCGATCAGAAACGACATTTTTTAGCTGCAGCGTACCAGTTCGGAAAGCAACAACTTAACCGAGTGAGAGTTGGAAACCACTGGCCCACCTTCAAATAGATTTGGAAATCGACATCCGGGATTGTCGGAACTGTCCTTCTGCGTTTTGTTAATAAACTGAAGACAGATCTAAGAATCCTTATCCTTTACTTGTGGAACTGAAATAAAAGTCATAACCATTTCACTGGTAACCAAACACAGTCACTACTCAATCTCTGTACCGCTGCATTATCAAAAGAACTTCGAGCATGAGAGAAAATTGAGAGATTGGCCGTATTATACTAGAGACGTGCTATCCGTCTGGACGAGATTCGGCAAACATTTTGATAGTCGTCCGGTTTGGTTTACGTCTCTTGTATAAAGACGGCCACAAGAAGCGTTACCCGTCTAGACGAGCTACTTTTCGAAATGCGTCTTTAAAAGTAGCTCGTCAAGACGGATGACGCGTCTTGTGCCACTCTTTATACTAGAGACGCATAACCAGACGAATTGCAAAATGTTTGCCGAAACTCGTCCAGATGGATAACACATCTCTAGTATAAAACGGCCATTTACTGATTGGTGACGTGTTTCGAATTTCCGTCGTTAGTCAAGATGCAAGGTCACTCGAGCGTGCTTCATGAGATTATCCCTGCTTCCAAGTGAATACTTAACGAAAATGGATCACTTTGATAGGTCTTCGTCGGTACGGTGGCTGAATTATGGCAAAACCAAGCAATAAAAGGTCATACAACGGAACTTCATAAAAAATGGCATAAAAACTCAACATCTTCCAGATCTACAATCATAGACGAAAGTCCTTGGGACACTTAAGGGAATAGTACCCAGCACCAAATCATTTCGTGTTAAGACTTTTGTCAAGGATTGTACGTTATGTAGTCTTTATGTTGCAGTGAAAGTATACCACACAAAGTTTTCAAGTAAGGTGGATTCGGATTTGAACGAAAATAGAGGCGGACTAACGGATTTGGCAAAAGAAAACACCGATCGGCGGATTTGCATACCCCCTATTCACAGATGGAAGTAACAGGAATAGTATTTTTCGTTTCATGATGACAATTTGCTAATAAGATGTTTGCCAAAGTTTGATGTGTTATGTTTCTTTATTCTCTTTGCATGAAAGTCTATGCTATGCTCAAATACTTAGTATTGCAAATGCTTTATTCAAATGATATTCTATTTCAAATGGTCTATCCAATCTATATCTCCCATTCTCTACTCCATTAATTCAATTTCTTAATACGCTCCACACGCCATTAAACACTCTTTCCAAGTTGCTAATTCATGTCCCGGAAAATAATTCTTCTAAGATGGTCAGTGCTCCACTCACTTTGTTGTGTGCTCTGTAACGTAGCTAGGTAAGCATATTGGACTTTCTGTTCCTTTTGAGTTCTTTTTGTACGTGACCCAATGGAAATGGGACGTGCTGTTGGAACATTTTTCTGCCACGTGTTCCTTGACCTTCCTTCGTGTGTCGGCATCTATAACGATAGATGTTCTTGATCTGCGTCAATTTGCACAATAACTTTAAAAATAAAATCACTTGATTGATGATTGGTATGAGTGCAAAAATTAATTATTTTAATGCGCTTTACAGTTCTTTCAAGTTGTAATCCAATTCCATCCTAGCCATTCGCAGCCAAAGACTATCAACGACGTTTGTTATCAGTTTCAGTGCTATAATATAGCAATTGTTAGTAAAGATGGAGCACTTTTTTAAGCAAAGGCTTCCTTCGACATAAATGTATATTTTGGCTGTTCAAAAATCTGTTAAAATTCGTGACAAAGCCCTTTCATGCAAGCAGTAATCCCGCTGAGTAAAAAGGAACTTTCCTGGAACCCGATTGTCTAAGCGAGTCGCAGACTGGGACGTGCCGTTGCGACGTGTTCCTTCGGTGTCTGCACCTTTAAGAAAGATGTGTTGACCTGCGTCAATTTTCCACTGAGTTTGATGCTAATCTCAGTCACTGACCTGTGAGAAATTTGAATAAAGTTGCGTTATGAATATGATTGGTCCGAAAAACATATCCTTCCAAAAATAAATTTTAGAAGACTGATTGGTATGAGTACAAATTAATTATTTTTCTGAGCTTTGCAGTTCTTTGGTGACATAAGCTATCCAGCCGAGTAAACAGGAATTTTCCTGGAACCCAAGTGACGAAGCAATCGCAGAAAAAAAAGGAACGTACTCGAAACCTCAGCCAACGCCCTGTTGCAACAAAAGTCAGCTTATTGCTGCTGCAGTTGCTGTGTCCGTAAGTGCAATGGTTTATATGTTGAGTTTTTGGTTCGTTTTTGCGATCTTAACAAGTCAGACAACAGCGTCGCATTTTCGTGGTGGAATCATAACTTGGAAACCTGATGAAAATATTACACACAAGGTAATTAATGCAAACTAAAAGAGTAGGTTTGTTGGAAACGTTTAAGTTTTAAGTTACATCGAGAGCCAAGATTCCACATGACTCCGGCATGGGCGAGCTAGAAATTGAGTTTCTGCAAGCTTGTTCAGTTTATTGCTGAGAATCGTTAAATCTCACTTGTGCAACGTGATTCGATCTGATTGAATGATAGAAACGAGAAAAGAAAACAAGGATAATACTGAGATTGATAATAATTTGCAATTAATTGATTTGTAGATATAGCTGAAAGTGTAGGTCGAGAGCTTTTTGAACCTTACCGGTGCAAACCGCATAGAGAAAAAACTGTGTCAACTTTATCGTTTCTTACACAAGACCCATGCTATAAAAGTTAACTGCTAAGAACAATTCCAAGTTCAAGTTCCTGCTTAGAGATCTAGACACTGGTGTAAATAATGCACGACCACTTGAAAGGCTAATCAAAGAAAACTCGTAGCGTTAAAAATCATATTTGAATTGCCTTTTAGCTGAGCTCGAGGTCATTTGTGCTTACAAGATTTTTACGCCTCGGGGCATCTTTTTATTGAAGTTATTCTGATTTACGTGTATAGAGTCATGGTTAAGCAAAAGTGTCCCGCCGGTTTCATTAAATGGTTTTGCAGGAACCTTGGCAGCATAATCACGATGAATTCAACACGCAGATACTAGTAAGTGTATGCCTAGAGTGTTTTGAAAGATCCAGAACTACAGATATCTTTCTGACAAAACGAACAGTTATTTAGAAATCCGGATATCCAGTCAAGAGGAACTAAACTGAATTTTCAATTAGATGATTAAAATCGAAAGGAATACTTAGCGTGAGCTAAGTAGACATGGCTGGGTAAGGCAAACAAAGTATGTGGATTAACTCTGAGCAAACATTTCCGTAATTAGGGGCAAAATTTTATGCGATTTTACTATCAGGTCTTCAAAAAGACCCACAAATAAAAAATAGCTGTTTTTGTAGTTACGTTAAAAGCAGCAACCCAGTGGTAAGGATTGGAAACATTGTCAAAAGCTTTAATAATAAGCTAACGCTATATATTTCTGAGAATTGCTTAGAACTGTCCTTCCGCGTTTGACTTATTTACATTTACTAAAGAGCTGAAACGAATCTCATAACAATGAACATACTGAGTGTAAATTAAATATTTTTGTGAGCTTTGCAGTTCTTTAATGACTTATCTCGAGTTATCTGTTATGCAAGTAATCATCTGATAAGAATTTTACGAAATAAAATTTTAGAAGATTGATTGGTAAGAGTGCAAATTAATTCTTCTTCTGAGCTTTGCAGTTCTTAGATGACTATAGTAATCCAGCTGACTAAGTAATTAAACAGGAAGTTTCCTAGTCAGAACCCGATTGACGCACGAACACTGACGAAGCGCGTCGCAGAACATGGCACGTGACGCTACAGCGTGTCTCAGCAACATGTCCTTAAAGTGTTGGCTCCTTTAAGGATAAATGTTCTTGACCTTCAATTTTACACTGAGTTTGACGCCAATCCAACTCACGGATTGGTGTGAAGTTTGTAATGCAAGTTATTACAATCCGATTTGATATGACTGCCCAAAGAAAATTTACCTTCCAAAATAAAATTTTAAAAGATTTACTGGGATGAGTGCAGATTAATTGTTTTTCTGAGATTTTTAGTTCTTTGATGACAATTGTTATCCAGTCGAGTAAACAGGAACTTTCCTGGACCCCGAGTGACGAAGCGCGTCGCAGACTGGGACGTGCCGCTACAACGTGTTCCTTCGGGTGTTGGCACCTTTAAGCAAATATGTTGATGACCTGCTTTAATTTTGGCACTGAGTTTGACTCCAATCTGACTCACTGACTGATTTAAAGTTATAATGCAAGTTATTATAATCATTTGATTGACCCGATCGAAATTACCTTCCAAAAAATTTTTTAGAAGGTTGATGTCTTGATTGGTTGAGTGCAAATTAAATATTTTTCTGAGATTTGCAGTTCTTAGATGACAATATAGTTATCCAGCCAAGTAAACAGGAACTTTCCTGGAACCAGAGTGACGTACGTAGCACGTCGCATTCGTTAAAAAAAAAAAAAAACAGAAACATACTCAAAACCCAAGCCAACGCCCTGTCGCAGTTAAAGTCAGCTTGTTGCTGCTACAGTTGCTGTGTCCGTAAGCGCAATGGTTTCTACGCTGATCTTTTGGTTTGTTTTTGTGATCTTCACAAGTCAGACAAAAGCATCGCATTTTCGTGGTGGAATCATAACTTGGAAGCCTGATAAAAGTATTGCAAACAAGGTAATTATTGTAAACAAAAAGAGTAGAATTGAATGGGACTGCTAGTCCGCAAACGTGTGAGTTTTCTTCAAGCTTGTTCAGTGTATACTTGAAAATTAGTTAAACCTCACATGTGCAATTTGATTTAATGTGATTGAACTATAGAGCTTTGCTCGAGAAAAACCTAAGGATAATCCAAAGATTGATAACAACTTGATTTTTGATATAGCTAATTCTGGTTACCCGTATCGGTCGAGAGCTCAAGTTGACTTTCTAGAAGAGAAATCATCGCTTTGCATTGAAGACCTAGCTATGTTATAAAAGCAGAAAGTTCTAAATTAACGCTAAGAGCAATTCCAAGTTCTTTCTAGAGATTGCTGTAAAGAAATTAGCGTTAAAAATTAAGTTTCAACTGTCTTTTGGCCGAGCTCTGGGTCATTTGTATTAACAAGAGTTTTCACGCCTCAGGGCATCTTTTTACGTGCATAGAATCATGATTGAGCAAAAGTGTTTTTTTTTGTAAGAATCTAATAAATGTTGGCAGTATAATCTCTCTGAATTCATTACATATATAGAATATGCCTTGAGTGTTTTGAAAGGTCAAGAATTACTGATATCTTTTTAAGAAAACGCACGGTTAGGTAAACTGAATTTCCAATCAGATGATTAAAAGAAATGCTTAGCGTGAACATAGACATTACTGGGTAAGGCAAACAAAGTCTGTGCATTAGTCTGAGAAAAATTTCCCGCAATTAGCGGCCAAATTCCATGTGATTTTACTTTCAGGACTGTTTTTTCAGTTGTGTTCACGTTGAAAGCAGCAACCATTTGTAAGGATTGTTGGGGGGGGGGGGGGGGTGGGGGGGGGGGACTCCTATATGAAAGGGGCGGGGATGCTCGTCGTCTCGCTTAGGGGTGTAAATTTCGTATTTCGGTCTCATTTAGGGTGTTCCGGACAAAACGCCAACATTTTAGCTAACCTTAAGGTCTCGTTTAGGGCCCGCGAAGAAATATAGAAATATAAATTGTATTTTAAGTACTTTGGTCAAAAAAGGCTTAAGACACCCCCAGATTGGTCTCCTTAATGGGTTTAATTCAGAATTTCCGACGAGTGTTCCCTCTCTTTTCATATGGGAGTCCCCCCCGGGGTAAAAACCACCGTAGATTTTTAGAAGCGAGAATGAACTGCCGCGATTCTCGGAACTGTCCTTCTGTGTTTGATTTGTTTAAACATTTACGTAAGAGCTGAAAAAATCACTGAAGAGGTTTTGTTCAATTCTACAGACATTGACGCTAAAGAATGCTGGCTGCACAATCAAATCAAATGGCAACCAGTAAAGTCTATGTCTATAATATATATGTCTGACGTCTTTTGAAAGAGCTAAGCTATCGATCATTTTCTCTTTAGACGAAGAAACATTTGAAAATCCCAACGTAGAACGGTGCTTTACCTTATACAGCTGTAACTGTGTAGATGTGTTATAAAATGAGTACTTAGCGTCAGCTTTCCTAAATAAGGCAAACATAGAGCCTGTGCCAAGAGACTGCTGGACATGGACAATTGTTTGATAAACAGTGGCTTGTTATAATCTTGGGACTTAACTATCAAGCGTTAAGGACTGTAAACAAATGGTCCACTTTATAGGTGTTTTTAGGAATCAACTTCAGGAATTCTAAGAACTTTTGTAACATAACATAAGTGAAGCGCGCGCTCTGATTGGGTGATTTAGCGTTAGTTATCTGCCCATGGGTTGACGTTGACGAATGCTTTCAACTTCAGCGAGCGCGCTGATGTGGCACGACATGACGCAAGCGATCAGTCCAGAAAAAAAGGAAGTGCCACTACTTCATGGTTACTTATCTTTTTTTTCAATTTTCGACAAGTGAATTTGAAAAAACACACCCCTCAACAGTACAGAAAGATCGTACTTCCGCGAGGCAAAGTTTTGGAGTGAGCAGAGCCGATTAAAGGAAATTTTTGGCTTCCTTTCGTCGGGCAGTAGAGTATTTGAAGCGTAGCAATGTTCCTTCTTTGCAAAATTTGGCTGCCTATTATATTTTCTTTCGATATCAATTTTAATCATAAAGTTTCATATAAATCCGTTAATTTTGTCGCCGCCATTTTGACCGAGTGTTCATAACGTGTGTTTTCAGTTACGGATGTTGGGTTCCATCAAACCATCTTTAGAAGGTGCTACTCCGAGCTAAGCGAGATAGAAATGGAATGGAACAAACTTATTGATGTAAGTATTATTAAACACCTATAACTTTTTTCTATTTTTTAGGTGAATTTTAACTTTCGGTTGAGTTTCCGACGATCCTCCGGTAGCTACTACTGCGACAGTTCAATGGTCGCACAACAGAGCATCGTGGGAAGTGGAGGCTCCTGGACTGCAAGCCATGACAGGGGATATTATTCAAGCATGACGGTAGCAGATACGGGATATCACTGTACGGACTTCAGTGTTAACGAGGACTGGACACAAGGTGAAAACACTTTTACCTACACTTTTCCAGACGAAGGTCCCTGGTTGATAAGGTGAGTTAAAGAAAACATTAATTTTAAAACTCTCTTCTCCTTATTTCTAGCCGCATTTTTTTAAGTAAAGTTGTCAATTTAAGTTCTTCGTTATTCTTTTAACTTAAACCCTGCCCAAGTTATCTGTTTTGAATATATTTTATATATGTGCTGTTCATTTGGCAGGTACTTTAATGTTAATATATTATTTTCCACTAGTTGGTTAAGAAAAATCACGTACTCCGATTCTTTTCTGAATTCTTAATTTATCCTACGATTTCTAACAATCTGAACAGTTGAGGTTTTGTTTGAAGTGTTTATGTGATGCTTACTTGTTCATGAAAGTGATATAACTGCCGGAATACCGTTCAAACCTGAGACTTGGACAAACAGAATATCTGGTAATTTTCTACAACCTATAATATTCTTGAATTTTTTCACTCAATAGTTTTGGATTTACTTTTTTGTGGCGTGACAGTGAAAACCAGCAATTGGATATAGCAATCACTATTAATTTTCGAAAATCAGGCCTAAATATACTGTTTCTGACCTTGTTGTCCAGTTACTCAACTTGCTGCTGGATCTCTTTAACAAATGGAGGGAATGGGGACTGGTTTCTCTCAACCACTGTCAACCTAACAAGGCGACAGGACAACGGAAGAATTAACTCATCTCCAATCTCTGCTCTGTCTCCCATTGTGCGACTTCAGCAAGGTTGTCCGAATACAATTTCTATCCCCGCAGAGGACTCGGACGGTGATAAAGTACGCTGCAGATGGTCGAATGGTTCTCGAAGAGAATGCGGTAGTATTTGCCACACATTTCACAGTGGCACGCTGGACGAGGTAACTTAAAGTTGCACGGCATTATCATAGATAAACTTCTGCAGTAAACATGCATTTTCGTGTGCAATGATTAGGTTTTACTGATCAAAGGGTTTTCTATTTGCGCACAAACATAATCTTCAGTCTTCTCCAGGCTACACATCTCTTTGGCATATAAATTACAACTAACCAAAGAAAGTTAATTGTTTATTGAATTAGTGGTGTAAGCCCTAAATTTGGCACTAAATTGGCAACCCCGCCCAAGTGATGCCTTTATTTTGTGCGACTGGAAGTACAAAGTCTTTTGATCCTAAATTACAGCTTACCATTGAAATCTCAAGTTATTATAAAAAATATAGATATGAATTTTACAGATGTAATAGCTCCTTGCATTTAGTTTTAATTTTTATTTGTTTTTGTTTTTTATGGCGTTGTAAACAGGAAAAATGTACTCTTAGTATTCGTGGCAATGCAGCTGTCGGTTGGCACGCGGTAGCCATCACTTTAGAAGACTTTGCAGCTTCAACAACAAATTTCCAAATGGCCACTCCATTCAGTCATGTGAGCCTGCAGTTTCTGGTATATGTAACTCCTTCTTCAGGGCCATGTAACAGGGTCCCAGTCCTGATTGGACAGACCCCGAATGACGGATCATGTGAAGAGGTGTCAGAGGGTGACACTTTTTATAGCGTCATTGAAGCCAAGCATATCGATTCTTCAAGAAGGTAACTTCCCTCAATGCTCTTGCCTCAAAATATGACATAAAGCCACGTCCTCTCGGTTTCTACGGCTTAGTATCAGCTGTAAAATCTCTTCGTAAAACCGTCACCGAAGTTGATGAGATCAGAAATCAAAACCCTGAAACACTCTGTGACAGGATTATGAAAAGCCAAAGACCAGGTCCATTAATCTACAAAAAGTTTATCAAAGCTAATAGTTTAACTCCAACTAATAGCCAAAACAAATGGCTTCAAGATTGCAACTATTTAGAGGAAGAAAACACTTTTAACTGGAAACGTGCGTACCTCTTGGCACCAAGCTGCACCAAAAGCACCAAACTGATCGAGTTTCAGTTCAAATTTTTGCATAGACGCATACCAACCAACAATTTTCTGTTTAAAATAGGAAGAAAAGAAAACGAAAACTGCACTTTTTGCCACAGCGCCTCAGAGACATTAATTCACCTTTTCTGGTCATGTCATGTAACATCATCCTTTTGGGAAAGGTTGGTTGACTGGCTTCAAGAAAATCTTCTGATAAGCAGTGAATATACCTTGTTGAATACCACAGCATTGGGCCTGAGGCCGGATCCTCATCCAAAACATACGCTTCAATTAAACTATATTTACCTGCTAGCACGATATTATATTTGGAAGGCCAAGCTAGAGGAGACAGCACCAAACTTCGTGCACTTTTTACGTCTTGTAAAGTCACGATTTACAATAGAGACAACAGCGGGTGACACAAAAAAATGGACTCCTCTTGCAGATTGTTTATAATGTGTTATTTCCTCTTCCTCTGACTGACGTAAAAAATGGGAACAATTTTGTAAGCTACTTTAAAGTAATATACATGTGATTATTATAATTAAGGTCTGTTTGGCTCCACCCTTTCTGTAATTCTTTTTTTGTAGTCCATTTCCTCGTTACTTTTAGTATTGTGCATTAGTAGCTGTACTGTACGCGTAATTGTAATTGTTTGTGTGCTGGTAATAAAGTTTATCTTTAAAAAAAAAAAAAAAAAAAAAAAGAAGGTAACTTCCCTCTAAGCAGCTACTAGTAGACAACAGTTTAATGAGCATCTTATAATTAAGTAATAAAATTTATCGTGGTGCCAGAGCCAATCTTATTTAGCAGTTTTCTTTTGTAATTATTCATGAATGGCCAAAACCGTGTCATAGAAAATACAATCTTCTCTAGAATAAAACGTTTTAAAATAATAATTACCATTGCTAAATCTAAGTTTGTAAGTTCCACCATTCGTGATAGACTTTCAGCAAAAACGTTAAGTACTATCCAAAAGTTTGCTACAGACTGTGGGCGACGCGCATTGAAATTAAGTTCGTGGCTTTCAAACGTTCTATAATTCGCTAAAAATTGCCAGATATGCGCCGATATCTCACCTTTCACGAGGAAGGTCAACATAGGGAGGTCGTTTGTTTGCTGCAGTAGCTATGGGCTATCCATGGCAAGGGAATTTGATCAGTATTTTCTCGGTTGAGTTCCCTTAATTTCGTAAACAGTCGATGCCATTTTTAACCGATCTGCCATTGATTGGTAGCCAAGCTTTTCGTAATTTCCGATGCCAATATAACTGCTCAATTTCAGGCCTGGACTAGGTCAAAACTGTGCGTTGAATATTAGATGCAATTAGGTCTAAGTACGGTGATTAATTTATTATACCTAAGATAGATTCACGCCTTGGTTAGGGATAGGGATAGGGATGGAACGGGATGGGGTGATCTGCTATGGATATGACAGTTAAAGAAAGATAGCTCATGTGATTAAATTTTTCGGGGATTTGACGGATCACCGTGATGGTGTAGTAATGAGAAAGAGATACTAGCAGGCCAGAGGTCCTGGGTTTGAACCTGGGTTTTGCGGACATGCATTTTTTAGCAGTAAAAAATTCGTTCATAGTGAAATAAATTTAAGTCTCCCTCAAGTTGCATCGACCATTGACGAAAACGTGGACCTCTATCGTCTCGCTACCATTTCATGTCCAAAACATCTTAGTGCCACAACGAGAGAGATCAGGAATGCAAGTGGTAGAAACATATATATATATAACTGAAGAAGTTGGTGATCCGTAGCGTGTCCTCATTTATATATGGCTTTGAAGTAAATTTTCTCAAACTGAACTTCACTGTTTCGTTTTAGGATTGCAGAGATAACCACCGTCTCGCCACTTTACATGAATCTTACCAGGCTCTTGAACTACACTGATCACTTCGGAGACACTGTCTACTACAAGAACGTGTCATGGAGTCCAAAGTTATCTCAGAAAGGACGCCATATATTTTGCTTCAAAGCAATAGACGAGTATGGGTAAGTTGTATTTAAAGTAAATGGTTTAAGCCCTTAATATATGATGATGTGATCGTAAGGGTGAGAGAAGTGCTGCAAAAAGATGTTAATGGTGGCTGACATTTCGACAATTTGAGACGAAGTCATCTTCAGAGTCAAGTGAAAAGTTGTTGTCAGTCGATAATGTTATACGCAATTAACGTAAGTCCGAGAACAACTAGTTTTTGACACACCGGA
The DNA here is from genome assembly GCA_963693305.1 of Meandrina meandrites. NCBI lineage: Eukaryota > Metazoa > Cnidaria > Anthozoa > Scleractinia > Meandrinidae > Meandrina > Meandrina meandrites. Next base: position 19,923,139 of record OY855904.1, read on the forward strand.
CCGCTTATCTGGCCAAAAGAAAAGATATAACACCGACTTTATTTGACGAAACACTCACCGAAATACTGAAACTACTGCATCGGAGAGATTGGTAGAAACCTGGTGATGGTGGTGTCAACAATCAAACTTCTGTACACCATCGACTTACCAACCACAAATCTGCTGAATGCAAACAATACAAACTGTTTTAGACTCATTTTAGAGCGGACTGGGATTATTGGGGATAGATTACTTAACCTCGTACACGTCTTAACAACTGAAGGTACCTTGATGTCAGAGCCTCCTTTGATCTATTATGGAGAAATCGCATGTGCATTTTAAATAAGTGAAGCTGTTAACCAAAAACGGTTTTGACTAAGTTTTCATTGGAAAAACGATAATTTAAAATTAAATTAAAACTGTTAATTAAATTGTAGATTCTGAGCCAATCGTTATTTCTCTTTACAGAATTGAAAGCGACGAAAGATGCATTACAATTCTCGTTGGGTCAAGTAAGTAGTCATTCAAGTTTCGCTTGTGTATATGACTATGGATCAATACATGTAGCGGAAGTAAGTACTAAGTTCACATATCGCACAATGTTTTTGTTTTCAGACAATACTCCAAGACTAATCTTGTCATCCCGTACTCCTGTCATTCCCACGTTGTCGTGGCCGTGGGGATTTGGATTTGTCGACTTTAACATCACGTTTGACCAACAGGTAATGCAATGCTTCACCTGTCAAAGCCCGAGGATTGTCGCTTACACCCATCAAACTTAGGCTTATAAGTCGCTTTGCCGCAATGAAATTCCTAAAGGAAGTGAAACGCTACGATTACTTCAGCGAAGCTCTAAGTCAGACGTCTTAATTTTAACAATCTCAGCCCTTGCAGAAAAAAAAATCCTCACTCCACTTTATTTTTATGTCCGTCACCGACTCAGTAGTCGACCCAAGAAAATAAGGATCTATGAAGATTGAAGTTCGTATTAAGACCCGTTTACATTAACAGTCAGTTCGTCACGATTATTAGATTATTTGAGTGTTAAGATAAAACTCAGGACAGCGAAAAAACAAGCAAACAAAGAACCTTCCTCCAAACGTAACAAACTATTACACGCGAAAAGATAGTGTATAGGGCATCCAAGAACATAACGCAGGAAAATTTAAAAACACAATTGGTTAGCAAACATCTTTCTCTCTAACCAGATCAAGAAACCACGTCATTCAAAGTTTATCGAAATCATCTTGGAAGATCACGTGATATACAAACTTGACACACGCTCTTCCAGTGACGTCACCATTGACCGAGACGGCCTCACTCTTCGCTTCCGCCTGCCACAAGTCGTACTGAGCATGCGAGGAAATTACTCCATTACTATGGATCGTGGTGCGGTAGTGGGCCTAGGATGTACCTCAGATGGCCCCCCTACACCTGGAATCAGCTCCACAACAAGCTGGACCTTTAGTGTTGGAGTTTGTTCCAAGGGGACCTTCATTGATCACAGTAATAATTGCACTGGTGAGATTGAGAAGTCCTGTTTGGTGCTGTTAGTCTTCTTAACGTAAACTACAAACGCCATGCACAAATTTCAAATTACGGTTTTGTTCGTTCTCTAAAAAAATATACAATAAATGGCTACTGAAGTGCTTTGCTTAGCAAACGTGATGCTTTTAATTTCTAGAGTTCAAGTAGACGACCAGGTCACGTGACATGTTAACTATCAAACTTATCTTAGTAATTAAAAAAAAAAACAGGCCAGGCTTCATTGGAGTTACGTACTCATACACATGCTCATAATTTTAGCCTATTCCAACAAACATTGTGCGAAAGATTCACTTAAAGTCGGAAACGATGATATTAAATTTAAGATTTGCTTTTGCATAGCAGATGGAGGCAAATGTTTTAATTTATATTTTTTAAGATGTGGATGAATGCTCAAATCCACTGCCTATCCTTAGTGGCAAGAGGAGACATCCCTGGCACGGGTATTACGGTTACAGCTCATTTTCTTCTCAAGGTATTTTTTCCTGCAGTTTTGTGTTTTGGGATTTACAGCGATTTACCTTATAAAACTGTTCGGTGACTGGTAACTAGCGTGAACGTCGCATGCCTACTTGTGATGGCAGTGTAATTGATTGCTGTATCACTACGTCTCAACTTTGAGTCATTTCTCTTACATTGCCAGAGGTGTACAACAGTTTCCAGCACATTCCAGCTCTTATTCTTTGATCGGTCAGTACTACAAATCTTTAACAGTTGCTGCTTCAAAAATGGTATCAAACAAATGCCCAATCATTGGTAAACAAAACTGGGGCCATTTTCTTGACATCACTGGTTACCATAGCAACAGTATAACCTGTTTAAATTAAAAACGTTATTAATGTAAGCTTTAAGTGCTTATTAGGAGTACTTATTTGTATTTAGTTCAATGACACAAGATGTACAAACAACTAATATAACAGTCTCATGTATTTGCTGTTTCAGCCATGTATTCAAGCCCAAGTCCCTATTTTTTATCACCTACACCAGGTATTGTTGCTGTTGCTGTTGTCCTGCATGAAAATTTTTATTTTCTGAGGGAAACCGAAAGTGTTTTAAACAAACGAGTTTTAAAGTGTATGGGTCTGAACTTGCCCCTTCTTGTTCCCGGTTCCCACTCCTTCCTTAGTAGTTCCCGCCTCTCAACCTCGTTCCCAGGGTCGAGGGAGAGACTCAGGCAACGAGGTTTCCCACCTGTTTACGTTATTTCCAGGGCAAGGCATTACGAAGTGTTGCAATTTTTTTCCTATAGTTCCCGTTCCCTCCCGAGTTTCCCGCCCTATCTTCTTCCGCCTCCCGTATAGTTCCCGTCCCCTGTCCCTTCCAGTATAGTGTAGCAATAGTGAATATTCAAAATGTGCATAATGATTATCATATTATCCTTATTCTATACACCAGCTTCTTCTGCAGCAGTAAGGCCATCGTTGTCAGGTGGGATTTAGCTGTTGTCTTTAATTAAATTTTTTTTCAGTTGTCTTTATACTGAGAAACAAAACATTAGGTTTATAACTAAAAAAAATTATCTTTGTTTCAATTAAGTTCTGCAGCAGAGAATATTCCGTGCTTCCTAGATCGTTTAGTGCAAAATAATTTTATGTAAATATACAGAATCGGTACTCTAAAGGTAACATTATCACAGTGCTTTAAAAGTGGACCCTACCTAATTCACTGTTCAAATGTTTGACTAATTGCGCGCGCTGTGATTGGTCAGTTCGAGTTCATTATAAATTCATAAAGCACGCGGTCTACGTCACGCGCGTGCTTTATCGTGTTATAATGCACGCTGCTTATGTCATGAGTTTGAGCGCACACAATTTCATGGCGTTTTATAAAAGAAATAAAAAACGCATATCATGCATCCGAGTGCATTGTTGAGCTATATAAGCACTTATGAATTTTTAAGAACACCCGAGAAGTGCGTGTTCTTCAAAATTCCCACATGCTCATATAACTGAACAATGCATTCGGATGCGTTCTTTATTTCTTTATTAATAAATGTGAACAAAATTAAAGCACACAGTAAGACTAGATAGAGAAGATGGAGGCAAAATGTTTGCGATGGTAACAATCAACCTACATACATCTTGCAAATGTGAAAGATTCATATGCTTTATTCTTTTAATTTCATTTACTCTCGTTAACAGGATCTTGCTCCTATCACTTGAACCAGCGATATGGTCGATTTACCAGTCCAAACTACCCCGGCTGCTACCCAAATAACCAGAATTGCACCTGGTTAATCGAGGCTCCTCCTGGCTACAATTACATTCATCTATACTTTGAATCATTCCATCTTGACTGTTATCACTGTCAATGGGGTCCCTGTCATTGGGACTTTGTCGACATATTCGATGGAAGCTCATCATATAGCCCAAGGATTACAAGGGAATGCGGCCAGCTGGAACCAGGGGGACTGTACAGCAGTGGACGGTTTCTCTTGGTGCAGTTTCATTCAAATGGGTTTAACCCAATGCCTGGCTTTTCTGCTAATTATAGTGCAGTATCGTACAGTAAGTTAAAAAATCATTTTATATATATCTGGTGCAAAGCAAAGTGAATTAAAACTGGGACCGCGCAGGGGGAGAGGCTGCAGAGGCTTCCTCGCCCCTCCTCTTTCACTTTTTTTTACAGTAAGAAGAAAAAGAATGTAAAAGTAAATAAATAAATAAGGAAAGAAAGAAAGAAAGAAAGAAAGAAACGAAAATATAAATAATAAAGAAACGAATAATTATAATTAATTAACTCCTATTTGGCTATTTTCATTTTCCTTTTTTTTTGCCCTTTTTTTGTAGATAAGTTCCTGAACTGATTTCTTTTTAATAGCTCCTTTACTTATATAATTGCATGGTTATATTGTTATGCATGTTGTATATTTTATGCATATACGTATTTCAAGGAGCTCTCTAGCTCTCAGGCCACGTTTAGGTGTCTAAATAAATGGTGATAACGATATTTCTGTCTATACACAGGGTCCCGAAACAATCTAGGTAACATGCCGCACTTTTCAAGTCCAGTAATGTGCTATTCTTCCAAAATAGTATCTTCAATCTCATCTACACATTGTGAGTGTCATGTACGTTTTATTTAACAAATTAAGAAGCCTCGACTGTGCTCTGTTAATTCTGTTGTAAAGCAGGCAGGAATTGGCTGGAGCACGAAAAAGTTACGAAAGAATTATTCGCATTCGTTTTCCAGGTTATACAAAACGTCTGGGAAAAAACCGAGAGAGAAGCCCGGGAATTGGTCGAGGGCATGACACCATAACTCCGTGCATTTGTACTCTAATTAAGCACGCTGTTTGAGCCAATCAGAGCGCGCGTTATATGGAAACTTTATTATACTCTCAGATATTTTCATTATCATGGTTTAGACTATACTTTGTATATATACTAGTACAAGTGACAAGTGGGATGTTCCATGGTATACTACCATGCCATAGAAAATACGCTCACTAAATTTCGGCGGGAATAATATCGCAGCGCACGTTGGCAAGGTTAAGTTTAATAACGGAAAACACACAACGATTTTCCAGCATTCTAATTGGCATGGTATAAATTAAGATATTCAGTCTCAGAAGTGAATGATTCATTCTTACTGATTGTTAAATTTTGCCTTATAGATACCTTATTCAGTTACCTTTTACCTCGGTTCACTTGGTTTTGGCAATTAAGAATATGCCCTTGTTGCACGCAGAACAATAATTCAAACGCTTGATTTTTGCTTTATTTTGTCTAGCAATAACTGTAACGAAGTCTTCTAGGTATATTCCATGGATTACTTCAGCTGCTGGTAAGAATTGATGTGTAATGATAACAGAATAATTCAATCTACAAGATCTCATATTTGTGATTAACACATTCGGACGAACATGAAGCAAGGTCCGGTTACAGGTAACATTTCAGACTGGACTGGACGACACGAAACCCTGCTACCAATTAATCATAAATAAACACAATCGCCTTAGTCCCCACGCCATTTTTTCCACTCGCCGTTCGTGACGCTACCCCGAAATTTGCGCTGCTCCCCAACTAACCGAACGCCTGGAACATGCAGGATATAAAAAATGTAAACAGCGAACTTTTAACCTTTTGGTGAATAAACGGCATGAAAAACAGTTGAGTTTATATAAAAAAGATCCCATTGATTCAAGTAACTCACTGAGCAAACAACTGTAAAATAATGGTCTACTGTTATTGTTGATGATGAAGACGATGGTGTTATCGTCGTCCTGTATTTTGTGTTGGAAAATAAAATGATTTGTATTGCAATAATAGTGTCCATAATAAATTGCTCTTCTTTTGTCCATCAGCTTCTTCTGCAGTAATAACTTCAACGGCGTCCGTCTCTGGTAAGATCTTTTCTTTTCTTTCAACTTTTCGCTTAAATTCAGCAAATACTGAGAATGAAACAGGTCTACAAAATTAATACATATAATACAATATTAAGTCAACCACTTCAATTAAGTAAAAAAAAAGTATTGTAATCATCAAAATCACAAAGATGTCAAAACAAGTTCTTAAGAGCGAATGCCCACTAAGACCGCGCGAGTAGTGGCACATGATGAAAAATCAAAATTCTTTATATTTCGCCCAGAGATAGCCTATGGTAGGCCTAGAAACGTGGTGGGATTTTTTTCTTGAAAAATCTTTTAAACCGGGCAAAAACCTATAAAACCGTTATGGCCCTACGTGTCTACAAAAACACACAAAATAAACTTGACTCATAGCTTGTCAGAAACTTCGCACTGATTCATTCGCATTAAATAAAACCCCGATTTTGGGCCTGGAAATGTGCTGTTGACGTGTTTACAAGTCATTTGAGTCAAATTGTCCTTCTCTACGTTAATTTTTAAGATCACAGCGAGCCGCTGAAAATCACTAAAATTTCGGTTGTTCGAAATTCTTATTTTGGCAGTCTTTTTCGAGAGACAATTTCCCTACCCGGTAAAACTCCAAACCATTTGAAATTCAGATATTTTGAAAGAGCAAACGCCGTTCTAAAACTTGGTGTAAAAAGAAGTTTCGGGCTTTTTATAAGCGCTGAGTACGAACGCTCTCAAAATCCTCATAATCACAATTTTACCTGTCACTGAACTGTAAACAACAGTCACATGCTTCTGACCAGATAATCGAAAACATCTTGTTTCCAGTGTTTCCTCTTGTTTTTCTCGGTATTTGAATGTAAACTACAGCAGAAAGTTCCTTTTCAGCTCATCCTGAATACGATATTATCCAAATATCCAGTATTAGGTGTATTTAGAATCCTTAACGATAGCCATCGATCTTGAAGCGTGCGTAGTACATCAACTGACGTGTTGACATTCAACTTTATACGACTCTTGGATCTTTTCATCAGATTCAAATGTCTTGCTAAACAGCAGTCGAATAAATAAACCCTTCTTTCATAAACTGTTTGCTCCCTCAAACTGAATTTTATCCGCTGTTCGCAGTTCATCCTGAAACGAACTGTTGTTCTTCGATGTTGACTAATTTGCCTGTCACGCAACCGTCGCTCGATAGGCTTTTGTTACACGATTTCCATAAATGGAAATATATGATAAAGCGAAAGATCAGGACCTCTAAAACAAATTTTGTATTAAGTAAAAGGGGGAAAAAAACGAAAAAAAGGAACTTAGGCAAGCTTAAAGACCGTGAAGTATCTACATGATGTTGTCGTTTTCAGTACAAATGCTGGTTTAGCGAAGGAAATTATGCAAACAACCAAAGGTTAAAACAATGGAAAATCATTTGCGAGTAGCAGCATCTTGGCCGAAATGATATTTTCATCACATGAGCTGCATTGATCAACCACCCATACCCCCTCGCACCCCGCCGAAAGGTACTTCACCCGAGGTCTATCTCCTTACTACAATTTCATATAACCTTTTTGGAATAATAGGTAACCCTTTCGCGTCTTTCGCGACCCTGTGTATACCCTCAATAGAAAATGTTACCTCTTTCACGTATCTACTGAGAAGGAACATTATGTCTCATTCCTTTAAATTCTCAACTTTACAAATAACCCCTTAGGATACTTAGATGGATTGTTCGAACTTCTATATCACTGCGTGGTGGCTATGTTCGAGATATTTTAAATAAAGGGATACGTAAGTGACAGTTTAAATGGCAGTTTTACCTTCCCCTTTTGCATACTTCAACTCTTGAGCCTGGAAATGACGTTGAGGGATGATTCCCGCCAACTCCCATCCGGGACAGTAAAAAAAAGAACGACATCCATTCGTTTTTGACGGGGTAACCTGTTATTTTTTTTTTATTATTATTATTCAAAAAACATAGGAAAAGAGCAACGATCTGTACCTCGGGCGGAGCATCTTGTATGAAACTTTTTAGCACCTCCTCATTTTGGCCAAGTCACTGCTAGTCACAAATGTTGAGAGAGGCGCTGGCCTTCTTCAGGCTCTTACCAGCCACACAAACGTAGTAGCAACCTCAGTCCCTTTTTTAAGAGCCAAACTATGGTGTCGTTGGCATCTGTCAGTCGAATTTGACTATGGAATAGCGCCGTGAGGCCGAGGGTTTGTTGAGGAATATCGTCTTGCATTGCTGTAGAGGCCAATCTTAGATTTGCAGTCTCTGCTTCGGCCCTGGCATATGGAAACTGATGCAGGTTATGCATCTGGATGGTCTTGGTGTTGACAGGTTATTCTTTTGCCTCTTCTTTTATCGTTTTTGTCTCCGATGGCAACCTCTCTTCTTTTCAGTCCTTTTGATACTTACTGCTTCCACAGGTTTCTGTTGTCTACAAGGGCTTCCCATGACTTGGTGTCAATGTTACATGCTTTTATGTCACGCTTGCATATATCATTAAAGCGTAGCAGGGGGCAGCCTCTGCGCCTTGCCCCCAGTGGCAAGCTCGCTGTAGAGTAGATCCTTGGGGATGCGTCCATCGTCCATCCTGTGAACATGGCCCAGTCAGCGTAGCCCCCGGCGCGCGTTTCCGTTTCGTGAACGGTCGGTGCCAATTTAGCGACACTTAGATTTTTTTTCACAGTCATCAAATCTTTTTTCTACTAAAAAGAAAAATGAAAATTGTACGTCAGCACCCAGAATCGAACCTGGAACCTCTGGTATGCTAGCATCCCTCTCTCACCACTATACCACCACATTGATCCGCCAAATCACTTTCTTACTGTTACATCTATAATAGATGACCCTATCCCTATCCCTAACCAACGCGTGAATCTAACTTAGATTTAATAATCGTCTTCTCTAAGCCTAATTTCATCTAATAATAAAATCACAGTTTCGACCTTAACCAGGCTTAAACTAGAGCAGATATGTCACTCTCCATTCCGAAAAGCTTGGCTACCAATGATGGCATCGATCGTTTAAAATGGCGCCGACCGTTTACAAAACGGAAATGAGCGTAGCGGGCGTTGACGTAGAAGTGTGAACATGGATGGGATACCAGCTCCCGAGAGGACATCGTTGTTACGCGCCTTGTCCTGCCATCTATTTCCGAGGATCCTACGAAAGTACCCCAGATGGAACACCTGGAGCTTCCGTTGTTGTGTGGATTATGTAGTCCAGAATTCGCTATAGTATAGTAGAGTGCTAATGAGACAGGGTTTGTACAAAGTGAAAAACACCAACCCCGGAATCATAATATCAAACGTGCAACAACTCTCTCACATGTACCTACATAATGTAAAAAAAAATGATTCTCGCAGCGAAATTGCAGTTAATTGCAATTTCACTGGGAAGATCATTTCTTTACTTAACATCTATCCGCAGTGCACATATGAATTGCTTCATATACTTTACGTCATGTACCTACATATCTGACAGACAAACGACCTGTACATTCCATGCACTCTACAACTGAAACTCATCACATCGGCTGCAACTCTGAGACCGTTTTCTACATGGATCAATGTAATCTTTTCCCAAACAGAATACATTGGGAAACCAAACGGCAAATGAAAGACCGTTTGAGTATGCCCAAGCCCACTGCAGTCTCAGGACATTTTTTGCTAATGATCATTCCACTAAAGACGTTACACGCATTTCACTCGAACATTCACTCTAATCATGACAGACTGTGTACGAAAAGCTACAGCTAGAGAAGCATTCCTTGTTGATATGAGGTCGCAATCTTGAACCTCTAGGCATGAATAATAAACATGAAATGTAAATGCAATTCTCTCCGTTTGTTTCTAATTTTATAATCGCGCTACATATTGTTCTAGTGTTATTTCAAATTTCTTATGTGTCACGTTTTCATAGTATCGGGAGGCGTTGTACTGCACTGGATTCCGAATCGAGCGGTCCAATCCGGCTTTGAGCCCTGGCCGCGGTCCTTTTGTTGTGTTTTTGGGCAAGAAACCTTACACTCACAGTGTCTCTCAGCAGAGGGTTGTGATGGATGTGGCCTAATCTTTCGCTTTGTCAATTTTTTTTCCATTTATGGCAATCGTGTAACAATAACCTATCGAGTGACTATTGCGTGACAGGCAAATCTAGTCAACAGCGAAGAACAACAGTTCGTTTCAGTATGGACCGTGGAGAACAGCGGATAGGAATTTCGTTTGAGAGAGCAAACAGCTGATGCAAGAAGGGTTTGTTTATTCGACTGCTGTTTAACAAGAGATGTGAATGTGATGGCAGTTCCAAGAGTCGTATAAAGTTGAATGTCAACACGTCAGTTGATGTACTACGCACGCTTCAAGATCGATGGCTATCGTTTAGGATTCTAAATACACCTAATACTGGATATTTGGATAATATCGTATTCAGGATGAGCTGAAAAGGAACTTTCTGCTGTAGTTTACATTCAAATACCGAGAAAAACAAGAGGAAACACTGGAAACAAGATGTTTTCGATTATCTGGTCAGAAGCATGTGACTGTTGTTTACAGTTCAGTGACAGGTAAAATTGTGATTATGAGGATTTTGAGAGCGTTCGTACTCAGCGCTTATAAAAAGCCCGAAACTTCTTTTTACACCAAGTTTTAGAACGGCGTTTGCTCTTTCAAAATATCTGAATTTCAAATGGTTTGGAGTTTTACCGGGTAGGGAAATTGTCTCGCGAAAAAGACCGCCAAATTAAGAATTTTGAGCAATCAAATATTAGTCATTTTCAGGGGCTTGCCGTAACCTTGAAAATTAACTAAGAGAAGATTATTTTGTCCCAAAAAACTTGTAAACACTTCAAAAGCACATTTCCAGGGCCAAAATCGGGGTTTTATTTAATGCGAATGAATCAGTGCGAAGTTTCCGACTAGGTATGGGTCACGTTTATTTTGTGTGTGTTTGAAGACACGTGGGACCTTAACGGTTTTGTAAGTTTTTGGCCGGTTTAAAAGATTTTTCAAGAAAAAAATCCCACCACGTTTCTAGGCCTACCATAGGCTATCTCTGAGCGAAATGTAAAGAATTTTGATTTTTCATCATGTGCCACTTATTTTCGATTTCGCTCGGTCTCAGTGGACATTCGCTCTTAATGTGTGTCGAGCTTTTTACATCTTCGCGGCGGGGAAATAAGACCGTAAAAATCTTTGCTAATTAATTAGGAAAAACAGATGAGTTTATTTTTAAGGTCTATAAGAAAAAGTAAACATTCAAGTGCAGCGGTATATGTACAATAACAGCTGTGCGCGTAAATGACGGAGTGCTGTCCAATCACAAGCATGCATATGCATGGCGTGTACACTGACCAAAAGATTCTCAAGTGGGGCCTGCTGATAACTAATCGGATAGGATTTCATAGTTTTGTTGAATTTATGATTAGTATCTCTTTCATAACTCAACGTTTCTGTCATCAAAGGTCGAAACAGTGCTGATGAAGGGGGGGGGGGGGGGTGTCCAAATAGTGTTTTACGATGTACAAAATGTGCATAATTTTTATCATATTTACCATATTCTGTCCCTATTAGCTTCGTCTGCATCAATAACTTCAACGGTGTCAGTCTCAGGTAAGAGCTAACTGTTTCGTTAATTCCTACTTCTTCGTCAAAATCAGTTAATATAAGAAATAAAACAAGTCATATAGTTCACAAAAATATGCTTACATCAGTCATCAAAGCTACGTAGAGGCTAAACAAACAACTACATATAAACCACATGTAAAATAATTAGCAAACAAAAATGAAACAAATAGGAAAAGGCTAAGTAAGGGATGCTCAAACGTGCAGTGTTGTTCCCATATTAGATACAACTTCTTAATTAAAACGCTTTAATCTTCTATCACTTATTCTCATTAACAGGATCTTGCCCTTATTACACGAACCAACAAAATGGTGGATTTACAAGTCCGAACTATCCTTCAAACTACGGGAATAACCAGAATTGTAACTTGTTAATCGAGGCTCCTCGTAGCCACTACATACACCTTCAATTTGGATCATTTGATCTTGAAAATTGTGTCAACTGTGCATGTGACATCGTTGAAATTTTCGATGGGAACTCAGGGGGAAGCCCTAAGATTACAAGAGCATGCGACAGACAGATACCATGTGACATACATAGCAGTGGAAGGTTCCTCTTTGTGCAGTTTCGTTCAGATCACAGTCAAGTATATCCTGGCTTTTCTGCTACTTTTCATGCTGTGCCATACAGTAAGAAAAATACCTCTTTTATTTCATTTTATTTTCTTTTTGACAAAAGAAACTTGTTTCAATCCAAAGGTCAATTAAAAAAGTTGGATAAGGTAGCTAGAGATCACTGGCTTGTACTTGTTCATGATTTGCACGTCATTTATGTAGGCAATATGTGATGTGATCATTTACGCGAGAGCATTGCTTTAGTTGAACATTGAAAATGGCTGCCGAAAAAACGTTTGAGGATTGTAAAGCCAAATCTAAAATATAAAGAAGTACAAGCACCAAACTCCGAATGCCGTGTTGCCAAATTCAAAATAATGCAAAACTGAAAAAAAGTCATTTAATGTCTTGAAGATTAAAAAGAGAATTAAAGTAGATAAGAATGAAATATATGATGAAGACTTCAAAGTGATGTGTAAATTTACTGCCTGTGACCCGCTGTTAAATGAATGAATATGTCTCTGTTCGCACGCAGGTTATAACGTCCAGCAAGTTTATAGTTCAGCTAGAATATTGTGCAAGACTTCCAGTTCTTCATCATCAATCTATTCCACACTTTGTAAGTATATATTATATACGTTTTCCGTTTCTATTCTAATATCAATACTATTTACCTACATGTAGTCAAATATTCATCAATTTCCAGCAGTAAAATGTTGACCATTCATAACTATTTTTTAATTTTCTAAGTCGATTCGATTTTCGTTTAGTTATTTCAGTTATTATTTCCAGCTAATAAAAGAAACTTCGAAATAGAAAGATTTCAGTTGTAATAGTAGTACGTGCCCATAATAAATTAACATCTTTTTGTCGTCTAGCTTCTTCTGCAGCAATAACTTCGACGGTGTCAGTCTCCGGTAAGAATCAATTGTTTTCTTTTCAATACCAAATGTGATTTGATTTACTAATATTTAGAGTATGTACTTGTATTTCTTCATAATCTTCTGATTTCTTTTATATATAACATTACGATTTGAAGTGCAAGCAACTAACGGTTTCATGCATTCCGGTTCCTGCAGCCATGCATTCAAGTCCAGCTGCCACTGCTGATTGGTCTCCTACACCTGGTATTTATCTGTTGCAGTTGTTTCTGTTGTTGTTATTGTTGTTGTTGACGAAGACGATGGGATTGTGTTGGGAAATACAAAGGTTTTTATTTCAGTTATTACTGATTTCAGATAATTAAAAGAGAACTCAAAATAAAAAAGATTTGTATTGTAATAATAAAATACTCTTTTTCTGTCCACCAGCTTCTTCTGCAGCAATAACTTCAACAGTGTCAGTCTCTGGTAATATATTTTCTTTTCTTTCAATTTCTCGCTTAAATTCAGCAAATACTGAGAATGAAACAAGTCTACAAAATTAATACATATGATACAATTAACTCAACCACTTCAATTCAGTAAAACACCTTTAATTTAATCATCAAAATCACAAAGATGTCAAAAGAAGCTGGGTCGAGCTTTTTACATATTTACGGAAAAAAAAACGTAAAAAACTTATAAGACCAGATCTCCAAACCACTATCACTATAATTATTATTTTCTTTGATTGAACTTGAACTATAAAGAAGTTCTTGAGAACTTTAAGTTCCACTTAGTTGATATTCACTTTTAGTGTTAATTATTTTCTCCACCATTGATGCAAGACTCTTAATATTCGTTGACAACTGTTCTTTTATTTACTTTTAAGGCTGCACAAACTACTGACTAAAAAGTTGAAAAACAATGTTTTCATGTTTTAGAGTTCTCTCCATTCTATCTTTTAGGCTCAGTGAACATCCAAGCATCAGCTGCCATGGTAACGCCTACTGCTTCTCGGGTGCCATTTGTATTGCACCTCCCAGCCCAATGTAAGCACAACTGTGTTAACACGTTGGGCAGTTATTACTGCACCTGTCGACAGGGCTACAAGTTACAAGCAGACGGGAAGTCGTGTCTGGGTAAGTGAATGATGCTAACAGGGTATTAAATAAACATTATCAGGCAATCAATCAATTTGTTTGCCATACGTGGGATGAGGTTACCCTCCACATCCGAGCCAGGGGCTCATGTATACAAACGTATGACAAAAACAAAAAAAGTAAAAATCACAAAAGTCATTAAAGATTACCATTTTACAGCTACACACTTCTATCATGCTAATGGTAAATGTTTGCAGCATTTAGCAAGTTTCCCTTGCTTTAAACACAGAGAATTTATTTTTTCCATGATCTTGCACCATGAGATGTCCACGAGATATGAAATACTGCAACAATATTTGAATTGGTTATTATTTCCAGATATCGATGAATGTGAAACTCAAAATGGCGGCTGTACACACCAATGTATCAACACTCCTGGATCTCACTATTGCAAATGTCGCGAAGGAACAACGATGGACGTTGACAACAAGACCTGCCATGGTAAGACCATCATAAAATGCCACGAAATAACTTGCCGTTCGATAGTTTATTTGTGACTGAAGCTTCTGTTGTTTGTCTTCCGCCTTTCTTTGACATATTTTAATGACAATCTTTGGTAAGAAATTTGAGTGGTTTTAATTTTTATTTTAAAGCACCAGCGAAACCTGTTAAAAGTCCGCATCAACACTTCGGGCCAACTACGCAGATGCAAGAATGATTCTGGTTTAAATAGTTGTGGCTTAAACAAAACGATGTTTCACACAGGAATAAAATTATTTCAAGGTCTCAGGTCTCATAAGACTATATGTTGCACCTGTTTTAGATTTCCGATCTATCTTATTTTTAATTCGTAATAAAAACTGAATTGTTGGCAATGACTTACACAGACAACCACATGACTAAGAAGTTAATGTAAAAGAGAAAATGAGAGTTTTTTAGTTGTCAAACTGAAGACAAAGAGGGGGAGGGGCAGTGCTACCTACAAATGCTTGCAAAAATTGTACATTGTAGTCACTATCTATCTTGTCTTCGAGCCTACATTTAATTCTGGGAATCAGCGCAACCTACAGATTATTCACTAATCTACTAGCAGATTAGTGAATTATCTGTAGGTTGTGCGCTCAATGCATGATTTCCAAGAGCAATATCAAGTTCATGGGCGGTGAGTGGCATCTTGCACATAGTAAAACATATCTAGTCGATTTGCTTCTTCAACAGTGCGTTTCTCGTTGTTTTCTTTAAAACAATGTATAATCAAGGTCTCGTTAAGTGTTACCACGCTTCGCGGCTTGGTAAATGTCCACCACTATTCACCTCCACTTCGGTGAATAATTGGTAAATAGTTAATTGTGTTTCAAACCATTATGTTTTAAAATGTGTCACTTATTGTAACTTTTTTTTTTCAGAACCTGGAATTAATGTGAAGTGAACGGATGAGGCCATGTTCATCTTTCTGGAGAGGAAATCTTTCCCAGGATTTAATGCCAATCGACTGACTCTCCTTTACCCGTCATGCCGTGCATCCTACAATGATACCCACATTACCTTGCGCACCAAACTGAACGACTGTGGAACCACGCATAACGAGAGCGAGGACACGATAACGTTCTACAACAAAGTGCGAAGCGTTGAGTTTTCTCCCGGGAACGTCATTACGCGCGATCAAAACGTGTCAATTCCGTTCTACTGCAGTTACGGACGAAAGGCAATAATACGAAATCCAAGTTTCAAAACATTGAAGAACTATGTTACTTCTTCTGAAGGTAACTTACGTAGAAAAATAATATTGTTCGTTTGTCTGCTTGTTAGTTTAAAGTGCTTTATCTTGTGCCCAGTAAGAATGAATCCCAGTTACCTAGGGGAAAATTGCAGGGATTGCTTATTTTAAATTGCCGAATAATGGCGCCTCCCCTGGGAATAGTACACAATGAGTAATTTTACGTGAACGCCGCTACGATTATCTGTGACCCACTCCCAGACATGAACAGTTTTGTTTTCAAATTCGCCATTAAACTGGCGGAAAAATTCTGGAACTATGTTTTGTATTGTAGCAGTAAAGCTAAGAACGCACACTACAAATCGTGGCTATGTCTCCAGGAGGCCATGACTCCTGACATACCCCAGTAATTCACAGAACACTACTTCTCCAGCATCTAAACATACTTTTAATGCAGGCAACTTAGAGTCAATTGTTTGGCAAGATAATACTGAATGCTTGACTGACTAAAGAGCACTGAAGGAACTTATTTGTAACCTGTGCAACATTTAGGACTTTTTTAGGTTTTTGTGGCGCTAACGTAGTGCATAACTCATTGCGCGGTAGAATCTAATCAAATCTAATCTTTTTTATCTTTTCCCAGATGGATATGGTAACTTTAGCTTTACGATGGATCTGTTCAAGACAAGTAACTATTATACACCGTATAGCTTTAATGAATATCCAATCACAGTCAGCCTACAGGATCATTTGTTCGTTCAAATCGCAGTCGAGTCGTTCCAGTCTAACTTGGTCGTGTTTGCTGACACCTGCAAGGCGACGCCTTCCTCAGATCCATACTCGGTTCCTCAGTATATCTTCTTACAGAGAGGGTAAATACAGTTACATTGAGTGAATTTTGTAGATATTTGGTGGTGTATAGACTTAGAGATGCTCTTTGTATTAGCCTTTAGCCGAAGAGTGAGGATAAATAGAATCTTTATTAGGGTGTCGAGTCTTTTCAAGAACTTCGAATTCCCGGTATAAAACAGGCCTGGTCTGACCTATCTTTCTCGCCTACTTAGTTAACCCAAATTGTTCTCAATCTATCGACCACCAATTATAAAACAACTTAACGCGCGATTTTTCTTCGGCAATATCTAAGAAAATCTGGCGAATTTTTCTAACGATGTTTTATTTTTGTGATGCAATATTATGGTAAATTCATTCGTAAAGACGGCGCTTTTCTCTATAAAGTTCCCAAATGGAGTTCAAAATTTCTCATCCAGAAGCTGGGAAATTCGCGCAACGTATAACAACCAATGAATTTGACATTAATATGTAAGGTACCGTAAAGTTTCGCGTATTTGAATGGTAGAAAGGGTAACTGGGACTTAAAAATAACTTAACGTGTAAAATAACTTCGTTCTTAGTGATGTTATCCAGTTTACTTGGTCACCTGTTTATACTCATTTTCCTTACTCGGTTGCAGATGTGGGTTGGATTCCACTCTCAATTACTCGTATACCATCAGTTCTAAGCAGCGCTTTAGTATTCAAGCTTTCCGTTTTATTGAAGACCATCCAATTGTTCACTTACACTGCGAAGTCCTGGCGTGCCACAAGACTGACACTGCCAGCTCACGTTGCCTCCAGGGCTGCTCCCGCAACCGTGGACGAAGGGACGAGGAGCCTGGTTCTGAGAGCACTCAGGTGTATGAGATGTATTCTGGACCAATCAAATTCCAGAAGAAATCAAAAGGAAAAGTTGACAAAAAAGGTGAGTGACAAAAATTTCGAAGTAGACAATTGAAATCAGAATCATTAATAAGATATCGACTGGAATCGTTTAAAAAGCGTTCTTAATATTTTCCGTCCAGATGACAAAGATTTTAATTCTAGATCAGCTCAAATTTTTGTTCGCCTTTCAGCTGAAGCTCAAACAAACATGGCCCCTATCACAGCCGTGGCGGCGGCCGGTGGAGTTTGTCTCCTTCTTGCCATCGCTCTTGTTGTTGCAGTAATCCAGGTGAAGAAACGTTTCAAGGGTGCTTTGGCAGACCGCAACAAAGATTACGCCATGGACCAATTCAGCAACAACGTCAAGGAAGGCAACGACAACGATGGTTTCGCTCATGATAACGATGTGAACGGGTCTGGAGAGCAGAACATCGACATGAAAGCTTCTGCTTAAAGAGCTGTCTTCCTACCCAAGGGGTGTGGAGAGGAGACTAGGTGGTGTGACGTGTGCATTTTTCAGCAGTGCTATGTTTTATGTGTTTTGTTTTGCTATTTTATTGTATATCACCTTATTATCCTGCACTCAACAGTCAGTCAGAGCAGTTTTCATATGACCTACCTAACTTCTGACAATAAAAATACCCGGCGGATGTAGGAACCAATCAAAACTGAAAACTAAAACATGCAACCCCCTGCCAAACGTGAGTTGTTTAGTTTTGTTCCGAATCAACGAAAAGAAAAAATCGTGTTTGCTCGTTGCACGCGAGGTTTTAAACCAAGCGTAGCGTTTCGCGTTCCGTATACTGAAATAGAACTAAAGAAAGTAGAATTATATAGTTGCTTTCAAGACTGAGTCAATTGGAAGCTGCTCTATTCATGCCTCATAAGGACAGAATAGAATAGAATAGAATAGAATAGAATAGAATAGAATAGAATAGAATAGAATTGAATAGAATAGAATAGCAGTGGCGGACCCAGGGGAGGGGCCCGGGGGGCCCGGGCCGTCCCCTTATTTTTTTCTGAAATAGCGCTTTTTCTTTGAAGTGCCAGAAATTATCTTCGCAGAATTCAACATTCATAGCCAAGCGGGCCCCCTCCTTAGCTGTAGGTCTGGATCCGCCACTGAATAGAATTGGAAATTGGAATAGGTACTAAAAGGTCAATAGGGTTTTTATACTCAGCCGATGCAAGGAATGTATTTTCTTATTAATGATAGCCTTAGCGTTTTGTATTTAGAACTTGTTATGCTTAAAGCAGTTCCCAGGGTCGCAGCATTAGCGTGTAAAAACAATTGTTACTTTTTTCTTACTGAGTTCGCTGCTTTCCGCTGCGGTATCATATTTTTAGTCTATAGACATTTGTTAGGGATGGCTAAATCAGGCTATGAATTACGTAGTCGCAATGTTTCTATTGGTTAGTTGCATGAACACGCGTAACCACTTATTATATTTTGTCAAGTTTTTCTGCATGGAACAAAGAACTTTGCCGGGCTTCATAACCATTTCCCTCTATTAACTTTATTCAAGACGAGAAACTCTAATTGTTCTGGTCGTAGTAAACGAGAAGTTAAAGTATTGGAAAAAATGCTGATTTGGTAGCTTTTCGTGAGTGACTCCTATCGAAGTAGTTCAGTAAGAAACGTTAGTGCCCGGAAATGCAGGTACGAGAGAAAAGGTTGGTAGCTTTTTTTTTTTTACCCAGAAACGGCGTGATTTATAATTGCAATAATGTTACAAGAACAGCTTAAAAACTAGCATTTATAAGACAAGTGCTACAAAAAAAATGTTAAAGTAGTTTACAACATTTTGCGCTTTTGCGAAATAAAAGCTGTGTGTTAAACCACTTTGAAGATTGAAATCAATAATAATAATACAAAGCATATCACTGAGTTAAAATTTCTGCCATTAATCAATTAAAGTCCTTTGTTGAAAAATCCCAAACGGATATAGATAAACACCATAAAATGCGTCTAGCGTTGTGACATGCATAAATAAATGTCAGTTTTGTGAGAATCTGTAAAATCGCATTGACGACGCATATAGTATATGGTCTTATTATATGGACGAGAGTGTTTTACTGGAAACTAAACCACTCGTAGATTCCATACGCCACTCCATCCGGGACCTGAGTGGCGTATTTTCCGTATGACACGCTTGCGAGTGTCATATCGCTCATTGACGTCACGATTCGCGCCATTTCTACTTTGTTGAATGCACTTGGTTTCTTGTGTCGTTCCGGTTTGTTGTGAGCAAGCATCGACAAGCAGGATTAATTTATTTAATTAAGCGACGAAAAAGAATGAGTTTTCCGAAAAACTCAAGGACGAGAACATGATAATAGAAGCCTTGACGATTTCAAGGCTTTTAGAGAGAATTCTTCGCAAGGAATTGCACAAAGTGCAAGATTTTGTAAAGAAGAAACAAAAGCGGTTGAAAACTATCGGCCGTCAAGACATTGCCACGTCGGATTCAAGTCAAAGTCAGTAATGTTTTCAGTTCTTACGTGTTACGCTATTTAGTTGACAAGTATTTCATGTATTTTGTTTGATTGGAATTCAGTTAGTGTTTCTATATCCTGGACACGGGTGCTTTGTATTTTCTGTGAAGACGAACAGTGATTTATAAAACTTGCTCGATTTTTCGAAAACAATGAAATAAAAATTGGCAATTTCAATTACATCTGGTCTCCATATAATAAAAAGAACATTACACGTTGGCTCAAAGATATGAATTTTATGTTCTCGTGGCAAAAACGACATCTCACTCGTTCGCTGCGCTCACTCGTGAGATATCGTTTCTGCCACTCGAACATAAAATTCATATCTTCTCGCCACCGTGTAATATCCTCTATGTATATGCCTGGAATGCTTCGACGGCAAATCGTATTATAAGAAAAAACATTAAGAAACAAGACGCATAATAAAAGACGTGCATAGTGTGACCTAAATAAGTAGGTAGAGTACGGCTACGAAGCCTTGAATGATAAACAGTTTTGGTAAAATATAAAAGAAATAAAAAACGTATCCGAGTGCATTGTTGAGTTATATAAGCACGCGGGGATTTTTAGGAAGACGAGAGATCTCGCACTTTTCGAGTGTTCTTAAAACGAGTATGAATTTTCTTATTTCTTTTATTAAATGCTTATGAAATTTCGCTCAAACTCATGACATAAGTCGCGTGCATTATAACTCGATAAAGCACACGCGTGAAGTAGACCAAGTGCTTTAATGAACTCGAACTGACCAATCACAGCGCGCGTAATTAGTCAATCATTTTATAAAAGCGGCAAAAATGTCATATACATTTTGCTACCAAATACTCAGATCGAAAAGCCGGTCGACTAAGGAACAAATAACTTAACTCTAGATCTTGGTCCACTGTAAATATTTCCGCGAATCAACTTCCGAGATTCTTGGTACAGTCCTTCCGCAATTACTTTATCAATTGTTTTTACAACTTACAGCAGTGATCCAGGTGAGTAAACAGCAACTTTCCTGTGAAACCAAAAGCGACACATGTAGTGGATGTGACGCTGCAACGTGTCTCTGTAACATGCCAGCCTTAAAGTTATGTCGGCTCTTGTTCTTGTTCTCATGCTAATGTCCTTCACCTTCAATTTTGCACTGAGCTTCATGTTAATTAGACTCACTGATTGGCGTTGAGTTTATAATGCAAGTAATTATAATCATCTGATACCCGGCTGATATGATTGGTCCGAAGAAAATAGCCTTCCGAAATAAAATTATCAAAGATTGACTGGGATGAGTGTAAATTAATTGCTTTTCTGAGCCTTTCAGTTCTTTGATGACAATTGTAATTCAGCTGAGTAAACAGGAATTTTCCTGGAACCCAAGTGATGTAGCGCGTCGCATATAAAACAGAAACGTACTCGAAACCTCAGCCAACACCCTGCATGTTGTAACTTAAGTCAATTTGTTGCAGCTGCAGTTATTGAGTCCGTAAGCGCAATGGTTTCTACTTTGTTCCTTTGGCTTGTTTTTGTGACCTTCACAAGTCAGACAGAAGCATCGCATTTTCGTGGTGGAATCATAACCTGGAAGCCTGATAAAAATATTGCAAACAAGGTAATTCATGCAAACAAAAAGAGTAGGTTTGTTAGAAACGTTTTAGCTTTAAGTTATTTCGAGAGCAAAGATTCCACATGACTTATGGGTTCTAAAGTGAGTTTTCTTCAAGCTTGTTCAGTTTATGCCTGAGAAATCGTTAAATCGCACCTGTGCAACTTGATTTAATCTGATTCAACGATAGAGTTAACTCAAGGAAACCTAAGGATAATCTAAAGATTGGTAACAGTTCGGCTACCAGTATCGGTCGAGGGCTCGTATCGGTCGAGTTAACTTTCTGGTAGAGAAATCATGGCTTCCTGTTGTAGACCCATCTTATTAAGTTTGAACTGTTTTTTGGTCGAGCTCTTTGTCATTTACAAGACTTTTCACGCCTCGGAGTATCTTTTTCAGAGTCATGGCCAGTAGCAAGAGTGTCTAGGTTTCAGTAAATAGTTTCGTAAAAATCTGAAGAATGTTGGCAGCATAATCATATTGAATTCAATACGCACATAGTATATACCTTGAGTTCGAAAGATCTAAAATTGCGGATATCTTTTGAAATTTGTTATTTGGAATCCGGATATCAAGAGGAACTAAAATGAATTTTTAATTAGATGATAAAAGGAGTACTTAGCGTGAACTAAATAGACATTACCGGGTAAGGCAAACAAAGTCTGTGAATTAACACTGAGCAATAATTCCCGTAACTAGCGGCCGAATGTCATGTCTGATGTGATTTTTCTTTCAGGTCTTCAAAAAGACCTACAAATAAAACAAAGTTGTTTTTGTAGTTGCGTTGATATTAAAAGCGGCAATCAGTTGTAAGGATTGAAAGCAAAAGCCATCGCCGATTTTCTGGGAATGAACTTCCGGGATTCTCGGAACTGTCTTTCCGCGTTTGATTTGTTTAAATATTTACCAAAGAAACACACTTGTGACACTTGCAATCTTGGGCTTATTCTACCCGTATATTAGTATGGAATTGCTTTAAGAAATAATATTTTGCAGGTCTCGTTGGCATACTGAACTTTTACATATACTGATACCAAGAATTAAAGCGCTTCTTAATAGTGACCTCGAAGGTTAATATAGGCCCATTTGGAGAAGTTTCACGACGGTTTCTGGGGGTTGGGAGATATTCTGAACTAAGAACTCCCAGTGTAAAAAAAAACCAAGCCTTGAAATGTCTTATAGGTAAACCGGGTTTTTTACACACTTTAAGATCTCGGACATTATTGTTAAGACACGGCATATCATTGTACGCGGGTGAAGTAATGTTGCTCTATGTGGATGTCAGTTGTCCGCAAACACAGGGTGAGCAGGGTGCAGTGGAGGGAAGGATTTGATTTTTAATTAAAAAGGCTTTGTGTTAAAATCTGTCAATTTCAAAGCGACGTTTTAATTTGTTTCAAGATTAATCAAGAGGTTTCGTTCCATTCTGCAGGCATTGACTGATAGCGGTTTCATTATTAAAGACCTTCGCACTAATTGTTTATGGGCATCCATAATGCGTCGCAACGTCACGCCACGCACCCCACATCATACATTGAGCTCGCGCGCTGAGGAAACTTTCTTAACACATATAGGGCTGGTAACCGAACTTGCGCTAACTTCACATTAAGTTTACTCTCGTTGGTGACCTACCCATGTTTTTTATAGACAACTCTCTCTCAATATGAGAACTCCCGGAATTTTTAGAACTGTCCTTCTGCGTTTATTTTATTATTTTTTTTTATATCGTTTTCAGCTGAAATCAGTAAACCTCATAATAACAAAATTAATTGTATTTATGATATTTGTACGCAGTAAACCGCCAACCAATCACAGATACTACTCAATCTCTGTAACGACTGATATAATTTGTGACGAGTTTAGAATTTCCGTCGTTATTCAAGATGCAAAATCACTCGAGTGTGCTTCGTGATATAAAGCTTGCTTCCTGATTCAAGGGCAAAGCAACAGGAATAGTTGTTAAAAATCAAGTTTGAACTGTCTTTGGTCGAGCTCTTTGTCATTTGTTCTTTCAAGATTTTTCACGCCTCGGGGCATCTTTTTATTTAAGATATGGATCTATGTGTATAGACTCATGGTCAGTGGCAAGAGTGTCTCTGTTTCAGTAAATAGTTTTGTAAGAATCTGAACAATGTTGGCAGCATAATCACATTGAATTCAATACGCATATAGTGTGTGCCTAGAGTCTTTTGAAAGATCCAAAATTTTGGATATTTTTTGAAAAAATCGTACAGTTATTTGGAAATCCGGATATCAAGAGGAACTAAACTGAATTCTCAATTAGATGATTAAAAGGAATACTAAGCATGAACTAAAGAGACATTGCTTTCTGGGTAATATCCAGCTGAGTAAACAGGAACTTTCCTGGAACAAGAGTGATGCAGCCCGCACAACAATGGAACGTGACGCTGCGACAGGTCCCTTAAAGTGTCAGCTCCTTTAAGGATAAATATAAATGTTCCTGACCTGCACTGAATTTGATTGATGCTGATCTGACTCACTGACTGTTGTGAAGTTTATAATGCAAGTAATTATAATCATCTGATATGATTGGTCCGAAGAAAGTAGCCTTGCAAAATAAAGTTTTAGAAGATTGATAGATATAAGTGTAATTAATTGTTTTTCTGAGCTTTGCAGTTCTTTAATGACAATAGTTATCAAGCTGAGTAAACAGGAACTTACCTGGAACCCGATTAACGTAGCATGTCGCAGACAAAAAGAGAAATAAACAGAACCGTACTCGAAACCTCAACCAACGCCCTGTTGCAGCTTAAGTCAGCTTGTTGCAGCTGCAGTTGTTGTGTCCGTAAGCGCAATGGCTTCTACTTTGATCTGTTGGTTTGTTTTTGTGTTCTTCGCAAGTCAAACAAAAGCATCGCATTTTCGTGGTGGAATCATAACCTGGAAGCCTGATAAAAATATTGCAAACAAGGTAATTAATGTAAATGTAAAAGAGCAGAATTTTGAAATTCTACTCTTAATGCTGGAAATGTTTTAGCGATAAGTTACATCTAGAGGAAAGTTTAAGGTTCCATACGACTTATGCGCGACAAGAAAGTGAGTTTCTGCAAGCTTGTTATGCTTATACAGTGTACCTGAAAAATCGTTAAATCCCACCTGGCTTATTCAGCGATAGAGCTTTACTCGAGAAAAACCTAGTGATAATCTAATGATTGATAGGAACTTGATTTTAGATATAGCTGATTCGGCAACCGGTCGAGGGCTCAAGTTGACTTTCTGGTGTAACTGACATAGAGAAAACATCGCTTCCTGCTGAAGAGCCTTGTTATAAAAGCAGCAAAACGCTGAGAACAATTCGAAGTTCCGGCTAAGCCTCTCTAGAGATTGGGGTAAATAAAGCAGGAGCACTTGGAAGACTAATTAAACAAAAGTCGTAACGTTGAAAATCAAGTTTGAACTGTCTGTTCGTCGAACTCATTGTCATTTGTATTAACGAGGTTTTTCACGCCTCGGGAGATCTTTTTATTTAAAGTGCCCCTGTGATCAAATTTTCGATTTGTATTTTTTTACATGTTCGTGTACAACTAGACGTCCTTATTCATCTTGCCAAATTTCAATCCATTACGAACATCAGAAGTCATTTTATTTTAACATTTAATTCCGAAAATTTACGGCCGCCATTACAAAACCCTGTTCCAAGGTTTGGTTGCAAATGAGAGAAAGTGACGTCAAAGGCTCAAAAATACCTCACGGGTTGAAATTTTAATAACAATCAGCATAGAAAATTGCACAAAGAACACGTCCAAAGTTTTTGTTCCTTTTCGGGTGATTTTGAACACTTATTGTTATTCTCATTTCAAAATTTGATCACAGGGGCACTTTAAGATATTGATCTACGTGGATAGAGTTATGGTTTAGCAAAAGTGCCTTGGTTTCAAAAAATAGTTTTGTAAGAATCTGAAGAATGTTGGCAGCATAATCATATTGAATTCAATACGCACATAGTATACACCTTGAGTGTTTTGAAAGGTCCAGAATTACGGATATCATCCACACGATTTCTTAAAAAAATAACAGTTATTTTGAAATCCGGATATCAAGAGGAACTAAACTGAATTTTCAATGAGATGATTAAAAGGAATACTAAGTGTGAACTAACGGGACAATTAAACTAAATCTGTGCATAAGTCTGGGCAAAAATTGCAGTAACTACCGGCCAAATTTAAAGTGATTTAACTTGCAGGTCTTCAAAAAGACCTACAAATAAAACAAAACTGTTTTGTAGTTGTGCTGACACAACTAGTGGTAAGGATTAGAAACAAAAGCCACCGTAGATTTTTTCTGAGAATGGACTTCCGGGATTCTCGGAACTGTAATTCCGTGTTTGATTTGTTGAAACGTTTACTCAAGAGATGAAAAGAAAATCTCATAATCATGAAACAAGCTTATGACACTTGTCACCTTGGGCTTACTCAACCATATTAGTATGGAATTGCTTTAAGAAATCATATTTTGTATGTCTTGTTAACTATATGAACCTTCACATTATACTGATACTAAGAATCAAGTATAAAACCCTTCTTTTAATGATGATCTCGGAGATTAATATATGGCCCCCGACTATCTCGACCTTCGAAATAAAATTAAAAACTTCAAAGCCGTGAACTGATATTTTCACTCACTTTGAGAGATGCTTTTTTTTAAGCATCTCGGAAAGTATTGTTGAGACACGGCACACAATTGTACGCGGGGCGAAACATGTAAATATGTATGCATGGGCATATAGCACAACCTTTTCTAAAATCCTTCACCTCCCAGCCTCAAGAGGGGGCAGTGTGGCCCAGTGGTTTAGGGCGCTGGTGCTGTAATCCGGACTAGCTGGATTTGTTCTCGGTCGTCCCGAGTTCAAATCCTCGGTCACGCTTTGTATATAGCCAATTGGTCTGCCTCCTGCTAGTTGGGATTTTTAACCTTGTTATGTTTCATTTAAAATATTTGTTTCCTCTGTTTCAGTGGCATGCCTGCAAACTAGCTATCTCGAAGCTAAGTGCATAAAAAAGATGCTGGATCTCCGCAATACACATATGGGTCGGGTGGAGGGAAGGATTCGTTTATGACCTTTGATTTGTTTTGGAAAGGCTTTGTGAAAAAATCTTTCTATTTCAAAGGCGAATTTTTAATTTGTTTTAAGATCACTGCAGACACTGAGTAATAGTGGCAATAGTTTGGTAAAAATACAAACAATGCTGGCTGCACAAACCCGAAATCAAATTGACGGACAATTGCAACTTCACATTATAAAGGCTATGTGTCTCACGTTTTACAAAAAGAGCTAAGCAATCGATCATTTCGTCTATGGGCGAACTACATTATGAAATTCCGATGCTACAGGGACTAATCTGTATTTTTCTTATACAACCATAAGTAGTATGCAATAAAAGTAGTAGTTAGCGTGAACTAAATACTCATTGATGAATGAGGCAAACAAAGATTTTGGACGATAAGCAACCACGTAAATTCAACGCAAAAATTTATTATACTCAGTTGATTATTATAATCACAGGATTTAACTGTCAATTAAATATCGCGAAACTGGGTGTTTTAGTTGTTGTGTTCGCGCTGGAAGCAGCAACCCTTCGCTACCAGCCCTCGGTATCAGCTGGGAATCAACTTCAGGGTTTCCAAGAACTGTCCGGCTTTCGCATTTGATGTAAAGCAAAATCAAAACAGTAGAACACGCTAATGACGCCTGTTACCTGGGTTTTCTTTACCACATTAGTATGAAATCGCATTTGTGTTCTGCTTATTCAATATCCAATTTTACGAATTCGATGGCTAGCAACTGGTGGTCGAAGTACGATTATTACTGAACAAATAAAACTTTTTAGTTGTATTTGAACTTTGATTTTGTTGATGACTTTTCGTATATGATTTTATTGCAGAAACACAGTAGTACAATACAAAGAACAGACAAATAAAAAATAGTAATAATAATAAATAAAAAGAAACAATACCGTACAATTCTACGGTACTTCACAGTGCAAATAAAAGTAATTAGGACGCTGTTTTGTTTCTGACGTCATAAATGCGAATGACCGTGGACTGGTCTCAAATGGATAAAAAAGTTTTATTTTCCCTAAACATGGTAATTTAGGAACTAAATAGAAACCTCAGCGAAACCAATAAACTGTTTGTTCAGAATGAAGAAGACCTTGAAGCAATGAAACAATGATAAAGTTAGATATCATGTTTTGTTTCAGGTAATTTTTAACTTCCGGTTGGGTTTTCGAAGATCCTACTCCAATTCCTACTACTGTGACAGTTCAATGGTCGCACAACAGAGCATTGTGGGAAGTGGAGACTCCTGGACTGCCAGTCATGACAGGGGATATTATTCAAGCAGGACTGTAGCAGATACGGGATATCACTGTACGGACTTTAGTGTTAACGAGGACTGGACACAAGGTGAAAACACATTTAGTTACTCTTTTCCAGATGAAGGTCCCTGGCTGATAAGGTGAGTTTTAAAAAATATTGTGTTCTGATATTTAAACCTTTTGTTTCTAACCCTATTGTCTGACTCAAATTTAACAGGTAAAACCTTTGAAAATCGCAAACGTATAAGGGATCTTGCCAGTATTAAACTGCACAGGTCATGATCATCTGTTACGTAAACAGTTTCATGAAAAGGTTCGCAACAAATACTATTTAATAAAGTATTTTCTTCTCCAAAAAATTGGAGGATCATCAAAATTCTTTGTTATTTTTTATAGAAATCTTGGATAATTTAGACAGTATATTAGTGCCTATTTTTTCACTTTAATTTCGGTTAACGTTCGGTCGAAATACAGAAACAATAGCCTAATTTGGCGTGAAAATATGCACGGACATTTGTTCGCGGAAATTATCTGTTCCGAAGCTCGAGGAAACCTGTGAGCTTCGAGGAGCAGATGATGTCCAAGGACAAATATCCGTGCATATTTTTGAAGCCAAATAGAGGCTATTCTGTTTATTATCCTTCAAGTATTTTTAAGCAAGGCAGCTCATTTTGAGAGACCTTTTCTCAAAGGGTTTAAATGTTCAAAGTTATTCTGTCGGCGCTCAAAAATGCTGCTAGTGTGTTAAAAATGTGCAGATAAATTCCATTAAACATTTACTTCGGATGAAAACTTAATGTGCGAAGGTAAAACGCAAAGTTTGAAAACTGGGGAATATCACTTTTGGGGAATATCAGTTTTGGTTACATCACGCGAAGTGTTTAGACCAATCGCGCGCGCGAAAATTTTGATGGATTATAATTTGGTTATTTGAGACCCTTCCACAAATGGGCAGATCCACAGCGCAGAACTTTTCGCTCACCTGGAGCTCACTGGAGCATGAGTAGAGGGAGAACTAACTATGATCTGAACGTCAGACCTAAATGAATTGTTTCTGTACAGTTACTCAAGTTGCTGCTGGATCTCTTTAACAAATGGAGGGAATGGTAACTGGTTTCTCTCAACCACTGTCAACCTAACAAGGCGACAGGACAACGGAAAAATTAACTCATCTCCAATCTCTGCTCTGTCTCCCATTGTGCGATTCCAGCAAGGTTGTTCGAAAACAATATCTATCCCCGCAGAGGACTCGGACGGTGATAAAGTGCGCTGTAGATGGTCAGCTGGTTACTCTAGAGAATGCGGTGGTGTTTGCAATGTATTTAACAGTGGTACGCTGGACGAAGTAAGTTAAAGCCATTAAAAAGCACTATCATAGAGCATAAAATATGGTGAACACTGTTAATTCTGCGCAAGTGGTAGATTAATTACCGTGTCGCTGACTTCCCCCCCCCCCCCCCCCCCCCGCCCTCCCCCATCGCTTCTTCCTCCCGGGGCGCTGCCGGCCAGGGACGTATAGGCTTCCAGGGATGCTAGTGGTGCGAAATTGCTCGTAAATGGTTACCTTTCTGACATTGTGTTGAGCAAGACAATAATAATTCCGATTTACGATGATCATGGTAACAATGACTAACATGATTAAGGAAACTTAAGGAATAAAGACATGCTTAGGCTACCTCATGTAACCAAAAATTGGGGAAAGCAGAGAGTGTGTTATCACTCTCTGAAAGACTGGAACAACCTAGACAGAGAAACCAGAAATGCACCTGATCTTGTAAATTTTAAGCGTAGCGTTCTAAGTAGGTTTGGTAGTTAACTCTTTCTTTTGTATTCAAGTTACTTTTTAATAATAGTTTTTAATTCTAATGTATTTTTTCGTTTTATTGTATATAGTCTTATTTAGTATTTTTAATCTTAGTTAGGACCTTTCTGAAAACCACTGTATAGTGAATGAAGGCTTCCTAATAAAAGATTATTATCAATTGAATGTCGGTGAACCCAATTGGCGAATGCGTACTGTTATCTATTGTACATAGACGTAGGCTTAAGGCTGACCACTACAACTGGGACATTCGTATTATATGCATATGCACTGATATGCATGATTCATAGGGTTACGTTTCTTGTCATAATTCGGTATTTTGATTTTGTTGTAAACAGGAAGGGTGCACACTTAAACTCCACAGCAATGCAGCTCTTGGTTGGCACGCAGTAGCCATCACTTTAGAAGACTTTCCAGCTTCGACAACAAACTTCCAATTGGCCACTCCATTCAGCCACGTGAGCCTGCAGTTTCTGGTACATGTGTCTCCTTCTTCAGGCCCATGCAATAGGGCCCCAGTCCTGATTGGACAGAGCCCAAATGATGGATCATGTGAGGAGGTGTCAGACGGTAACACGTTTTATAGCGTTATTGAAGCCAAGCATATCGATTCTTCAAGAAGGTAACTTATTTTGGAATTCTAAGAACCATTTTGTAATTAAGTAATAAGAAATCCTGCCACGTGCCTTAAGACCCAATCTAAACATTTTAAAATTTGGTTTAGTAGATTTTAGTAGTTTTTTTGGTTTAGTTTTTTTTTTGGTTAAGTAGTATTCATGAATAACTGAAAGTGTGTCGCAGAAAGTAATAATCTCTAGAATACAGCCTTTAGTTATAAATGCTGCAAACTGTTGATAAAACACCTGCATTGAAATTTAGGGGTAATCACTTAAAAACTTATTATTGCTAGTTCAAAACTAACAAATCTCGATACCACAATTGGTACCGATATCCTATATGCACCTTTTACGAAGAAGATTTACAAAGGGGTCATTGGATTGCTGCAGCAGGTTTGAGGTATCCATGGCAAGGGAATCTAGCTGTTGTTTTACAGCAATCTCGCGCGTGGTGCACCTAAATCGTCTCACCCAATTTAATATCTTCTCCCTCGATATCTTTTAGTGCCACAACGAGAAACAAGACCACTGAGGTAGCTGACACGTCAGTGTTGCCCGATATATATATATGGCTATGAAGTAAATACCTTCACTCACCGAGCTTCACTGTTTCGTTTTAGGGTTGCAGAGATTAATACTGTGACGCCACTTTACATGAATCTTACCAGCCTCTTGAACTACACTGACCACGTCGGGGATACTGTCTACTACAAGAACGTGTCATGGAGTCCAAAGTTGTCTCAGAAAGGACGCCATATATTTTGCTTCAAAGCAATAGACGAGTATGGGTAAGCTAGCAAGTTTTAATGGTTTTGATAAAAATAAAATACACCCGGGAATACAGACGCTGGTTTTCAATAGGGTTAGGCTGTTTAGAGCAAGCTCGAGAACCTCTCATCAAGGTTAGCTTGCTGTCAAAGTTTTCTTTGATCTTAATGGAGAAATCGCGTTTTCTTCTCTATTAAAGGGGCTTTGTCAAGGATTTTAGCAGATTTTTGAACAGCCAAAGTTTATATTTCTGTCGAAGGAAAACAAAAAATAATAGTCCATTTTTATTGACAATTGCTATATTACAGCACCGAAACTGTTAACAAGCGTCTTTAGCTGCAGATGGCTACGATGAAAATGGATTACAACTTGAAAAGTTTAGCTAAACTTTTCAAGTTGTTTTCGCGTGTCTTCCAAAAAATCGATATTTATAGCCGTAGTTTGATTTCTGTCCACGCATTAAGATTATATCTTCCTTTAAATGTTCAAAGATAATGTTTTTCATGGGTTAAGTTGCCTACCACTAATTTCAGAACAGTTTAGACCAAAAATCTGCGAAATCCTCGTGACAGAGCTCCTTTAAACAAAACAATCATGCAGTGAGGCCGTACTCAGGGGCGGGTTTCAATTAGTGTTCGCCGACCCGGACAATTCATATGCCAGTGCTTAAAAAATCCAGATGTCGTCAGCCAATCGTAATTTCTCTTTACAGAATAGAAAGCGATGAGAGATGCATTACAATTCTTGTTGGGTCAAGTAAGTATGCATTTTAAGTTCACTTGCGTATAATTTTGAAACAATTGTGTATTGACGAAACTATCATCTGGTCCTCCCGTTGAAAACCTTTAAATTGTTAATCATGCGAGAACGGCAAGGGTTTATTTAGTGAGGAAGGCGAAAACACACTACAGCTGGTTGTGGTACGTAGGGTTTGTTTTGAAGTGGGTTGAGGAAGGGATATTGCAGCTTGGTGTTAAAGCTTCTGTCTTTTGGTTATTGACAAGAGAGGTATCACTTCTTCGTCGCGAACCTCTGTTTTTTTGTTTTATCGGCTAGAAAATGTATTACCTCAAGGAGTTGGCCTATTTGGCGCACGCATGCAGATTCACCCTGTTACCAAGGCCGTGTGAGATCATCAAAAGTTTATGTACAATTTACAAAATACCAGAAGTTATATAATGCTAGAATAGCATTATAAACTTCTGAGGGTACCCATTGGCTCTCTGGTTTTGTTTATAGTGAAATGACCTAACTTAGCTCACTGTAAGGTCTTATTTTTCTGAGAATACCAATCGGCTATGTGATTTATATAGCGCACACGGTCTTACTTCTTCGTACCTGCACTGAATCTTGAGCAAACACTTTACTGGGTCGCCCACTACCTCTCGGAACGAGTTACTTCATTGGTTCTTAAAACAATAGATAACAGGTCATAACAATGCCCCTAGCCCTGAATAACAATAGAGGTAGTGTTTACAGCGGGCAAATGAAAATAGAGGTTATAGAGAGGTAGTGTCTTACTGACTTTACCATGCAAAGTAAAACAGTACTGTTGAATAAAACACAATATTAAGTATCGCACAATGTCGTTGTCTCCAGACAATACTCCAAGACCTATCTTGTCATCCCGTACTCCTGTCAACCCCAGATTGTCATGGCCGTGGGGATTTGGATTTGTCGACTTTAACATCACATTTGACCAGCAGATAATTTAATGCTTCAGTCAAAGGCAGAGAATTGTTGCTTACACCCCATAGGGAACATATTTATAAAAAACAGAACGCCGCAGCTGCCAGATTATTTGGTTAGTTAATCGAATCTTATTACGGCAATATAACCATCAAAAAAGAAATCTATTGCACGCTGAAAGGCAGTAAATAATACATCCAAAATCAGAATACGATATAACTTTTAAATTTATAAAACAAATGAAACAAATGGTTAGAAAACATTTTTCTCTCTTATCAGATCAAGAAACCACGCCATTCGAAGTTTATAGGAATCGTCTTGCAAGATCACGTGATATACAAACTTGACACGCGCTCATCTAGTGACGTCACTATTGATCGAGACGGCTTCACTCTTCGTTTCCGCCTGCCGCAAGTTGTACTGAGCATGCGAGGGAATTACTCCGTTATTTTGGATCGTGGTGCGGTGGTGGGCCTGGGGTGTACCTCAGATGGGCCCCCATCACCTGGAATGAGCTCCACAACAAGCTGGACCTTTAGTGTTGGAGTTTGTTCCAAGGGGACCTTCATTGATCACAGTAATAATTGCAATGGTGAGATTGAGAAGTCTCGTTGTGTGCTGTTAGTCTTATTAACGTAAAATACAAATGCCATGCACAAATTTTCGAATTACGGTTTTGTTCATTCTGAAAATTAGCGATTTTAATATATACGGAACGACGTTTCAATGACTGCATGTAATTTCTATTTTAATATTATGAGGATGTCTGAAGTTTGAAATTTACCTGATTTTGACCCTACTTTATTAACTGATGCTAAGATCAAACACTGTGTAAGTCTAATGCAACAAAAGTATATTTTACATTGGCAACATAATATTTAATACTCTACTGGAATTCTATATCTTCTCATTATTTACACCTTGCAAGGAAGTTAAACAACAGGAAAGAACTAGTGAAATTTAGAATAGGTAATCACAAACTAATGATTGGAACTGGCAGATATGATCAAATCCCAACAATTAATACTCTGTCCTGTGGATGTGATCAAATTGAAGATGAAATGCACTTACTTCTCACTGCCCCAAATACTCAATTTTTAGAGACGAATTTTAAAGGAAATTTGATTATCACCTACCGGATATAAAAAAAATTAACTCCTACAAATGTCTACAAAAGCCGCCAAAGAATTAATGAATTCTGCGAATTGTTTTGCTATTGTTCAATTGACAAAAGTTATTTTAACTTGCTTAGATTTACGTAATAGTCTTTTATCAAATCAAACTGATGTAAGGTGATTGCTTTCTTTGTTACATAATTACGATTATTACAAGTCTCGTTTATATATATATATATATATATATATATATATATATATATATATATATATATATATATATATGTATGCTACGTTTTTTTGTTTCTTCTTTATGTTTTTGCAAACCAAATGTATTCATGGCCATGCAAATAATTATTATTGTCACGTGCAGTCATCATATTAATATCGCTGATTTTAATTTCAATTTTTTTTGCGAAACCTTTTGTTCATTCTGTACAAAAAATATACACAAAACCGATAGCAATACTTTGCTTAGCAAATGTGATGCTTTTAATTTATAGAGACCACGTAGCTGGCTAGGTCATGAGACTTGTAAATATCTAACTTATATATTTTGTTTAAGATGTGGATGAATGCTCAAACCCACTGCCTATCCTGAGTCGCAAGAAAAGAAATCCCTGGTATTGGTATTACGGTTACAGCTCAATTCCTTCTCAAGGTATTTTTCCTGCAGTGTCCGTCTATGTTCGTGAATTTTTACTGTGCCGTTATCGCTAAACGAAATTCTTAAGCTTATGATTCAAAATATGACATTAAAAATTGTGATGTCTGTACGAGTATTGCGTGTTTCGAATTAAAAAGGTGTGGAGGCAACTAACAGCTTCATCCATTTTTTGCTATAGCCGACTATTCAAGTATACTTTCTGCAGGAAGTATAACGGCTACCACAAGTCCTATCCGAGGTATTTTACTGTTAAACTTCAGTGTTCTTTATGAACTTTATGAAGATGATAATGGTAACATGATAGTGTTTTAATTATTGTCGAAATTTAAATGCTACGATGAATATTGCAATTAAATGAATTTTAGGAAAAAATAGAGCTTCTAGATTGAATTGAATTGTATGGCAGATTGTTCATAATGAAAATTTTAGCGGTTTAACGTTCCGCTGGTTGCTGACGTTATGACATATTTCTTCGATGTTTATTCATTTCGATCATCAAGTTAATCTCGCTGAAATGCATGTCTGCATTCCGTCACTCTTCCACCTGCTTCAGCAGCTGTAACGTTTGATGGTCAACGGTTACACAGTGCTGTTAAACAAATTGTTGTACTGTTAGTGGGCTTATTTCTTTTCAAGAGCTTTTTAAGAGAGGAGGGCCTCTATCAAGTGTTTTTACGATGCACAAAATATACATAATTTTTTTACCATATTGTCCATATTTTGTCTCTATCAGCTTCTACATCAATAAATTCAACGGTGTCAGTCTCAGGTAAGTATCAATGATACATATTTCAGTAAAATTAATATGCTTATTGCAATCATCAAAGTAAAGTACGATGTATGCTCTAAATATAGCTCTTTACGGCTTACAAGCGGTTTCCAAATGTCCCTTTGATATTCCATCTAACATTGTCAGGTTTATGGATACTAACAAACTAATCAAACAACTAAAATTATAAACCGACAAAAATGAAACAAATGGTAAATCTGAGTAGAGCGACTCGAACGACGTGTAGTGTTTATTCCCGTGTTAGTTAGAGCGTTGTTAGTGAAAATACGGTTTAATCTTGTATCACTTATTCTTTTTAACAGGATCTTGCCCTTATTACACGAACCAACAAAATGGTCGATTTACAAGTCCGCACTACCCTCTAAACTACAGGAACAACAAGTATTGTTACTTGTTAATCGAGGCTCCCCATGGACATTATATCTATCTTCAAATTAGATCATTTGATCTTGAAAGTGGATACGATTTCCTCGAAATTTTTGATGGATACTCAGCAGGAAGTCCTCGGATTATAAGGGAATCGGGTCAACAGACACCATGTGATTTATATAGCAGTGGAAGGTTCCTCTTTGCGCGGTTTCGTTCAGATGGGAGTCAGACGAGGAGTGGCTTTTCTGCTACTTATCATGCTATGTCATACAGTAAGAAAATACCCTTTTATTTTGTTGGACAAAAAACATTTGTTGGTGTAAGGGAAATAGAGGGATAAATTTTCTCCATTTGCTGTTCTGCATGTTTAAACCATTTAGATTCCACCCTTTTTTAGTTATGCATGCCAAATGAGACGTCATTCTCACCTAGAACATTTCACGTGCACTAAAACCTTTAGTAGCGGAGCTCCCGCGTGCTCCAAAGGCGCGGGCGGGTGGAGCATCCATACCTATAGAAATTAGTATACCCATCGAGCCGAGAAAATTTGGTTATGACGTCATGTCCGTCCGACCGACCGACCGACCGACGACCGTACGCCCAATTTAGGCCCTGGGACGAGTTTACCTTTGCCCTTGATTTGGAGTTCTTCTTTAAGCAAAAACATATTTGGTTCGTTGAGAGTTAACTTACTTGTCGTAGAAGTTTGTGTGAACACTGCATTACTTCAATTTTTTTCTCCTGTTAAAAAATGATCTGGACATTTCATTTTAACTTAAACGACGCAATTGTATGAAAACTAACGGCTAATTAAAACTTTACTTAGAACGGCAATAAATATACAATATATGTATTTATTAGAAACTAACAATGGAATATTGCAATTCCTGAGTTTTGATTGGCTAACAGGCAATGGTATATGAGCTCATATGCTTTTAACCACAAATTTTAGTAGCCGCCGGATACGCGTCAACGAAAACAGCTGGGGAGCTCAAATATTGCAATTCGTTTAGGCGTTTTTAATAAAACAATTATTCCACTCGCGCTTGCTGGACATGAGATCGTTAAAGCCAACTCGGCGCTACGCGACTCGTTGGCTATCTAACATCTCATATCCAACGCATGCTTGTAGAATAATTTTTAAATATATCCTTGTTTAAACGCAGGATACAACGTGCAGCAAGTTTCTCGTTCAGCTGGAATATTGTGCAATCTTCCCAGTTCTGCACCAGCAACGTATTCCACAAATTGTGAGTATATATGGTCATTTACATTTTATAGTGAGATATCTTGCTTCTTTCAGCTACATGTTGAGGGATTAATTGCCTTCTTATTCTTGGTTTGCATGTGGCGTCATAAAATTTTAAAATCATTATTGTGAGGTCTTCTAATTTTTTTCCTACACTAGGTTGAAGATGACCTAGAAAAATATCGTTTTGCAAGTTTTCAGTCTTGTAGTGTCTGTCACTTTAAAAATACAGCATTTTGAATTTCCTAATTTTAACCTTGCGTGACACGGAGGTAGCGGCCGCGACAAAGCTGTATTGGTTGAACAAAGGTCTCTTCTTATAGTTTTCAGCACTTAAAACGTTTTTAAGTCTTAGGATATGTGTTTATGCGCATATGTAAGAGCTCACGAGCGAAGAGAAAGCGCTTTCATCGTAGAAGTGAATTTCAGATGATTTGGCGGCCATGTTGGTGTACTAAAATTGTACACCAGCATGGCGTCTCCTACAAAGCTCTATAAATTTGCGTGAAACGTTTTGGCAAATAACTCAGAAACGGCGCATCACAGAGACCTGAGATTTGGAGATGTTTTTCCGGTGTAGGTCTGTTATAACATTTTATTTTCTTAGCTTCTTTCATTGAACGATTTCTAATTTATTTTTTTATGGCGTGACAGTGCAAGCCAGCAATTGGTATCATTTAGTCAATTTTAGAGATGGCACAATCTTATTGGCAGTAAAATTTTGCCATTTACTACTTGTAGATTTTTATCACATTCCCTACATTAAACGCCAGGGACGTAGGTTTCGTAGAGCCGGCGTTTATTCAAACTCACCGACGGTTTAGTCAAACGGTATTTTACATCATTTTCAATAACCTCACTTTTTAACTATACCTTTAATAGTAAAGTTTACTGTTTTAAATGCGACAGGTTTCTAAAATATCGAAACAGGAAACATTTAACCGACTTCGTCCGTAGCAAAAAAAAAAATAGTACCCAGTGGGTACATGAGTCTAATGCGTCATGGATTGTTAGTGCGGTTGAAATATGTTGAAGTAGTTTCGGTATTTACGGCATAGAGCAAGAGGTGTAGCAGAGGTTTGGTAGTAAGAGTGGTTCAGAAGAAGTCGATAATATTTGTCCTTTTAAGTATATATATTTATATATATCTATTCATGTTAAAAGATTAGTGCGTTGTAGACCATAGGAAGATCGTACAGATTTAGAGGGGGGGGGGGGGGGGGGGGGGATCCTGAAAAATTTGTTTGCAAAAGCAAAAAAAGCCCAACTAAATTTCTTGCAGGCATGAAAAACATTGTCTGCAGGAAGATGACACCGGAAAAAATGTTTTCACAGACAACGATACAGAAAAAAAGATTGTTTGTCTTGAAAAAATTTTCATCCCCCTGCTTCCAAAAAAATAATGATCCGCCCCATAGATAGACAAGATACAGCCGCTTATTTAGTATTCTAAATATCCTAAATCACATCAAAATAAGCAGATAAGCCAAAATATATTTTTTCAATTCCTTTGCAATTTATGCAATACTGCTCAACAAAGATTTCAATTATCTTTAACGTTTCGACACATGGGAGTAAAGAAAATATTGCGTGCAGAATGTAATTTAATTAAGCGAAATATTTTCACGGCTATTAAACACTACAAGCAGTTGAATGAAAGAGTTTCGTTTTCATGACTGAGAACAGCTTCCAAATAGTCAATAACTATTAAAGCGAGTTTTCATTCTGTCTTAACTACTTTTTTGCAAGTTTCAATATTTCTGCAAATTTCGCGCGAAATGTAATTTGATTACTCTCTCTTGTTTTCAAGCTCTAGATTGAATCTTGAATGGTGAAAAAAACTCTTTTTAATGAAAGTTACATTCTGTGAATGAAATCCTGCATCAGTTGAATTGAACAATCAATTGCTGACTACAATTTTATTTAATTTTCCATTTTTTTTCAAAGTTATTTTTTGTTTATGAACACAAATGTCACCTCCGGATTTTTTTCATCAAAAGATGTCGATTTCACGTTGCGTTTCCCACGGAATATAAAAAAAAACAAGCAGCTGGAAAGAGAACATTTTCAGTGGCTTCACACTTGAAAACGAGGATTCATATTATTTTGCACTGTAAAACATCTATTCCAATTACATACATGACAATTTCTTTTACAAGTGCGTGTCGTGCTCGAGCTCCGATCGACCGCTGCTTCGTTAACAACATCCTTGCTTCCTGATTGGATTACGATCACTGCACCAAGCCCGCAATGAGGCGGGCTATTGTTTAAGCACAATTAAACCGGACGATTATCGATCCCGAACCATTCCCTTGGGATTGCTAACAGCTTTTTTCCACTACACAGAGTCTAAAGCGCATGCGCATTAGACTCAAAAAAACAATGAAAATCAATTATGCAAGACAGGTTTCGGGGTGGTGGTGATGGAGAGGAGGCATCTTCTCAAACTTGACCTTGTATTGTTGTACACAAAGACTGATGAAATTTAAACCGATTGCTGTTCTATTCTACACAGTTTTCATCTCAACAAGCATATTCCACACTACTTAAACTACCGGCCTAAAAATTGTTAAATATTTTATAATATGCAAAACTAATACAATTTTTTATTATTTATGTTTTATTATTATTTTTTTTTGGATATCCAGCGAGCAGCACAAGATAAATACAGCTTGAGTTGATTTATTGATCCTAAGCGTTTCGTTTGATACTACAAACTTCGTCAGGGATATGTTACAACTACGGATCTTTGCAAAGTGGAATTAGCGTTAGATAATTGTGTATATCTCACTTTAATGTTTTTTTTGCGTTCGACGAAGGAGAACGCACCCTAATCGAGAAATACTCTAGCTTTTATGGACTATACAACGTTGTCAATTTGGCCCCCTCAGAAAATTTTTCAGGGGCGAAAGACGTCATCTCCATGCCATGTGCTTCTGTTTTGCTGTTTGGAGTGATTTCTCTCGACAAAATTGTCCTGTGTTATGGTCTGTTATCGCTGCTGTTTGGAGGGTTTTCATCCAAGGTAGAAGAGTTTTAATCAGCCACCGAACGTCGTAAAAGGAGTGGAAATCGAGTAACTCGATTCGTTCTTTTTTAGGCAAGGTAAACCAGCGTGTTTGCATGCAAAACGATTCACAAAACCAGCTAAAATTGCAAATCGTTAGCATTTCATGTAAAACGAGTGAGTAGAATAAGGATCAAAATTGTTTTATCGCTTCTTTGAATTTGTATTCTATAGTTATTCGCAGAATGTTTAGGCATTTTGATGAGGAAATCATTATTGAATATTATGAGTGTATTGACTATGAACGAAAAGTTGATGTGCTGTGCCTCGATCTATTTTCAAATTGAAGTGAAAGTATTTGTTGAAGTCTGTGGAGTTTTAGAAGTTGTGTAGTGCCAAAAGATATTAAACAACTAAAGTGAAATAAATAATTATTTGTCGTGTACATGATAATTCATTTCTATTCCATATGAATTTTAGTGTAAAAGAAATGAATGCAAATTGCCCATTCATTTATGACTTTGTACGTTTCTGCTTTGTGAATGTCACATGAAGTGCTAGGAGCGACTTCTATTCACGTTGTTTTACAATATTCTGACATCAATGAGAATTTGCCGTTTCATTCATTATTTGAGGTTCTTTTTGACCTTTGGCAAACAATCACTGCTATGATGACAGATCATGTTTCCGTCCAGTTGAATGGCTTCTTCTGTAACCCCCAATTTACGATAACATAGCTTGCAAGCAAAGAAAAATTCTGCTTTAACATATCAAGAACTGCTACAGTGTCACAATTTTTTCACAGTTTACTGAACCCCTTCGAAAACAACACAACCCATTTCTTGATGCGACAAATTCCAGTTTATTTTGCAGAGAGATGTTCTTTTGGCTCGTCACGCAATCTTTCCTCCAAAATGCGGTGTGCCCGGGGGGGGGGGGGGGGGGGTACTCCCTATAATGGCCTATACGGGGAGGCTCCGCCCGAAAGGGGTACCTTTTTCAGTCTTCATGCAGGTATATAAAAGGGTAGGGATTTCACAAGTTTAGGTATATGAAAGGTAGGAAAATCTTCGTTCGGGTTTTAAAAAGGGCCTTGAATTAAAACAGATCAAGCAGACGCAACTTATGACTGTTTCATTTTAATTTATTACGCGCTACGTGAAAAAAAATGACAAGAAGACTTCCTGTTTTAACGATTTATTCATAAGGCGGGCCAGTGAGAGTGGTTACAAATTAAACTACAGTAGTTAGGTATATGAAAGGGGTGCCTTTTTCCAATAAAAGGTATACGAAAGGGGTGCCTTTTTTGAAAAAAATGGTATATAAAAGGGTAAGGGGTTGGACCTCGGGGCGGAGCCTCCCCGTATAAAACTTTTTTAAGTACCCTCCCTCCCCACCCCGGGGGCTGTGTGATGAGATTCCTCTCTCACTCATCCTCATCCCTCCATTTGAGGCATATTAAATGGCATAGTTTGCCAACAACCTTGCTCCTTTGCTACTACCTGACTCTCCATCTTAGGTCGAACGCACTCCCCTAATCGCTGATTACTACTTGTTTTTATAAATAGAAGCCAACTTTGTAAAGATCCGTAGTTGTAACATATCCCTGACGAAGTTTGTAGTATCAAACGAAACGCGTAGGATCAATAATAAAATCAACTCAAGCTGTTTTTATCTTGTGCTGCTCACTGGATGTCCATAAAAAATCGGTATGGCTTGTTTCTGTGATGTTAGAATTAGATATTTTTATTTCCTTCAATAACACCAGATGTACAAATAACTAATATAACAGTTTCATGTATTTGTTCTTGAAGCCATTTATTCAAGCCCAAGTCCCTCTGCTTTGTCACCCACACCAGGTATTATTGTTGTTGTACCGTATGATAATTTCTATTTACTGAGGGAAATTGAGAGTTCTTGAAATAGACCCGCTTCCCGTACCTTCCGGTTTGGCTCCCGCCTCTTTTGTGATATTTCTATTGCAAAATATTACAAAAATGTTAGCGTGTGCTTTTTCCCGATTCCCGACACCTGCAAGCTCCCGTTTCCTGCCCTTTATTCTGCCGCTTTCCGAAAAGTTCCCGTCACCTGTAACTCTATAATATATGTATATAGTGTAACAATAGTCAATACTCACAATAACAGTGATTAACATATTACCCTTATTCTATCTACCAGCTTCTTCTGCAGCAGTAATGCAAACGGTGTCAGGTAGGATTTAACAGTTTTCTTTAATTTTTTAAAAGTTATTTTTTTTCTTTTAATTCACTAAAGTTAAGAAACGAAACAAAGTTCTGCAACAGATAAAATTTTTAAATGCTTCCAACTGAAGAACGTTTGTTCCAAAATTGTATGTAAATGTACAGAACTCTAAAGGTAACACTTTCCAGTCTTTTCAAAATGCATTCATCGAATAGTTTCATTTCTGGCGAAGGTGATCACGAAACTAAGGAAAAATAAATGTGAAAAAAATTAAAGTATACAGTAAGACTGGATAGAGAAACTAGAGCCAAATGTTTGCGATTGCGATACTAAAGCTAGATACACCTTGCAAATGTGAAAGATTTATACACCTTATTCGTATTATTTCATTTACTCTCGTTCACAGGATCATGCTCCTATTACCTGAACCAACGATATGGTCGATTTAAAAGTCCAAACTTCCCCGGCTGCTACCCAAATAACCAGCATTGCACCTGGTTAATCGAGGCTCCTCGTGGCTACAATTACATACACCTATACTTTGAATCATTTGATCTTGACTGTTATTATTGTCAATGGGGTTACTGTTATTGGGACTTCGTTGACATATTCGATGGAAGCTCATCATACAGCTCCAGGATTAAAAGGGCATGCGGTCACATGGCACCATGGGAACTGTACAGTAGTGGACGGTTTCTCTTGGTGCAGTTCTACTCAAATGGGTTTAACCAAATGCCAGGCTTTTCTGCTACTTACCGGGCTGTATCATACAGTAAGAGAAATAATCTTTTTATATCTGGTGCAAAGACATATCTAAATAAGTGAATTAAACGAGTTGGTTGATAAGTTCATGTAATAATTAAATATTGAAAACTAAATAAATAGATGTATAGCAGAGGTAGCTTCATCTATCTCCTTCGTGACAGATCAGTGACACATACAGAGGTAAATGAAGGTAATTTAAAAGCAAAGTTTTCCGAAGTGAAGCCCGTGCATATGAGCACATTAATTTTTAATGTGTCTGGAGCGAAAGGTCTAAAAATTTGCTTTCCACCATTTTCGTGGGCTACCATATTTATTTAACTCCTTCTCTAAGAAAGTTGGAGTGCATTGGCCTAATGGCTAGTGCGCTGGACTCCGGATTGGGCGGTCCGGGATTGAGCCCTGATCGGGGCCATTGTATTGTGTTCATGGGCAAGACACTTTACTCTTGTAGTGCCACTCTCCATGAAGTTGTATGATTAGTGACCGGCGAATTGTTGGGGCCGCCTAACAGATCGAATGCTGGGGAATAACAAGCAATGGAATAGCTGGGAAGTAGCAATACCCGCAGGAGTTAAGCGCCGGCAGCAATGAGCCAGTTTGGCTGAAAAAGGCTTTACTTTTTTCACTTTTTTCTCATAAAGTAGATATATTTTAAGCAGTGCAGTATTTGCAATAACTCTGCATGTATATCTTTATAGATAAGTTTCTGTAATGATATCTGGATAATAGCTAGATAAAGAAGTGTATAGCAGGGGCACTGTTATTGGTTATATTGTCACTCATGTTTCATGCATGTGAGAATTCTAACTCCTCTGCGTTCACGTACGTGCCTAAACAAAAGGTGATGGTGATGATGTTTCTGTCTTCCAAACAGGGTATAGCTTCAGCAGCTTAGCTATCCTACAGCACTCTCCAAGTCCAGTCATGTGCTATCCTTCTCAAACAGCAT
Source organism: Meandrina meandrites (assembly GCA_963693305.1). Classification (NCBI taxonomy): domain Eukaryota; kingdom Metazoa; phylum Cnidaria; class Anthozoa; order Scleractinia; family Meandrinidae; genus Meandrina; species Meandrina meandrites. The sequence continues at coordinate 19,966,984 of OY855904.1, forward strand.
TTTCAATCTCATCTACACCTTGTGAGTGCCATTACGGATTACGTTTTATTTTCAGATATTTTTATCATCATGGATTTGGCTACACCTTGTATATATGAAGATATCAAGTGCCTCACCTTTAAGTCAGTCTAATTCTGAATGAGGCATTCTTACCGGTTGTTAAATAGTTACTTATAGATACTTTATTCAGTTCCTTTTTCTTGCTTTAACGTTTTAAGATTCACAAGTTTGATAAGTACCTCGCTTCACGTGGCTTTTGCACTAAATAATATGCCCCTTTTTGCACGAAGAACAGTAATTCAATCACTTGATTTTTATTTTATTTTACCTGTAACGAAGTCTTCTAGCTATATTCGCAATCTTACTGGTAGTAAACGGTTACCATTTAAAATAGTGTAAATGTACATAAGCTATTTGCATTTAATTGTCGGTTTGGTATTCGAGCTCGTTATTTTGTAACGGCAAGACCACTGGTAAGACATCGAAAATCTAGAGATTTCGTTCGTTCTAGATACAATGTATTTCACGCGCCACCGGGTAACTATTATTTATGTAGGATCGTACTTCGCTTATGTTTCCCTTCTAGTCTTAGTTGTTGTTTTAGATTTGTAACCGTTTTTTAATTATTTTAGGTTTCCAAGTCACTTACTTTGTGAATAAATGAATTGAGTGTGATCAAAAAGTGGAGTCAGGTTTTTTTTCAGTTATTATTTACAGAAAATTGAAAAGAAAAACCTAAAAAGAAATAACAAGATTTGTATTGTAATAGTAGTGATCACGAATACTCGCAATAGACATTCTAAATTGATCTTATTCTGTCTATCAGCTTCTTCTGCAGCAATAACTTCAATGGTGTCAGTCTCCGGTGAGAACAATTGCTTGTTTTTTACTTCCACTTTTTCCATTAAGTTCAGCAAATGCTGAGAATAAAACGAGAATACAAAATTAATACATATATGATACATTAAGGTCAGCCAGTTCAGTAAAACATATACTTATTTTAGTCACCAAAGTTACTAAAATGTTGAACGATAAAACCTCTTTATGTGACAGGAACTCTTAACATCTGGTAAGCGCCTTACACAGTTTCATATTTACCTATTCAACGAGCTTCAAAAATATTACCAAAGTTATAGACAAACAAAAGTGAAGCATTAATTAACATTCACGATTCTGGGTAGGCAACCCAAGCATGTTGTGCCGATATTTACGCAAATTATCTGCAATGTTTATTCCAAGGTGGATATAATTTAATATGAAAGATTTCCAATTAGACAGTGACTTATATTACTTAAGAGAACGAGAATTTGGTCAACCTCGATTCTCCTCAGTAACGTACGGAAAACACTCACTTCATTAACTAAGGCCCAAACTCTGGAATGATCTCACTCCTAGAATAAGAAATGTTTGAAGCAATTTAAAAACATTATCACTGCCCTAGCTGCAAATGTCAGTGACTGTCAAGGCTGCAACCTATGCCAAGAATGACTGGCCGTTTGGATAATTTTTACAAAATGCATAATTTTAATATAGTTTAAGTTACATAATTTTAACATATTTGTAGTTTTTAGGTAATTTAATAGTTGTAATTAGGTTTTTATATACATAATATACATAATATGCATAATTTCAATATTTTAACATAGTTTAAGATACATAATTTTAACATATTTGTAGTTTTTAGCGAAGTTAATAGTTGTAATTCTTTGTTAATTTGCATTAACAGGATCTTGCTCCTATTACTTAAACCAAGGATATGGTCGATTTAACAGCCCAAACTATCCTTGGCACTACCCAGATGACAAGCATTGTACCTGGTTAATCGAGGCTCCTCGTGGCTACTACATTTATCTGCACTTTGGATCACTTGATCTTGAATATTGTGGCAACCACTGTGTATGTGACGTCGTGGAAATATTCGATGGAAACTCAAGAGCCAGCCCCATGATTAAACGGTCGTGCGGCCGACAGTCATCATGTGGAATGTATAGCAGTGGACGGTTTCTCTTTGTGCAGTTTCGTTCAGATGGGAGTGTCACAGATCGCGGTTTTTCTGCTACTTATTATATTGTGTCACACAATTATGGTAATGCTTCCTTATCTTTTAAAACAACACCTGTTTGAATAGGTCAATCCGGTAAAATATGTTGTAGATTGGATCCTGTTTATAGAAAATTTTTATCCTTACCTACTCTAAAGAACTAAAGAATGACAGGAAGTTCTCGAAGTACGTAATTAAGAATGCCGAGTTGCCAAATTCAAAATGAAATCGTGGAAAACTAAATAATACGTCATTATAAAAGTGGAAGATAATAATCGTGCAAAAGGAGATTTAAAGATTTAAATATAGGCGAGAATGAATGCGATAACTTCAAAATGCCTTCAATTGCTGTTGTACAAAATAACCCGTTTGGTTTTGTTTAAACTCAGGCTATAGCGTCCATCAAGGTTTAAGTTCAGGATCTGCAATGTTATGGTGTAATTCACCCAGCATTGCACCATTGCACCCTTCAACACTTTGTGAGTAACCCATTTTGTACATTTTATATTTAGATATTTAAATTTGGGGACATGGATAGGATATATCATTAATGACGGTGGTACGCCGATACTGGCTCGCCCTGCTAAAAACCTCTATCTGTCGAGTAAATAGTCTTATTTAGTTTCCTCATGATCACGTGTCAATATTCCCAGCTGGACAATCAATTCATACACGGCTCTACTTTGCAAGAATGTAGGCATATAAGTACACAGAACTTCTAAATGTCCATGTATGCTTATTCTATTTTCCATAGCAATATCTCCAACGAAGTCTGCTGGTTCTACTCCATGGATTGCCTCTACCACTGGTAATGCTACAATTTTCAGAGTGTATAAGTTTCTTTAGAATAATTTTAAACTGTCATTTATCTAATTTTGCACGGCTTTTAACACGGTAAGCTGAAAATATTTTGTTTTTAATTTTTTCATTGTAATTTTTCAAGTAATATATGAAACCCAAGAGACAGCGTTTCATCACATTTCCAAACACCGAGAAGAGAGTAGAAAATTCGACGCGCAGAAGAGTATTTTTGACGAGATTCGAGGTTTTTGGAAATATGCCGGATTATCACTGTCTTGTTTCTCAAGCGCAACTAAAACTAAGGAGTACAGGTCACGGGGAAATAAATCCGTAAAAATCTTTGCTAATTAAGACGGTCTGACTGTCAGTATATTATATTATATTATATTATATTACATTACATTACATTACATTACATTACATTACATTACATTACATTACATTACATTACATTACATTATATTATATTATATTATATTATATTATATTATATTATATTATATTATATTATATTATATTATATTATATTATATTATATTATATTATTTCTTCTTGCATTTGACGCGCGCGTCATTCAAATGTAGCCGCGATTGACTTGAAATGGTTTCTTTTCTCCAGAATGAGAGATATAATAAATATCTTATTAACCTCGTTTTCTCGGTCCGTACTGTAAAATACGGATCCTCGTTTTTTTCCCATCGATTTTTGGCCCGCGCGCTTCTCGCTTGGGCCATAAATCGACGGGAAAAAAACTCGGTCCGTATTTTACAGTACGGACCTCGAACTCGATTAATAAGAGGTATATATTATATTATATTATATTATATTATATTATATTATATTATATTATATTATATTATATTATATTATATTATATTATATTATATTATATTATATTATATTATATTATATTATATTATATTATATTATATTATATTATATTATATTATATTATATTATATTATATTATATTATATTTAGCTCTTATTAACCGAGCTTAGTCGGTCTGTATGGTAGAATCTTGACCGAGGTCGTGAGTACAGACCTCACTGCGTTCGGTCTGTACTCATGACCGAGGTCAAGATTCTCCCATACAGACCGACTAAGCTCGGTTAATAAGATGTTTATTATATGGCCAAACTAGACAACTTTTCAGCTGAAAAATTCGCTTCGGCTCGCCATACTCGCTAACATGTTGCTAGTGAACGGCGATCGCGGAAAAATTAGAACAAGAGAAGGTCGATATCACCGGCAGATATGTTTTCAACTTCTCTAGCCTCTTTAATCGACTGACAGAATATTCTTACGGGTATTTTAGTTGCTTTTAATCGTGTTTATTGCTTTTAACTTCCCACCTTGCAATTACTTCGCATATTCGTTTCTAGTTGGTGTTTTGATTTCGTGCCTGTGAACTGAACGAAAATTTGCCAAAGTTTGCTCGTTCTTGTTAACCTTTTTTCGCGTCAATAATCGACAGTGCCTTCCCTAAAACCACACAAATACCACAAAAATGCCATAGTTGACTCAACTATGTAAAACTGAAGGGATTGATGCGAAATGTTTAATTAAAAATACTTGTCCAGAGCGACTGGACGAAGAAGAAAAGCAGCAAATAATTTACGGGAGGACCAGAAAGCTGACACAATTCCATTCAGTGCTCGACGTAAAATTAGGTTCAGCACTTCAGTTAAGTTTGTTACCTTTCAATCTATCTTGATCTTGTCCTTTTATACTTCAATACACTTCATCGAATCTGAGTGCAATTTCGTTTCAGCATAATGTAGTAGTCTTGATGACAGCCGTGGAGCCGTAAACAAGGACAATATGTAAACACTTGCTTCACTTGTCTTGCACAAGGCGTATAATTTCCAGAAAAGCTATTGCTTTAGATCTTCCCGTAAACCTTAATTGTTGTCACAATTTTCCAGGATGAAAAGACGATTAGGAGGAGATTGCCCGAGGAAAATCTTCAGAAGAAAACTCTCTCGCTTGCTTTCCTCGCGTGTTTCATTCAACTCAAGAAGTGAACACCGCGCCACAAATTTTTCCCGCCTCCTCATACTATCACTTCGTCTACATCAAAATGAAATGTCCAGTTGATTTATGACCATTTATACTAAAGAAGAATTTTTTTTAGCAGAAAAAAGTCCACGTTTTTGCATTTTTTTTGTAAACTTCTCAACGTAAGTGCAACCGCCTCCAACCGGTCTAGATGCCGGTCTAGATGGGAAAATCTAGACCGCGGTCAATATCGATTTTAGCCAATCAAATTCGCGAATTTGGTAGTTCCCAGTCTTTGTGAGACACGGCCATATAATAATATATTATATTATATTATATTATATTATATTATATTATATTATATTATATTATATTATATTATATTATATTATATTATATTATATTATATTATATTATATTATATTATATTATATTATATTATATTATATTATATTATATTATATTATATTATATTATATTATATTATATTATTTTCTTTGTTTGAACTTGAACTACAGAGGCCACCAAAAATTTAGTGACAGTTAAACTTCAAACTCTGCAAGTTCTACTTAGTTAATGATCACTTTTAGTTTTACGCCATAAAGCGTGCTTTTCTCAGTTGTCTTTGATTTCATACGGCTAGGATTATTGGTTAGTGTTTATTATTTTTTCCACCATTGATGCAAGACTCTAATATTCTTTGACAGTTGTAGTTGGAAAAGTTTGTTAGTTGTTTTAGAGTTCTCTCCATTCAATATTGTAGGCTCAGTGAACATCCAAGCATCAGTTGCCACGGTAACGCCTACTGCTTCTCGGGTGCCATTTGTATTGCACCTTCCAGCCCAATGTCAGCACGACTGTGTTAACACGTGGGGCAGTTATTACTGCACCTGTCGACAGGGCTACAAGTTACAAGCAGACGGGAAGACGTGTCTTGGTAAGTAAAGGTGCTTACAGCGTATTTTTAAAAAATACCTAAATATTTACTGGCGAGAATAAAACGATTTGAGCAGTTTCGTGGTGTTCGCATGGTGCAATCACTAAATGACATAAAACATATAATTCAAAAGACAAAAAGCAATACCCATACTACAGCACGAAAATTAGTATTGCCTTGCTTGTAGAAGGGGACCCGGAGAGAAGGTGGGCCTTTCTCTGCTTCAAAGAGAAATTAACCCGGGCCTCTCTGAGCTCTCTTGATCCGCCACTGTTAATGAAAGTTAAGGTTTTTCCATTTATTTAAAAAAGCGAGCTTCCTAGTTTCCTTTTTATTATTGAGTTTTTTGTTGCTTTAAGGATTTATTTTCCACTATCTTGCTATATGAAATTTCCACGAGTTATGATATATATTTGAACTGGTTATTATTTCCAGATATCGACGAATGTGGAACTCAAAATGGCGGCTGTACACACCAATGTATCAACACTCCTGGATCTCACTACTGCAAATGTCGCGAAGGTACAACCATGGGCTTTGACAACAAGACCTGCCATGGTAAGGCCATCATAAAATGACTCGAAATAACTTATCATTTGATATACAATCTGCAAAAGCTGCCGTTGCTTACCCGCCAATCTTTGACACTTTTTTGAAAATAATCTTTGGTAAGAGCTTGGAGAGATCCCAACTTTTATTTTAAAGTTCCAGCAAAATCTGTTGTTCAGGATATGGATGGGTTTCAAGGTCTGATCAAACCGTATGATGATTTACACTTTTTACAATAACTGAACTAATTAAGACAGTTGGCAATGACAACTACACCTAAACTGACATAAAGTTTAATGCGTAAGAGAAAATAAAAGATTTCTGTGTCAAATTGATGTCAAGTGAAAGGGTGGGTGATTAAAAGACTTGCTATAGTTAATTGCGTTTTAAACTATTAAAAAGAATTTGTAATGTTGTGTCACGTATTGTAACTTTTTTCCAGAACCTGGAATTAATGTGAAGTGTACGGATGAGGCCATGTTCATCTTTCTGGAGAGAAAATCATTCCAAGGATTTGATCCCAATAAACTGACTCTCCTTTACCCGTCATGCCGTGCATCCTACAATGATACCCACATTACCTTGCGCACCAGCCTGAACGACTGTGGAACAACGCATAACGAAAGCGAGGACACGATAACGTTCTACAACAAAGTGCGAAGCGTTGGGCTTTCTCCCGGGAACGTCATTACGCGCGATCAAAACGTGTCAATTCCGTTCTACTGCAGATACGGACGAAAGGCAATAATACGAAATCCAAGTTTCAAAACATGGAAGAACTATGTTACTTCTTCTGAAGGTACCTTACGTAGTAAAATGTTACTGTTTGTTTGTTTGCTTGTAAGTTGAAAATAGTTTCTCTTGTGCTCAGTTAGAATGACATCCTGATGTCAGTCAATTGAGGCGAACCAAGAAAAATCCGGTAACCTAGGGGAAAATTGCAAGGATTGCTTATTTTAAATTGCCGAATAATGGCACCTCCCATGGGAGAAGTACCGAGTGCTACATACAGAACACGATGGGTAATTTTGCATGCAGCCCCGTTATGATTGTCTTTTACTTTGACGCTTTTTACACACGTTAAAAGTTTAGTTTTCAAATTCGCCATAAACGGGCGGAAAGAAGTTCATTTCGGAATCATGTTTTGTATTGTAATAGAAAAGCCAGTATGATCTTGAATCCATAAGTTAGTGGATGTAGATAACGGAAACTTGTATGTGCCAGGCAATTTACGTTTCCGGAAACATTAGTCCTGCTCTTATCGAACTTTAGAGAACACACGTTACAAATTACAGCTACATACTCAGGAGCCCATGAATCCTGACATACCTCAGTAACTGACAGAACAATCAACATTCACATACTTTTAATGCAGGCAACTTGGAGTCGATTGTTTTGTGAGAGAATATTGAATGCTTGGCTCGTTAGAGAGTACCGAAGGACTTGTGCTGCAATTTGGACTTTCAGGGTATCTCATAGCTGGGCCGGGGAGGTAGACGCTAATATTTTTATCTCTTCGCAGGTGGATATGGCAACTTCACCTTCACGCTGGATCTGTTCAAGACAAGTAACTATCATACACCGTATAGCTTTAATGATTATCCAATTACAGTCAGCCTGCAGGATCGTTTGTTCGTTCAAATCGCAGTCTCCTCGTTCCAGTCTAACTTGGTCGTGTTTGCTGACACCTGCAAGGCGACGCCTTCCTCAGATCCATACTCGGTTCCTCAGTATATCTTCCTACAAAGAGGGTAAATACATGTACCTGAGTGAATTTTGTAGATATTTGTTAGTGCAGACTTAAAGGTGCTCTTTGCATAAGCCTTCAGCCAATGATACCGGAAAGAAAGTATCTTTATTACAGTTTTGAATCTTTTCAAGAAGTTCCGGAATAAAAAAGGCCAGGGCCCGTTTCTCAAAGGCCCCGAACAGGACCCGAAAAGTGGCATCTGGAAAGCCATAACGAAATCTCAAACCTTTTGATAGAGAGCTGTTTAATTCAATTATGTTTTTAATAAGAACAGAGGTTCCTTCATACAAAGATTTAGGCTTATACACCTCTGCTTCTAAGATACAAATAACTAAGGTTTAATAGTTTCAAGAAACGGGCCCCCTGGTCTGACCATTCGCACACACTCTGATCAAGTCGTTAATAAACCAACAAGACGTAGACATAAACAACTAACAAACAACTTAACGTGTGAATCTTTTTCGGCCTTAGTTTTTGAAATTAACCTGTCAATTGTTTGTAATGAAGTTTTATTTTCGTGATGCAATATTTTGCCCTTATCACCAATATATTGCTGGAATTATGCTTAATCCACAGGACACTTTGCCCTACAAAGTGCTCAAATAGAGTTTAAAATTCCTCGCCCAAAAGCTGTGATTTGATTAGAACTCGTTAGAGATAAAGGCAATTTTTTTCGGTGAAACTGCATCCTACTAAAATTATTACAGCGTCTTCTATTGTCAAAGCTATGTGAGGTATTGTGAAGCTCGCATGGGTAACCGCGACTTTAGGTTATTAACAAGTAAATTGTAAAATGTAACATGTATAATAATTTTGTTCTTAGTGATGTTTACCCTATTCAATTTGCTTGGCCACCCGTTTATTCTCATTTTCCTAACTCGGTTGCAGATGTGGGTTGGATTCCACTCTCAATTACTCGTATTCCATCAGTTCTAAGCAGCGCTTTAGTATTCAAGCTTTCCGTTTTATTGAAGACCATCCAGTTGTTCATTTCCACTGTGAAGTGCTGGCGTGCCACCGTAACACTGCCCGCTCACGCTGCCTCCAGGGCTGCTCCCGTAATCGTGGACGAAGGGACGAGGAGCCTGGTTCTGAGAGCACTCAGGTGTACGAGATGTCTTCGGGACCAATCAAATTCCAGAAGAAATCAAAAGGAAAAGTTGACAAAAAAGGTGATTGACAAAATGTTTAAAGATCTGAAAATCTGAAAAAAAAGCCGTGAAAAATCCGAAAAAGTAAACAATAGGCCAGTTTCGTACTCTCGGTTTTGAACTGGAACTAGCATGCAATGGAAGCTAATGCGGGGGGATATCATTAAAAACAGCTTCATCTCATTTGCATTGGAAAAGATTTGCCCGCATTAGCCTCAATTGCAAGCTTGTTCCAGTTCGATACCGAGAATACGAAAACGGCCTATTGCAAATAGAATCTTTAATATTTTCTTGAAATTTTTGTTCGCCTTTTAGCTGAAGCTCAAACAAACATGGCCCCTATCACAGCAGTGGCAGCGGCCGGTGGAGTTTGTCTCCTTCTTGCCATCGCTCTTGCTATTGTTGTAGTCCAGGTGAAGAAGCGTTTCAAGGGTGCTTTGGCAGACCGCAACAAAGTTTACGCGATGGAACAATTCAGCAAGTACGTGAAGGAAGAGAATGACAACGATGGTTTCGCTCAGGATGACGACGTGTACGGGCCGGTAGAGCAGAATATCGACATGAAAGCTTCTGCTTAAAGAGCTCTCTTCCTACCCAAGGGGTTTACGTGCTTTGCTTTGCTATTTTATTGTATATCACCTTATTATCCTGTACTCGACAGTCAGTCAGAGCAGTTTTCATATGACCTACCTGAAACCTAACACGCGGCAATAAAAATACCCGGCGGATATAGTGACTAATCAAAACTCGAAGCGAAAACATGCAAACTCATGCCAAACGCAAGTTTTGTTTTTTCTTATTGATTAAAATAAAAAGTCGTGTTTGCTCGTTACACGGAAGGTTTTAAACCAGGCGTAGCGTTTCGCGTTTCGTATATACTGACATAGAACCAAAGCACGTAGAATTTTATACTTGTTTTCAAGACTGAGTCAGTTGGAAACTACTCTATTCATGCCTCACAAGAATAGAATAGAATAGAATAGAATAGAATAGAATAGAATAGGATAGGATAGAACATAATAGAATAGAATAGAATAGAACACAATAGAATGGAATAGAATAGAATAGAATGGAATAGAATAGAATAGAATAGAATAGAATAGAACACAATAGAATGGAATAGAATAGAATAGAATAGAATAGAATAGAATAGGAAATTGGAATAGGTACTAAAAGCGCGACGGATTTTTATACTAACCCGATAAAAGGAGTGTATTTTCTCATTAATGATAGCCTTAGCGTTTTGTATTTAAAAATTGTTAATAGAGAGGTCTTTGGCCGGTTTTAGTTCTAGCAGTTCTCAGGGTCGCAGCATTCGAGTACAAAACCAGTTGTTATTCAATGCCAGATGACTCTTTCTTACCGAGTCCGCCGCTTTCCGCGGCGACATCATATTTTTAGTCCCCGGCACCTGCATCTTAGTAGATCATTTATAGACATTTGTTAGGGACGGCTTAATTGGGCCATGGAGCTTTCTTTGTTAACCATGCATTAACCGGCTAGGGTAGGGTGTTGAGTATGAGCTGGAGAAACCTACTCACATATCGGTCATTCAAGACAGTTGATAGAGGGAAATGGTTAGGAAGCCCAGCAAACATCAAAAGAGCGAACAAAGAGGCCAATATTTATGTTGGAAGGTCCATGACCATGCACATCTTTTGTTTTGTGCTCATACACTATGCATGAATTATATTTAATAATCACACTGTTTCTATTGGTTAGTTAATTGCATGAACACATGTAACCAGCTATTCGAAGCTAACGTATTTTGTCAGGTTTTGTGCAGGGTTAACCCCCAAAATGCGAACAAAAACATACAACAAAGAACTTTGCAGGGCTTCATAACCATTTCCCTCCCTTAACTATGTTCTGGTCGTAACAAACGCGAAGTTTAAGTACTGGAAAAAAGTGCTGAGTTAGTAGCTTTTCGTGAGTGACTCGTATCAATGAGGTTCAGTAAGAAATGTTACTGCCCGGGAATGCAGGTACGAGAGAAAAAGCTGGTAGGTATTTTTTTACACAGGAAAGGCGTGATTTATTGCAATAATGTTACAAAAATAGCTTTTAAACTTGCATTTATAAGACAAGTGGCACAAAAATGTAAAAGTAGTTTACAACATTTTGCGCTATTGAAATAAAAGATGTGTGTTAAACCACATTTAGTAAATTGAAATCATTAATGCAAACATAATAATAATAACAGTGATAATGATAATGAGGATAACAATTATAATAAATATAATAATTTTTTATTATAATAATGATGATAGTTATAATAATAGTAACAATTGTTAATTTTCACTGTCACGCTGCAAAAAAGTAAATCCAAAACTATTGAGTGAAAAAACTCAGGAATATTATAGGTTTTAGAAAATTACCAGATGTTCTGTTTGTCCAAGTCTCGGGTTTGTACCGTATTCCTTACTCGAGTTATCCGTCAAAATGTTCCACACAAATTTACAGAGCACAGTATGGAAACGCCATGGTGGTGCACATGCAGATAAGATGGGCACCAACATGGCGGCCGGAAATCAATGAAAACATCTGCAATTTACTTCTGCTATAAAAGGCATTCAGATCGCTCTCATGAGCAAGTAAACATTCACATAAACACTTCTCGCATGCAAAACCTCGACTGTTCAGATTGTTAAAAGTCATAGGATGAGGCTTTTTTTTTAAGCATACGTGACAGCCTTCTGGCGGCCATCTTGATGTCGTGTGGCGTGAAATTCCGAATTCAAAATGGTCTATCTTAAAGATGGCGCCTACTGTCGAGCTAAAAAACCCTCAACAAGATATATATTAAGGATGTCTAATAGCCAGTGAATGAAAAAATCTCAGGGGTCTTGGGATTCTGGATTTAGAAATTGATGACGTCACATGAAAACCAACCGATTACTTAGTGCAAATCAGTCAGGAACCTGGGCACCTGGTTTAATGATACATTTGATATGTCTCAGCATGTCACCAATTTATTCAGCGCATCGTTTTATCATCAGCTACACAATATTAGACGTATTAGGAAGTATTTAACGCTTAAAGCGGCAGACACACTTGTACATCCTTCTGTCACATGCCGAATAGCTTACTGTATGGCCTACCTAACAAAGCAACTACCTAAGCTCCAGAGGGTCCAAAATGCGGCTGCTAGATAAGTTTATAGGGAAAGCAAATTCTGCCACATTACCCCACTGCTTATGAAGCTTCACTGGCTGCTTGCTATTAGGGTTTTTGGATTTAGCGGAAGATCAGCGGAAGTGGAACTTGCTGATTTCCAGAACAACAAAATTTGGAAGATAGGTGCGTCACAGCGTCACATTATTATTTTGTGGCACGTGACGCCACAACATGTCTCTGCAACATTTCAGCCTAAAAGTGGTGGCTCGTTTACGGAAAAATGTTCTTGACCTTCAATTTTGCACCGTGTTTGATGCCAATCCGACTCACTAATTGGTTTGACGTTTATCATGTAAGTAATTATAATCATCTGATATGATTGGTCCGAACAAAATAAAATTTTCAAAGAGTGCAATTTATTATTTTTCTTAGTTTTGTTCTTTTTTGATGACAATAGTAATCCAGCTGAGTCATTAAACAGGAACTTTCCTGGAACCCAAGTGATGTAGCGCGTCGCATAAATAAACAGAACCGCACTGGAAACCTCAGCCAACGCCCTGTTGCAACTAAATTCAGTTTGCTGCAGCTGCAGTTGTTGCCAGTGTCTGTAAGCGCAATGGTTTCTACTTTGGTCCTTTGGTTTGCTTTTGTGATCTTCACAAGTCGGACAAAAGCATCGCATTTTCGTGGTGGAATCATAACCTGGAAGCCTGATGAAAATATTGCAAACAAGGTAAATAATGCAAACATGAATTAGAGAAGGTTGCTAGAAACATTACATCTGGAGCAACGTAAGATTCCACACGACTTAGGCAAGAAAGTGAGTTTCTGCAAGCAGTATATACTAGAGAAATCGTTAAATCTCACCTGTGCGACTTGATTTAATCTGATTCAACGATAGAGCTTTACTCGAGAAAAACCTAGGGATAATCCAAAGATTGATAACTTGATAATATATATAACGAATAATACTCGTATCGGTCGAAGGGCTCAAAATGACTTGGTATAGCTGGCACAGTGAAATCATCGCTTGCCGCTCAAGACCCATGTTGTAAAAGCAGAAGTTATAAAGTAACGCTACGAACAATTCAAAGTTCCAGCTTAGTCTCTCTAGTCTAGAGATTGGTGTGAATAAAGCAAGACCACTTCGACTAATTGAAGAAAAGTCGTAACGTTAAAATCAAGTTTGAATTGACTTTTGGCTAAGCTCTTGGTCATTTTTTTGTTTCAAGATTTTTCATGCCTCGGGAGACCTTTTAATTCGATAGTGATGTACATGCAGAGCGTTATGGTTTAGCAAGAGTGTCTTGGTGTCAGAAAATAGTTTTGTCAGAATCTGAGGAATGTTGGCAGCATAATCACATTAAATCCAATGCGCATAAAGTACACGCTTTGAGTGTTTTGAAAGATCTGCAATTACAGATATCCGTTGAAAAGAACTTACAGTTATTTGGAAATCCGGATATCAAGAGGAACTAAACTGAATTTCTAATCAGATGATTAAAGGATACTAAATATACATTACTGGGTAAGGCAAACAAAGTCTGCGATAACAAACAATGCGTCATGTCTGAGCAAACATTTTCGTAATTAGCAGCTAAAATTCATATGATTTACAATCAGTTCTTCAAATCCTACAAATAAAACAAAACTGTTTTTGTAGTTAGTGGTATGCATTATCATGATTATGATAGTTTTGGGACACATACAAATTTACGTTTAGCACAATTCAAAATTGCTTCTATAACAGAATAATTTTAGATTGCCCCAAAACTAAAAAAAATGTATAATACTGATTCGAATTTGAATGAGATTAAAGAAGGGGCTCACATGTGATTTGATTATGATACCGGCGTGTTCAGTAAAATTGAAAAAGTGACTCAAGTGTGATTAGCAATATAAATCAATGCTGATTTTAGTTTTATCAGGTTAAAATCTCCACTGCCGTCTTATTACTTTCGATTTGTAGTGCTTTGTGTCTCAATACCAGGTTCTAGACCTAATACATACGTTTTATCATCGACTGAGTAACGCGTTGTTTAAGAACTAATTACTTTCAAAATACCATACATTTGAAAAGAATATTAATTTAAAGTATTTGAATGGTTAACAGAAATAATGCATTTTTACACTGCTTGTTTGAAAAAAGCTTCTACCGCAAATTTCAAATCTTGAGGAGTGTTTCTTAAGAATCGAATAAATAAATTTGAATTCATGTTATTTTTTTATACTTGTCAGCCAACTCATAAAGATTTATCAAAAAGTAGCCTTTGTGATGAACACAGAGTTGATTTCAACAATCTGGGAATTTTTTCAGTTTTATTTCACAACCTCTTGAATATTTGACCTTGAAGAAAGCCTGAAAAATAGATGATTCGTCTTCTGGAATCGTTTATAGCTTTCTCAAGCTTTTCCAGTGTATCGAAACAAGTAGATCCATCACAACTTTAACATCTGTGTACTCCATATTTAAGTCGTTGTTTGTGATAATATCAGTAAGATTGTGTTTTATAGTATTTCCTATACTTTCAGTCCCCCTCTTGCACACTTGACCATCATAGTGACTTCGTGGACAACTGAATTCGCAGAAAACCTATAATTTATCTCTTCGACGTTCTGGATAAATCTGCCAACTGAACCTCACATTCTCAGAGCTTGGGTTCAATTCAATTGGTGCTTTGCCAAGCCATTCCTACAACCCACGAAACGATTCTTATCCATTGTAAAACTTTCTCACGCGTGACAAAACTCGCAATTTGAATGAACTAATAACATTGGAAATTTTCTCACGCCCTTGAGACATATATAGAGAATTCATCGCAGTATGAACTGTGAACTTTAATTGCTTTCACTATCTTAATTCGCACTCTCCAGTATGAATTAACATACAGATTGGTTTTATAGCAGTATGATACGTGAACTTTAACATTTTGTATTGTTTAACTTCTAAATATAGAATGATGTTTGACGATTGTATTAAATTACGTGAACAACTTTGCGAAGTGCATATATTTTTTATTAGCTTAAGTAACAAATTGCAAAATTTTGTGAAAATGAAACCGAATTACAAGCGACAAAGCTGACGTCAAGTCATGGCTATGATTATGTTAATGACTACTATATTTATTTCTACGAAAACAGACATCGGGTTCAGAGAAAATTACGCCGCGAGGTGACTTACCTAGCCTTCGTTAAAAAATACCATCAGATAAAATCAAGAACCGTGGTTTTGTTGTGTTCATGTTACAAGCAAAAACCCAGTGGTAAGGACTGGAAACATTGCCATAAGTTCACCCAAGATATTTTCTGAGAATCTATATCCGGGATTCTTGTATCTGAAATTTTTCAAAACTCTATTAGAGCGAACAAACATTGAGAAACCAAATAGTCTTTGCCTTATACAGCTAAAATGATGAAGATGTGTAATAAAAGAAGTATTTAGCGTGATTAGCGCAATGCCGGATAAGGCAAACAAAGTCCTGGGACGATAAGTCCCAGGACTTGTCTGGAACACTGTGGCAAGTGTCTGGAACACTGCGGCTTACATTAAATATAATCTCAGGATATTCAAACAAGCAGGGAAATATAGCGAAACAAAAAACGCAGTACCTAACCATTCAGCTACGTCCAGAAATAAACGCTAATGAGATACACGCTCTTTATAATAAGCATCACATAGTGTCCTCATTGATAAAAGTTTCGCAAAGCACACATAATTCTCTCAAACATGAAGTAGTATGAAAATAGCCAATAACCCAGTCATACCAGATCAGTACTTGCTGAACAATACCTGCGTCCAATCCTGGACATAAGTGCAACCATTGCCCAACGCTTGTTGTCTCTGGGAGCAACTTCCGGAATTCTTGGAATAAATATGCAATCACGATTGTGTACTGCTACTTATTTAAGTAACGAATTCATTCGCTGGCAACTCTCGTAATCGAGGTACGATTTTACCAAGCCAATAAGTAAGCTATGATTTACAACGATAGTAATTCTTGATTCGAGTGCTTATCGGCTTTTTAGTTGTCGGTGGACTGTGATTTAGTTTTTCATGCCCTTAAATTCGAAAGGCCAAGAACTAGTCTGAGCTGGATAAAAAAGAAACGTTTTATTTATCTTTAACTTGATACTTTAGGAACTAAATAGATACATGTACCTTAATTTTAGTTAAATGCAAGCAAACACACTAAATATCTGAAAAAAAAAATAGAAATGAAAATGAATGAATTAGTTTTCACGTTTTGTTTCAGGTACTTTTTAACTTCCGGTTGGGTTTCCGAAGATCTTTCTCCAATTCCTACTACTGTGACAGTTCAATGGTCGCGCAACAGAGCATTGTGGGAAGTGGAGGCTCCTGGACTGCAAGCCATGACAGGGGATATTATTCAAGCAGGACTGTAGCAAATACGGGATATCACTGCACGGACTTCAGTGTTAACGAGGACTGGACACAAGGTGAAAACACTTTTACTTACACCTTTCCAGATCAAGGTCCTTGGTTGGTAAGGTGAGTAAAAGCCATCTGTTTCTAACTCTGTTGCAACTCGTTTTTATAGCTTTCGACAATCGCATGTAATATAGCGATGCTGTCAGTATTAATGACTGCACAGGTCATCTGAGTTTTAGGGAATGATTTGCTAAAAAGTAACAAGCTATTTCACAAAGTTCTCTGTTCTTGCTTGTAGTAATCATAAAAATTGTGCAGTTTTTTTTTCCGATTCACGTTCCGGCGTTCGTTCGAAAAGCATTTAATTAAATACATCAGTACTTATTCGAACGTGAGACCTAAATGAACTGTTTCTGTACAGTTACTCAACTTGCTGCTGGATCTCGTTAATAAAAGGAGGGAGTGACTGGTTTCTCTCAACCACTGTCAACCTAACAAAGCGGCAGGACAACGGAAAAATTAACTCGTCTCCAATCTCTGCTCTGTCTCCCATTGTGCGACACCAACAAGGTTGTTCGAAAACAATATCTATTCCCGCGGAGGACTCGGACGGTGATAAAGTGCGCTGTAGATGGTCGACTGGTCGGTATAGAGAATGCGGTGGTGTTTGCCAGGTGTTTTACAGTGGTACGCTGGACGAGGTAAGTTATTACAAAAAGTTAACCTCGACTTGGATGTTGCACTGGTGTAGTTGCATTTGCCTTACGTATGAACTTGGACCGTAAGACATGAAAGGGGAGGATCCAGAATTTTTCTTAGGAGGGAGTGCACATAGTTTCCTTTTTTTTGGAGAATAACAGTTGTATTAGAAAGCTGTAGGTCAACTCAAGGGGGGGAGGGGGGGTGCGCACCCCTTGCACCCTCCCCTAGATCCGCCCCTGCATGGTATCACAGAGTCTACCGTATTGTAGGAATTGTGTTTGTATTTTGTAACTTCCGTACACAAGTTGACATCAGGAACTTAAATTCCAACCAAACCAAAAAAAACAAACCAAAAAAACCAACATTGACAAGTGGCTAAGGAGTTCTAATCTGGCACCAACTTTATCAGTTACAATTTCATTTCAGAATAACTAACATGGTGCTACCTTCTTATATACTTTATGATAAAGATATATTATTTTGTGCGCGACGAAACAATGAAATGTACGTGGTCTCTGTGTCTTTTCTTTTTCTGTGCGCAGAATACGACAGCAGTTCTAAATAGCCACTTGCCATCGAGGTCACATTTTAAAGTAACTGGATAAAAACAACATTAATTTAGGAATTGCCACAGGTACTCGAGCTCTTGAGCTCTCACATTTGCCAATATTTAGGACCATCAGAAAAATCGCTCATTGTGTTTGCTAAACGTTTTGCAGTTTAAGGTTATGCTACTGCTAAATCATGGATCAAAATAAAAGAAGCCCTTGACTGTCATTTACTAGAAAAAACCTGTCTTAAGGAAATGGCGTTCTCGTGAAAATTTAAGTCTTTCGCTTTAACTCATTCTTCTTTGCAGTTTATACATACTTTGTCACTTTTGTTATAATGCCTCTTTTTTGTTTTCTTTAAGAACGAGTGTTAAATTTTCTCATTCCTTAGATACTTGTAGTTTTCATTGTTATTGTCATTGTGAAACGAGAGAGCTGAGCTTGCCTTGTTAAAAAAATCAAATTAGTCTTCATGTTTCTGAACGAAGCGGCTAATTCGGTATTTTTATTTTATCATAAACAGGAAAAATGTACCCTTAGACTTTATAGCAATGCAGCTGTCGGTTGGCACGCGGTAGCCATCACTTTAGAAGACTTTCCAGCTTCGACAACAAACTTCCAAATGGCCACTCCATTCAGTCACGTTAGCCTGCAGTTTCTGGTTCATGTGTCTCCTTCTTCAGGACCATGTAACAGGGCTCCAGTCCTGATTGGACAAAGCCCGAATGATGGATCATGTGAGGAGGTGTCAGAGGGTGGCACGTTTTATTGCGTCATTGAAGCCAAGCATATCGATTCTTCAAGGAGGTGTGATGTTAAATGGTTAACTACCCATCTTCAAGAATTAAAAGAGCCTTAAAAAACAAATCGGTCAAGTGGTGCTAGAGCCAAACTCCAGTCGCCTTGGATCTAATCGCTAGTGGTCTTCGCAATTCCTTCCTGGTGAAATATCAGCAATGATGCTATCCACAAGTTTGGTTCATATTGTGGGTAGACTACCCGCATTGAAAACTAAAGAATGTCAAGAGTCGTAGCCTGCGAATACAGCCACCTCTAATCGCTCAAGCAACTAGGGGCGAAACGCGAGAGAAGGTCCTTTCTCTCGGGACGCTGAAAGCGGGGCGATTAAAGGCCGCTGAATTCGCAAGCTACAAGGGTCGTGTAAGAATACCAAATTGAGGCATGTATAATGCCTCTTCTAAGAAAGATCTACAACGAGGCTATTTATGGCGAAGGAATTTGAGTAGTAATTTATATCAATACTAGTGTTTTCGCGCGGGCCGCACGTCGATAGTTTCGGTCCAATTCCGCCACTATCTTCTTATCCCACACATTATTTCGAGGGAGAATAGAAACTAAAAGAACTGCAAGCTGAGTAGAAACAAGATCACTAAGGTAGTTGACACCTCAGTATTGTCCGTTTTATATGTGGCTGTGAAGTAAATACCCTCACTAATTGAGCTTCACTGTTTTGTTGTAGGATTGCAGAGATTATTACTGTGACGCCACTTTACATGAATCTTACCAGCCTCCTGAACTACACTGATCACGTCGGAGACACTGTCTTCTACAAGAACGTGTCATGGAGTCCAAAGTTATCTCAGAAAGGACGCCATATATTTTGCTTCAAAGCAATGGACGAGTATGGGTAAGCTAGCTAGTATAGTGCTCAATTGATTTAATGATTTAATGAAAATAAAATTCACCCGGGAATGCAGCCGCTGATGTTCAATAGGATTAGCCCGTTTAGTATAGCCTCGAGCACCTCTCATCAAGGTTACCTTGCTTTCCAGTCTTATTTGATCTTTAAATGGAGAAATCGCTTTTTCTTTTCTACTAAACACAAAATCAAAGAGAGCGTTCTTCAGTGCGGGTTTCATCTTGGGTCCCGCGACGCAGAAAATTCATATGCCAGTACTGAAAAGTTCCAAATGTCGAGTCAATCGTTATTTCTCTTTACAGAATGGAAAGCGATGACAGATGCATTACAATTCTCGTTGGATCAAGTAAGTATATATTTAAAATTCGCTTGCTTATTACATTTTGAAACAATAGTGTAAAAAAGTAATATCCTCTGACCCTCGCGTTGAAAAGCCTTAAAATTTTTTATCATGCGAGAATGGCGAGGGTCAGTTAGTGGGGAAGGTTGATGTAGGCTCGACTACCAGCCGCTGTTCGGGGAATGAAAGACCGAACACGAGAGAACGGCGGAAATCGAGCCTAAGGTTGATGGTAATATGGCGAAAACA
This sequence comes from Meandrina meandrites, assembly GCA_963693305.1. Classification (NCBI taxonomy): domain Eukaryota; kingdom Metazoa; phylum Cnidaria; class Anthozoa; order Scleractinia; family Meandrinidae; genus Meandrina; species Meandrina meandrites. Next base: position 19,987,223 of record OY855904.1, read on the forward strand.
GATTACAGCTGGTTGTGGTAGGGTTTGTTTTGCAGTGGGCTAGGGAAGGGATTTTTCAGCTTGGTGTTTTAAGAAGTTACAGTTGGCCTATTTGGCGAATTCATGCAGACTTACCTTGTAACCAAGGCCGTGTGAGATCATCACAAGCTTATGTACAATTTACAAAATAGCAGAAGTTTTATAATGCAAGAATAGCATTTTAGACTTTTTTGAATACCCTCTCTAGTTTTATTTATAATTAACGGTTACGAATTTTCTGTACCTGCATGCAGCAATCTTGAGCAAACGCTTTACCATGCAATGTAAACTAGTACTGATCTATAAGTGGCAATATTAATTATCGCACAATGTCGTTGTTTTCAGACAATACTCCAAGACCGATCTTGTCATCCCGTACTCCTGTCATCCCCACGTTGTCGTGGCCGTGGGGATTTGGATTTGTCGACTTAAACATCACGTTTGACCAACAGGTAATGCAATGCTTCACTAATCAATGGCAGAGAATTGTCGCTTGAAACCCCACAGTAACAGTTCATACCAAATAATTATTGACCCTCCTAAAATCCTATTGTTCTCTCTCTGCAATATACCGTAAAATTCCGGTTATAAGTCCCCGCTTACAAGCCCTCCCGGTTATAGGCCCATCTACCTGGAAACAAAAAAATACATCCGGTTATAAGCCCCTCCAGATAAAAGCCCCCCTCTGCTGGATAACAGTACTGGACAGGGCGAAATGTTGTTTTATTACGACCTTTAACTTAAAAACGTATTTCGATCAACATACACTGGCTCGTTTAAGCCTCCCCGGATATAAGCCTCTCCGTTTATAAACCCACCCAAAACCCCTTACGAAGTTGTATTAGCCCAGGGCTTATAACCAGAATTTTACGGTATCTAATATTGCAGCTACCAAACATCAATTATGAAATCGTCGATGTAATACAGAGCGAGAAAAGTAGGGTTTTAGGAGGGTCAATAATTATAATAGATATTTACATCGGCTCACAGCATTATTGGGTATATTGCAAGCAGCTTCGGCCTGCGGCCTCAGCTGCCTGCAATATACCAAATATTGCCGTGAACCGAAGTAATTATCTATGAACTGGCACTCTGGGCTAATAAGTTGCTTGCACCTACAAGTTCCTCGGCGACTCCAAGATTACTTCAGAGAACCACTTGGTCGTCTTGATTTGGCCGCCTTTTGCACAGAAGCAGATAAATTGCCACTTAACTGTATTACTATGTCAATCGAAGACTCAACAACAAGGATCTGTTACATCTGTAAGTCGTTTTTTTTACATAAGTTGATAGGGAACACGTTCATTATAACAGTAAGTTACGGATGTCCGATTATTGGTTATTTAGTCAAAACTCATGACGGCAATATAACCATAGAAAACAAAATCGATTGTGCGCTGAAGGGAGTATATAGTATTTAAAAACACAAATTGGTTAGAAGACATTTTTCTCTCCAACCAGATCAAGAAACCACGCCATTCAAAGTTTATAGAAATCATCTTGGAAGATCACATGATATACAAACTTGACACGCGCTCTTCCAGTGACGTCACTATTGAACGAGACGGCTTCACTCTCCGCTTCCGCCTGCCGCAAGTTGTACTGAGCATGCGAGGAAATTACTCAATTACTATGGATCGTGGTGCGGTGGTGGGCCTGGGGTGTACCTCAGATGGGCCCCCATCACCTGGAATCAGTTCCACAACAAGCTGGACCTTTAGTGTTGGAGTTTGTTCCAAGGGCACATTTATTGATCACAGTTATAATTGCAATGGTGAGATGAATAAGCCTCTTTGGTTGCTTTCAAATCTTTTGAAATAATTGTTTAAGATGGAGTAAAAAACCTCTCTGACAAATTTCCAGATTGCAATTTTTGTTGATTCTGTAATAATGATGATACAGGTTAAGGTCATTCCACTGAAATAATGGGGGTCCCGTGCTCGTTTAGGAGCAAAAGCACCTTGTTTATGTTCAAGTAATACATATAATATCACCTTGCTAAATTCACGTTTTTTCGCGATTGTTAATCCTACACTGACAATTGGTCCATATTTGTTTTACAGAAAGAAATTTATTACTCAGTTCAAAATGACAGAAAAAAAATGATTGGGGTCGTTTTCGAGAAAATGACGATTTACCTCTCTGGAGAGATCCAGCCATAAAAAAAAAGCCATTTTTTAATGCGCGCGCATTAATCACGCGCGAAATTATTCGCAGTTGTGATGCGCAATGCAATACTGGCTGGCGAATGACCTTTTGAAAGTTATCAAAATTTTCGATAAGCAGTGCAAGAACTTTCTATTTCAGTCTATAAAATAAGATTTCAATTTCGTAGCTAACAATGTGACACCTGACCGGGTCCTTTGGTTTGTCCCGGACACTGTTCTATCAAGCAATGACACGATCCTGACAGTGAACTCACCATTTTAACCAATTTTTAAGCTTCTTATCCCCAATTTCATAAATTGGTAGGCGAGTCATTGCTTGTTTCTCTCCACCGTGCAAACTAATTTCATTTGAACTGTACTCAAATAAATTCCTGGCAACATAGGGGTAAGTCGAGCTAACTTCTCACAGAAAGGTCACGAGGCCTTACTCGCAGATCGAAAAGCATACCGCTTCCTTAATCCAAAGGAGACAATAGCGTCAAGTTCAAAATTTGTTTTAGCCTTAAAGCGGATAGAGGTCGGTAATTTTTTATTTATCTTTTTGTTTAGATGTGGATGAATGCTCGAACCCATCGTCCATCTTGAGCCGTAAAAAACGAAATCACTGGTATTGGTATTACGGTTATTCCTCTTCGTCCTCTTCTTTCCCGCAAGGTACTTTTTACTGCTGTCTATAAGCTTGAAAGTGCATGATGAGTCATGACTTGCAACTCTCATTCAAATTATTTTACAACAACAAACGTATGATTTCAGTGGTGCCGTAGTCGACAGTTGGCAAAAATTTAAAACTAATGATTCACAATTCCAGTGTTTGTAAAGTATGCAATAGGCCATTTCCACCTTCACGTCCATTTTCATGCAAATCAAAGTCATTTTCATTTGAATGGGTTTGCAGGAAGACTCGTTTTGAAAATGAGACTAAGGACAACTAGGAAATAGCCTATTGTATAGGCATATAAAACAGTTTTATAATAAATAATGAAGATGGTGAATTTTAAGCTCGGTGAATAAATGATAAAGATGATAAGTTCATTTGTGACGAGCGCGGGTCAAAGTAAAAGTTCTGAGTTCCCCGAAAGGTATCGAACCCATGGCTTCCCAGATACCGGTTGGGCGCTCCGTGAGCTAGGCCATTTTCTAGGTTCATATATGTGTTCATACGTTCTTAAACAGTTTTATATGCACCTGTTATTAAGGCTTTAATGCTTTTGTTGCTACGACTTTAAAAGTAGTTCTTTTAAGATGCTCATAATGTGCACAATATTTATCATATTTACCATATTCTACATGTCTATCAGCTTCTTCAGCAATATCAATGCTATCAGCAATACCTTCAAATCTGCCAATCTATGGTAAGAATTAATAGTTTTCTTTTATTGCAATTTTTCCCGCAATTGTTTTCAATACTGAGTGCAATGCAACAATATTATTCCAGCCAATTCAGTAAAACATGCTTACATGAAATCTACTAGTCGAAATTTTCAAGCTTATGATCGAGAATTGTAGTTTTTAATGTGTAATAGTATGCAAGTGTATTTCGTGATTTAAAAAAATAAGAAGGAGGTGAAGAGGCAAATAACAGGTTGATGTGCTTGTTTCTACAGCCAGACATTAAGGTCCCTGAGGAGTTTGGATAGAGTATGGCTTTAAGGGCTTTCTATTCATTTCACTATCTTATATAGGGCGGGAAACGGCAGAGATTTGTGTCTTTAATAACGTCAGGGTTTAAGCGACACAGCAGCGCACCTCCCTACTCATGTAAGCATCTATCAATGCATTCTGCGAGACTCCTACTAGGCCCACAAAACGATTGGACTGGTTTTAGTCCTGATAAAAACAAGTAAGGCCTTTAGCGACAGATAGTTAAAGTAATGGGTTAACTTTGTTCTCAACCAGAACGAAAAGATGATAGCCCGAATTTTTCACCCAGTATAGTTTAACATTCTATTATTTCTCCACAGCAACAACGGCTTCCTCTTATTTGCCATGGTCAGTTTCGTTATCAGGTAAGGGAAGTTGTTAGGACGTTACAGATGAATGCCAGGAAAAACAGCCAAACTGAATCTTCGTAACTTGCAAAAGACAGTCGGGTTTTGCGTAATTTTTGGTCAAAGCATATGCGACAGCGGCTTATACGAGTAACGATGCCTTTAATAATCGCTAAGGCTTATGTTTATTTTTTTTAATGTATTTCACTGATATTAGCTTATAACTTTCAACACAGGATTAAAATTTAACTTCTCAACCAAGGTTCAGCTTTTTTTTTACAAAGGATTGTGTTGTTCTTATTACAGGCTCTTGTTCGCGCCACATCTACGTCAGCACGAATTACTGGGATTACTTCAAATATCCGGGATACCAAAGCTGTTATTCAAACAATAAGGATTGTACGTGGCTGCTGGAAGCTACTTCTGGTTACTACATAAGAATGGAATTTTATGACTTTCATCTCGAATACGGCAGTAGTTACTGCCCCTATGACTACGTGGAGATATATGACGGGAACTCACCTTCACATCCTCTGATAACAAGGGCATGTGGTCAGCTGGGATGGTTCTTCTTTTATAGCAGCGGCAGGTTCCTCCTCGTGCGATTTCATTCAGATAGCTCGGTCCAAATGCCTGGCTTCTCGGCTTGGTATCGTGCTTTTTATTACAGTAAGAGAACACTTTGTTCATATAATTACTTCAAGTGTTTCACTTTAGCTATTTCGCTTCAATAGTAAGTTGCTTTGTTTTTTGCTTTACCTAATTATATGTTGAAGAGAAAAGACAGGGTTACGTCTTTACAACCCGCTGAAAATTCAAAAATCGAGGTCATATATGGAAGAGCCAACGTGTGAAAATTAGCTTTCCAATTTTGCTACGGCTTTAAATTCACCTTACAGACAGACAGACAAACTGGAAGACTGGCAGCCTGTCAGACTAACTGACTGACTGACTGTCTGACTGACTGACTGACTGACTGACTGACTGACTGACTGACTGACTGATTGACTGACTGACTGACTGACTGACTGACTGACTGACTGACTGATTGACTGTCGTGACTGACTGACTGACTGACCGACCGACCGACCGACTGACTGACTGACTGACTGACTGACTGACTGACTGACTGACTGACTGACTGACTGACTGACTGACTGACTGGCTGACTGACTTAAGTGGTTTATTATATCATTACTCATGTGAAGAAGACTGAAGAAAAGGGGACTGCATAAGATAACGTTTTATAAGAGAGTTTGATCTTATACGCTACTGACTAAACGTTCAGCAAATGAAAAGAGCACAAACTTGCATTGATAGTTATCCAATATTTCTAGTACACTTTTCTCCAATAAAAGGGAAGGGTAAAACGTCAGTTATGAAATTTACATATATACATCAGGTTGCTAGTATGACGTTTCTAAATGCTTTTGTATATAGGGTATAGCGTTTCGTTATCTTCCCAAATAATGCCACTTTCCAGAACAAGTGCAGTATTCTGTTCATCTTCTTACGCTTCGACAGTATCACAATCCAGCAAACAAAGTAAGTACATGGTCTTAAATCCATTTAAGACTTTCCTGCTGCTTCATTTAATAAATAGAGTTTAACCAGCATTTAGCCCATGAGAAAGAAGCCATTTACGCTTAAAACACATTGTCGTTTTATGCACAGAGGTAAGGTGTTACGTATTGTTTGAAAATCTTCAAATAATGTTTGTCGTTTCAGTGTTTTCTAGAATCTGGGATAATGTTTGAACACTCTTAGCGAGAACTTGCTGGTGCATCAACATTATGCCAATCGTAATTTCCTGCTTCAGAACAATTTTAATTTGTAAAGAGAATCTGGATGTTGATAAAAGTGTCTGAATAAGAGGAGAAACTGTTACCGATAGCTTATAAAAATGAATTATGGATTAGTTAAGGACGTTCGCGCTAATTGTTTATGCGCATCCCTACTGCGCACGTAATTCCTGTCGCAACGCTACGCCACGTCATGCATCGAGCGCGCTCGCTGAGGAAACTTTCCAACCACATATAGGATGAGTAACCGTTGCGATAACTTCGTTTGCAGTTTGCTAGCTTAAATGGTCGGTGACCCCTACTTTTTTCTTAACAGATCACTTTTGTCAACGATTATCTACGTTTTGTGAGAAAATGGAAAAAATCTATCGATTAAAAGGTTTATTTTTTTTTTGTCCCACGCACGTTCGAATTCCGCTTTTTGATCTTTTCGTTTTGCCGTACGACGGGTTCAAATGCTTCTTCCAGGGCTAAGTTTTGCATAAAAGATGGCAACACTTAAAATCATTTACGCAACAGACGCACTTCTTCAAAATATCACCAAGATCGTTTGCCTCCGTTTTTTTTTGTATTTCTGACACAAGTAACTCATTATCCGTCCTCAGTAAAAATTTTAGAAAAATCTATCGACTAGAAAATTTTCGCGCGAACGTCCTTAAATCCTCCTTAAGCACTTTTTGGCCTCAGGGGGTGGGAATAAGGGGAGTTTTGCCACACTTATTTCAAACGACCAAACTTTGTGACTTTTCCTACAATTAATCGTTAAATGTTATGTTGTGTCAACATGTTTTCGTGACTTGATTTGTTCTTGAACTGAAAAAAAAGAAGAAAGATCGGATTTTTGCCTTTGGTTTTTAACATTCCATTATTTCTCCACAGCAATTACTCCAACAACAGCGTCCTCTTATTTGCCGTGGTCAGTTCATTTATCAGGTAAGCAAAGTTGTAAAGGTTTTGCAAGTGGATTGCAGGAAAAACAGTCAATAAAATCTTCGTAAGTTGCCAAAAGAGTCATTTTGCCATGCGGCTCCTCATGGGCGTATATCATTCGAAATTTATAGTTCACTTACATCTTCAGTCCAAAATGTTTATTTGGTGATTATATTTAAGATATATTTGGGAAAATGGTAACGCTGCTTGAAATGATTAAATTGAAGAATTTTAATTTTTCTCTGCATTACCTTGTCCCGACTCTGGCTTATTTTATCGCAAAGTTTCCTTATAAAAGCACTGATTATGGATTCTGGGTTCTTGTTTTAGCTAGACATAGGTTAATAACTTCTCTTCTGATATTACATAGATTTTAAACCAAAAACAATTTACGAATAATCAATCTTGCTATGTACCACGATATCCAATTAGCAACCGTTCTGTCTTGTTTATTGTGTTTAGGCTACTTCCATAAGCTTTAAATAAAGTGTTCAACTTTTCTGAAACAATTATGTCGTTCTTATTATGTAGGCTCTTGTTCGCGCCACATCTTTAGTCATAACTGGTATTGGAATTCCTTTGACAGTCCAGACTACCCCAGTTGTTACCCAAATAACCAGGATTGCACATGGCTGTTAGAGGCGTATAATGGCCAATACATACATTTGTACTTTGCTAACTTTCATCTGCAATATGGTGGAAGTCACTGTCCTTGGGATTACGTGGAGATATACGACGGGAGCTCGCGTTCAAGTCCCTTACTAGTAAGGGCATGTGGTCAGTTGAGAGCATGGAGCTTTAACCTTTACAGCACTGGCAGGTTTCTCCTTGTACGATTTCATTCAGACAACTCGATCCAGATGCCTGGCTTTAGGATTTATCATTACAGTACTTCGTACAGTAAGAGAAAATAGTTTGATTTGAGATTATCAGTTTTGCTTTTGCTTTTTGTGTCATCTAATGATGTGAACAAAAACATTAGCGTTTTTTCGTTACTACAAATTAAAAAAAATATATATATAAAAATATAGTAGTTTGGTTACTGAATAAGATATTGACTAACTTACTCACTGGGTTTCTGACTAACTGACTGACTGACTGTCTGACTGACTGACGACTAACTGACAGACGGAAGCACGGACGGACGGAGGGACGGACGGAGGGACGGACTGACTGACTGACTGACTGACTGACTGACTGACTGACTGAATAGTGATCGATCGATCAATCGATCACAATCGATCGGTCGGTCGGTCGGTCGGTCGGTTGAATGATTGATTGATTGATTGATTGATTGATTGATTGATTGATTGATTGATTGATTGATTGATATCTGATATCATTACACGTGTACAAAAGTTACATACAGTTACTTTATCAACCATTTTCAGACTATTCAAATTCGGGACGATTGAATTGTTAGACTACAATTTCTTATTGATAGTGATATTTCCACTCTTTCGTTTTTCTACAGTGTTAGATTAAATTTGAAAATCAGTTATACAATTTTTCGTAAACAAGGTGCTAGTTTGACCGTTTTCTTAATGCATTTTTATATAGGGCCTTACGTCCTGTTTTCTTCACAACTGTTAACACCGGTTTCCAGTTCAAGTGCGGTATTTTGTTCATCTTCGGCTTTCACGCCAACACAACCCATCTCCAGCACACAAGGTGAGTACATGGTCACTAAAGTAATCCACTAAAATCTCCCCGCTATTTTTGTATAATAAATTTGGTTTAAGTACTGAAAAAAAAAGGTCATTCACGGTTGAAACACATTCGGACAGTCCGGCTTTTTATCAGTTCAACACCTTTTTCTTTCTATATAAATTATAAATTTATGTAGGCAGCTTATTTCTCGGCATATTAGCATATTTTTGCTGGGGGCCTAGTCAGCCCGCCTTCAGCTCCGAGGGTAAATAAGTTTTCTATCTACTGCATCTATCATAGATTAGTTAATATCTCCTCTTTGGCCTTAGGGAGTGGGGATAAGGGGGGAATGTAGCCGCCCGTATTTTAAACTTGTGTAGCTTAAAAAGTGTCCAAACAACAACGACCAAACTTTATGACTTTTCCTAAAATTGCGTCAACATACTTTCGTGACTTTATTTGTTCTTGAACTGAAACAAAAGACATAAATTTGGATTTTTGTCTTTGTTTTTATCATCCTCGTATTCCTCCACAGCAATTACTCCAACAACAGCGTCCTCTTATTTGCCATGGTCAGTTTCTTTATCAGGTAAGCAAAGCTGTAAAACATGCTTAACGAATGAATGGCAGGCAATACCGACACAATGAAATCTTCATTTTAATAAACTCTTTCACAAACAATTGATTTTCACATAATCAAAAATCATTTTCGTCATAAACTTTTCTTTCGGAAATGGATAAAAAAGTCAGGTAATCATATATTTTTCATAAACGTTCTTCTTTTTATTGTTATGAAGATCTTTACGGGAAAATGGCAACTCCTCTAGAAATGGTTACGTTTGAAGATTGTACATTTTGCATGCATTTATGAAAAAGGCAAATGGCTTAAAACGAGAAAGATGATAATAAAATGCCATGCATTTAGGAGCGTCGTAGTTCAAAAATAAGTCTTTGTTGATCGCGCTAGCATATTCAGCAAACAGAACAAAATTTATGACTTTTTTCTCTGTATTATCTCTGGATTTTTGGATCGTTGTTTATTTAATCGCAAGGATGACGGAAATCATCCGTGCCTATATCATTAGCTCATCCTTTAAGAGACTTCTAAAAAATATCAATGCTTATTTTTCGGATAGAACTAGGTTATCACGTTTTCTTCTGATAGATATTATTTATTTTTTACCTAACTCATTCACGAATAATTGATCTTTCCATGCGTTATCCATTTCCTGATCGGTCCGTTTCGTTTATTTCTTCAGTCAATTTGGATTTTCAAGAAAAAACAGACGAAATCTTTTTTTATGAGTAAGGTTGTAAAAAACAATAAGAAAAAGGTCATTATTGATTGAAACACATTCTAAGGGACAATGATTTGACCTACATATAGAAGAAAGCCATGAAAAAATGGATTACATAACCAACAAATCTATGTAAATTAAAAGGGTTATCCTTGTAAGACCAAAGGGTTTGTTGAGTTCTCCAGCTCCCAAGTATATTAAAAAGTTACACAATCTTAAAACAAAGATATTGAATGGCAAATAAACTTTGATTGCTTGATTTTGGTCATCGTATTTTACAATAGCTAAATGAGTTTTTCAGCTTTTGCACTTTTTATTACAGGTCCTTGTTCGCGCCACATCTATAGTAACGGGAATTACTTTTACAGTCCAGACTTCCCTAGTTGTTACCCAAATAACCAGGATTGCACATGGCTGTTAGAGGCGTACAATGGCCAATATATACATTTGTACTTTGCTAACTTTCATCTGCAATATGGTGGAAGACACTGTCCTTGGGATTACGTGGAGATATACGACGGCAGCTCGCGTTCAAGTCCCTTACTAGTAAGGGCATGTGGTCAGCTGGAAGCATGGAGCTTTAACCTTTACAGCACTGGCAGGTTTCTTCTCGTACGATTTCATTCAGACAACTCGATTCAGATGCCTGGCTTTAGGATATATCATTACAGTACTTCGTACAGTAAGAGAAATAATTTGCCTTAAGATTAGTTTTATTCACTTTCTGTTTCGAAATGTGAACAAAAATGATTGTGTGTGTGTTTTCTTACTACGTACTAAAAACTCCAATGAATGAATGAATGAATGAATGAATGAATGAATGAATGAATGAATGAATGAATGAACGAACGAACGATTGACTGACAGACTGACAGATTGACTAACTTAATGACTTACTGACTAATTGACGGACTGACTGACTGACCGACCGACTGACTAATTGAGTGACTGACTGAATGATAAATTGATTGATCGATTGATCGATTTAAATTAATCTTACTATTTATAGCATATCTTTTAATTTACATTTTGTAACGCGCATTTGATCATATTCACATGAAATTTGCGCGATATAAATGTTAATTATTATTATTATTATTATTATTATTATTATTATTATTATTATTATTATTATTTATTGATGACTGATATGTTTTATCTTTGCACACGTGGGGGAAGGAGAAGAACGAAGCGACTGCAAGAGACAGCTGCCTCGTTCCCAGGCGTCGCACCTTGGTCGTGCGCAGTGCGCTTTGGGATTGGTAGTGCGCAGTTCGCATGGCGTTATGGGCCTGTTGCGAACCCCCACGCTCCCTATATTCCCGCGATCAGCGGCTGGGGACGAGGCAGCTTACACATACAGTTACTTCGTCAAACATCTTCAAATTCGCAGCAATTGAATTGATTGGACAACAACTCTTTCTTGATGGTGAAAGATAGTGATATTTCTTTATAGTGATATTATCATAGTGATATATACGATGTAAGATTAAAGTTGAATATCAGTTCTAAAATTAACGTTAGTAAGTTTCTAGATTGACCATTTTCCTAATGCATTTTTATAGGGCCTTACGTCCCGTTTTCTTCACAATTATTAAGTCCGGTTCCCAGCACGAGTGCGGTATTCTGTTCATCTTCGGCTCACAAGCCAACGGTAACACAATCCATCTCCAGCACGTATGGTGGGTACACGGTCACTAAGATTTCATAAGATTTGATAACTTGTGTTTAAGGCCAGGTTAAGAAAGGTTCATTCATGGTTGAAACTTTTTATTTTAGGGAGATAAAGTATTAAGGATTGCTTAAATACTTACTTCAGTATTTATTTGTTGTTGATGTTTTGTATCATCTGCATGGGATAATGCGATTGCTCAAATGGAAACCTGCCTGTTAACGTTTTTGATGGGTGAAGGGTAGAAAACGAAACAACTTTCGTGTAATCGATCTTAACATAGTTCATAAAGGGAAATGGTTAGGACACCCGGCAAACATCAAAGGAGCAAACAAAGAGGCCAAAATTTAGCTTGGAAGGTCCATGACGGTGCACACCGTTTGTTTTGCCCTCATACAGTAAGCATGAGTTACGTACCGGCGTTTATTTCAAAATTGGCCTTGTAGACCCAGCGTTTATTTGAAGCCGGCGTTTAATCGGGGCCCGGCGTTTATTAATGAAGTGCAATTTTCTAACATTTTTCAGATTGATTTATTATCACCCATACTCGAGACCTAGGGCCTACGACTAACAAGTTTTCCCTTCTTATCGCCATGGCAAACTGTCCCTGGGTCTGTCCGACATAAGTAATAAGACCTAATGACAACACGAACACGAACATGTTATGTTTTATCTTGAAGTACAGCTTCTATTCTTGTTCTGTTAAGCCGGACGTTTCCTTTTGGACGTTGATTAAGATTATCAAGATACCGTAACGTACTAATAACTATTTAATATGGGAAAAATCAACTTATTGGTTCGAACGTAGCTGCGTAGCAAGCGCTACCGTGTGAGCGAGGTGCGAGGTGCTATGTGTCGCGTGCGAGCGAAGATTCTGGTAGCGCGAAAATTTGGGCGAGAGCAAAAAGGGGTCCCTGCCCTAGCCCCTTTCCCTTTTTTCACGGGAACGCTTGCTACGCAGGCTAGTTCGAACGCAAATAAACGCAATGTTTTTATTGGTTAGTTGCATCAACAGGTTTTGTGCACAGTCAACCTCCCAAATAGCGAACAAAAACCTATAACAAAGAACTTAACCTGGCTTCATAACCATTTCGCTCAATTAGATATTATCTTTATTATCGTACAAGTAAAGTCTATATGTTGCACAATCATCTTTTTGTTACCACTAAAAAATTAAAGTAAAAAAAGTGTTTTTCCAGATCGGAGAAGTCATTGGACATTAGTAAGTCTTTTGTCTGGCTTTTCTATGGCTATAAATTTTTTAGATGTCAAAGGCGGAACCAGGATTATGTAAAAGGTTTCTTGTGAGTTCCAGAGGAGAAGGCACGTGCCTTGGTGTAAGGGGAGTGTAGACACTTTAGGCATCTTTTCCTAGTACAGTCAACTCTCGCCTTGCGGACACCCCGCTATTACGGACACTCGCTATTACGGACGAGATTCAGATCCCCGGCGAAAGCTACAGAGGTTTGACTGAAAATGACTCCCGCTATTTACGGACTCTCGCTATCACGGAATTACGGACACTTTTGGTGGTACCAAAAGAACAATTTTATTGTTTTGACTCTCAATAAAGCGGACACCATGAACTTCTCATATGACATAATTACTTAAAATTGCAGTCTGTTGTTCGCTATTTTTCTGAAACAGACTTAAAAGACTTTTGGAATATATATTTTTGCATCAATTCGTTCAGTAGCTGTACAACGGACTCTGCTTTTTCACTTCACCTTGCACCTTTTTCTTCCAGACTCTTTAGGAGAGATCAAGCCCTCGTCCTCCACTCCCAACGACTGCTTAGCACTTTTGCCACTGTTGATAAGATCGCCATAGTCTATGTTATTTCACGTATGTTAATGGTACTTTTTTTCGTACACCTCGCTATTACGGACTCTCGCTAATACGGACACTAAACGAAGTCCCGAGCGTGGTCGCTATAACGAGAGTTGACTGTATATCTTATTAGGCATTTTAGTGTGTATCGCTGTATGATGAGTAAAAATTTACGGCGATACTACACACTAAAATGTATGATTAGAGATTTAATATCCAACGTTTCCGTTTCCCCAGAATTCTGACTTGCCAATTCTGACTTGTTTTCAATCTTTCCTACGGGGGAATGAGACGAGTACAAATATCGTGTTTGTACTCTACGAAGCAGTGTTGGATAATAATAGCTAATCTTATAAATGGGTGGGGAATACCTACCCCTCCCCCCCAATCTCCCCCAGCTTATTACACGGGTTTGTGAGTGGTATTGGCCTAGTTATTATTTGCACTGGGATATTTGGTAACCAACAAAGGTTGAGCTATTATCATTCGCTTTTCTTTTTAATAATACTTAGATTATGAGCACGAGATCTTTATCGTTTTCTTCCCCAGTGGTGCAGGACATCTCACCCTATCAAGACGACTCTATTCTGTAAAGATTATTCAGTTTTACTGTTTACGGTTGCGCTTCCTATAGTGGAAATGAAAAAAAAGGACCTAATCATGTTCTAGATTTCGTTACCATTTCCACTTACAGGCTCAATGAACATCCAACCATCAACTGTTGTAGTAACGCCAACTGCTTCTAGGGTGCCATTTGTATTGCACCTTCCTGCCCAATGTCAGCACGACTGTGTTAACACGTGGGGCAGTTATTACTGCACCTGTCGACAGGGCTACAAGTTACAAGCTGACGGGAAAACGTGTCTGGGTAAGTCTGCTAACAGCGTATTAAAGGGACACAGTCAGCTGGTGCACATGCGCATTAGATACCATTTCATAGCTAATTTGCATATCACAGTTCATCGCAAGACGCGCGCGCGAAAAACGGAAACGGAGAAGCACATCAGCAAACCTTGTCAAATCGAAATATTTGAGAGTCAAAGTACTGGTTATTAACATGTCATATTATTAGAACACTGATTTTATTGATACCATGGAGAATTTACCGATGGACTTGTCCAGGGAAAGACAAACGCCAACGAATACCTCAGTGGAGGTGAGAAACACAAGTAATTAAGGTCATTTCTGCTTTCAATCGGATATTTTGCTTTTAAAATTTCCTTCTACTACTTCCACCCTTTCTGTAAATTAGAACGTTGTTTGTGCGAATCTCAGGGCCTCTATTCTAGCACCATACGATGCATCAAAGTATATATCGTTACATTGGCATAATTATTTTGATTTCGCCGCGTTTGTATTTAAATTCATAATTAAAAATGCAGGCATTAAAACTTGACTGAGCTGTAATGTGAAATTGAACAGGTCACCATTCCTTATGATATTGAAGAATTAAGTAGCTCATAGCATTTTTTGTGTGTTCTCTTCGTCTGAGGTCCAAATCTAGCAGCCATGACGCCAAGTTCGAATCGTTTACAAAGGTTCCCTCCGCACGGACCTTTCGCCAAGTCGAAAAACTCGATTTTCCAAACTACATAATGGTGATTTGCTGTCCGATGCTCTTGGTTAATTTCTCGTGAATTTCGAGGCGATTTCTTCCCCCCCCCCTCCCCCCCCCCCCGGCGCCTTCACGTTTCCCAGCTTTTTTATGCTGTTTTGGAGACACGATCCATACTGTTTTTAACCAAATACGATAAAATAATATCATAGGATGAGCAAAAGCACAATCAGAAACAGGCTTTCAGTAAGGGATGGCAAATCAAGTAAAACACTGGGAAGATTGTAGCGGATTTCGAGGTGTACTCGACGCGTATCCGAGATTTCAGTCTTTTCAAAGTGAGAAAACTAGTGTCCAGGTCAGCGCGGTCCCAAAGCTGACTGTGTTCTTATAAATAAATTTGAAGCATATAGCTGTAGCACTTTTCAGGAAAAGTTTAAAAAAAGCGATTTCCCACAATATACATCTTTGTTTTCAACTAAAAAAGCAAGAAATTAAAATACACTCAATGTCAGGATATGTTCTCAATCCAAGGCTTAGCTCCCTTAAATTAATGGGATCGATAATCAATGAAAATGCCTTTAGATATTAGTACGACAAGTGACGGATCTAAAAATACGCAAAGAGAGGGAGGGCCGATGAGTCGTTCCTTGCTTGAAAAACGCAATTCACAAAATTAATATAGTTCCACCTTTTTTTGCTCCATGAGATCCAAAAGCTATTTCCAAAAATTGTATGTTGATTATCATTACCAGATATCGACGAATGTGAAACTCAAAATGGCGGCTGTACACACCAATGTATCAACACTCGTGGATCTCACTACTGCAAATGTCGCGAAGGTACAACGATGGGCTTTGACAACAAGACTTGCCATGGTAAGGCCATCATAAAATGCCACAAAATAACTTGTCCTTTTGATAATCAATTTGTGACAAAAGCTGTCGTTGCTTTCTCACCTTTCCTTAACACTTTTGAATTTGGTAAGAGCTTTAAAAGAGTTCCCAAGTTTTATTTTGAAGCTCCAGCGAAACCTGTTGTTCAGGTTTGGATTTTAGGACCTTTTAAAGATCTGAAAGCTAGTGCGCATCAACAATTTTGGGCCAATGCACTATAGTAATACAATCAAATCTGGAATGGTTTACAATCTTACATATTATTTAGATTTCAGGTCTATCTTTTTTGTAATGACAACTGATCTAGTTGCATGTAAAACCGAAACTTACTTAACGTTTATTGATGCGTAAGAGAAAATAACAGATTTTTGTGTGAAATTGAAGTCAAGCAAGGGGGGGGGGGGGGAATTCACCCACACTGCTTGGTGTTAACTAATGTTATGTCACTTACTGTAATGTTGTGTCACTTTTTCCCAGAGCCTGGAATTAATGTGAAGTGTACGGATGAGGCCATGTTCATCTTTCTGGAGAGGAACTCTTTCCAAGGATTTGATCCCAATAAACTGACTCTCCTTTACCCGTCATGCCGTGCATCCTACAATGATACCCACATTACCTTGCGCACCAGCGTGAACGACTGTGGAACCACACATAACGAGAGCGAGAACATGATAACGTTCTACAACCAAGTGCGAAGCGTTGAGTTTTCTCCCGGGAACGTCATTACGCGCGATCAAAACGTGTCAATTCCGTTCTACTGCAGTTACGGACGAAAGGCTATAGTTCGAAATCCAAGTTTCAAAACATGGAAGAACTATGTCACTTCTTCTGAAGGTAACATTTTGCGTTGTAAAATATTGTATTATAATTTCGATGATATGATCACGTTGCTCAGTTGGAATTACCCCCGTCGAGGACATAGAGGTGAACCAAGAAACACCCAGTTACCTACGGGAAAATTGCAACGGGTTGCTTATTCTGAATTGTCGATTAATGGCACCTCCCCAGGAGAAGTACACAATGAATAAGTTTACGTGAAACACCGTTATGATTATCTTCGACCCTATACACCATAACTCACGTTAAAGTTTTGTTTTCAAACTCTCCATAAATCTGGCGGAAAAGCTTGGATTCCCAAATCACGTTTTGTATTGTAACGGAAAAGCTAAAATGATGCTAATTCCAATTCATTCGTTAGTGGATAAGAAAACATATCTGGGCCAGGAAATTTACGTTTCCGGAAATGTTTACCCCTACTCTTAATTTGATTAAAATTAACCTACAAATCGTAGCTACATGCCCAGGAGCCAATGACCCTTGACATACCTTAGTAACGCAGAAAACACTTCGGCAGTTCAACACACAGGCAACTTGGAGTCGATTGTTTTGTGACAGAATTCTGAATGCTTAATTGGCTAGAAAGTAATGAAGGAACTTATTTGTAACCTGTGCAACATTAAGAATTTCAGGATTTTGTGGCACCAACGTATCACATATATGCATAGCTGGTAGCGAGAAAGACTCTTATCATTTCTACTTTTTTTATCTTATTTGTCTTTTGGCAGGTGGATATGGTAACTTTAGCTTTACGATGGATCTGTTCAAGACAAGTAACTATTATACACCGTATAACTTAAATGATTATCCAATCACAGTCAGCCTGCAGGATCGTTTGTTCGTTCAAATCACAGTCGAGTCGTTCCAATCTAACCTGGTCGTGTTTGCTGACACTTGCAAGGCGACGCCTTCCTCAGATCCATACTCGGTTCCTCAGTATATCTTCTTACAAAGAGGGTAAATAGATGTACCTGAATGAATTTTGTAGATATTAGCTATTGCAGACTTAGAGGTACTCTTTACATTAGCCTACAGCCAAAGAGTCCGGATAGATAGTTTCTTCAATAGGGTGTCGAGTTCTGGTAAGAAGTTCTGGTATAAAGAGGTCCTAATGCCCGTTCCTCGAAAGCCCCGGAAACTTTTCGGGCCCGCAAAGCCATTTCTAGTTATCAGTATCTTAAAAACAGAGAACTGTATAGGCCTGAAACTTTGTGTGAAGAGAACCTCTGTTCATATTAAAATATCATGGAATTAAACAGCTCTGTAATCTTAAGGTTTGAGATTTTGCTATGGCTTTCCGGGTGCGAAAACGTTTCGGGACATTCGAGACATAAACAACTAACAAGCAACTTAACGTGCGATTTTTCTTGGGCTATAGCTAAGAAGACCTGTCGATTTTTTCTAACGATGTTCTTTTTTGGTGTACAACATGTTGGCTTCATGACCAGGATATTGCCGGAATTGTGCCTATTTCACAAGGCGCTTGAATCTAAAAAGTGCCCAGATGGAGTTCAAATTTTTCATCCAAAAGCTGTGAAATTCTCAACACCCAGTGAATTTGACATACATATGTAAGGTACCGTGAAGTTTCGCGGATGTGAATTTTAGAAAGGGTAACCTGGACCTAAAAAATAACTTAGCATGTAAAATAACTTCGTTCTTTCTTCTTCGTTCTTTACCCTATTTAGTTTACTTAGTCACCTGTTTATTCTCATTATTTTCCTTTTCCTTGTTGCAGATGTGGGTTGGATTCCACTCTCAATTACTCGTATTCCATCAGTTCTAAGCAGCGCTTTAGTTTTTTAGCTTTCAGTTTTATTGAAGACCATCCAGTTGTTCACATACACTGTGAAGTCCTGGCGTGCCACCGTAACACTGCCCGCTCACGCTGCCTCCAGGGCTGCTCCCGCAATCGTGGACGAAGGGACGAGGAGCCTGGTTCTGAAAGCACTCAGGTGTATGAGATGTCTTCTGGACCAATCAAATTCCAGAAGAAATCAAAAGGAAAAGTTGACAAAAAAGGTGAGTGGCAAAATTTGTAAAGACCTGAAAATCTAGGAAGATCGCCGAGAAAAATTACAAACTGAAGAATTGCAATTATAGGGCCATTATGAGAAACCGACTGGAATCTTCAGTAAAAAGCATTTGTAATATTTTCTCGTCCATTTGGCAAAGAATTTAATACAATATCAACTTAAAATTTTTATTCACCTTTCAGCTGAAGCTCAAACTAACATGGCCCCTATCACAGCAGTGGCATCGGCCGGTGGAGTTTGTCTCCTTATTGCCATCGCTCTTGCTATTGTTGTAGTCCAGGTAAAGAAGCGTTTCAAGGGTGCTTTGGCAGACCGCAACAAAGTTTACGCGATGGAACAGGTCAACAAGTACGTGAAGGAAGAGAACGACAACGATGGTTTCGATCAGGATGAGGACGTGAACGGGCCGGGAGAGCAGGACTTCGACATTAAGGCTTCTGCTTAAACAGCTTAAAGAGCTTCCTTTTCACCTAAGGGGTGGGGGAGGAGAGTAGGTGGTGTGACGAGTGACATTTTTCGGCAGTGCTGTGCATGTGCTTTGTTTTGCTATTTTTTGTATATCGCCTTGTTACCCTGCCATCAATTGTCATGGTCAGAGCAGTTTTCATATAACCTTCCCGAAACATAACGCGTGACAATCCAAGTACAGATAGAAACCAATAAAAACTCGAAGTTACACATGATGTAACCCCCTGCCAAACGGGATTGTTTTGGTTTTGTGCTCGTTTCACGAGGCTTTTAAACCAAGAATAGCGTTTCGCGTTTCAAATACTGATGTAGAACCAAAGCAAGCATAATTTTATACTTGCTTTCAACAATGAGTCAATTGGAAGCTGCTCTATCCATGCCGTATAGGAACAGAATAGGATAGAAAATAGAAAGAGGTTGAAGGGATTTTTATATGACGAACGTATTTTCTTAATAATAATAGCCTTAGCTTTTTGCATTTAAACTTATTATACCTGCATTGAGTTAGTCAGGGTTCGTAGGAAATTTGTGAACTCATTTGCCAGACCTGGTAAAAAAGTATGCTAAAAGTCTTAAAAAATGGGAAGAAGTCTGGAGTTTTTCCAAGCTGCAACAAGTGCTTAATTGCTGGGTAAAATTTTAATTTTAAGGTAGATGAATTTCACGTCAATTAACTTGGCCAACGCATTTTATAATCACGATCGGAGAATTTTTAATTTTGAGGCAAGCCCCAGCCTTCTTTACGCAACCATTATTTTGGTTGTCATACAAGACAGGATTTTCCCCTTGACAACCGCCATTGTATGAGTGCATATTGCATTATGGTTACTTTGTGTTTGCAGTGCGTCATGGCATTATTTGGTTCTCACGTTAGTTGAGCATTGTAACATGTTTCTGCATTTTCGACGAGTTTTTTTGCCTTTTTTACCTTAAGATGATTTGGAAATGTGTTTTAATGGAAAGTGGAGAGCCGATGAAAGATTTGGCTCGTAACCTTAAGTCTCAATGGAACGGTTTGGAAAAAGTCTGGAAAAACTCTTGGATTTTGTACACAAAACTGTGCATGAACACTGGTTACTGTAACATTTCGAAAATAGAGAGGTCTTGGCTTTTGGTTCTAGCAGTTTACGGGGACGCGGGACTCGCGTTCAAAAACGGTTGCTAGTTTTCTTCTGATGGCCCCTTCAAACTGAGCTCACTACTTTCTAATTCGGAATTCTGCGGCATCATATTTTTAGTGACCAGAACCTACAATCTTGGTAGATCATTTACAGACATTTGTTAGGGACGGCTCAATCGGGGTATGGAACTTGTTTTGTTAACACTGATTGACCGACTCATGGCATTGCGTTATGAGTACGAGTGGAGATAACCGCCCACTCACCTGTCGGTCATTCAAGACTAGAGAGAGGGTCTCAATGACGGTGATACCTTGGCTCTTACTTGGCGTAAAAGAAACAGGTAACCTACAACAGTAGAGAACAAAGGGACAAAAGAACGAGGAATACAATAAAAACAATACGTTTTTGAGGCAGTGTTCTATTGTGACGTTTCCTGTGTCTTCTTCACTAAGAAGGAGCCGATACCTTTGACGGTTGACGGTTAAAAATGTGCTTTCAGACGGTTGACGGTTAACATTTTTTCTGCGACTGAAGGGGTCACCCTGTTTAAATACCAATTATTAATATTTTAGGCCATTTGACGGATAATTTCGGATGGCTTGGTTTTTGTTTAACAGCTTAAATTTTTCCAGTTTTGACGGTTGACGATAATTTGTTCGGCCGTTTAACGGTTACGGCCCATTGAGACCCTCTAGAAACCTTTCTTGTTCTGGTCGTATTAAAACAAAATGCTGTTTCGGTAGCTTTTACCCCGCGGTGACTTAGTAGTAAAGTAGTTCAGTAAGATACGTTGGTGCTCGGGAATATACGATTACTATATACTGTAGTTTGTCACACAGTAAACGACGTGATTTATTGTAATAACATTGCAATTGCAAGAACAGCTGTTAAACTTGTATTTATATAGCCTCCTGCGCAGACGTCTTAGGGCTCGTCACGCGTTTCTCCCCCACGAACGTCTGCTCAACCGAGCTGCCACTTCCGTTCGCCGGCGGTTAGCCAATCATAGCTCACCTTCCAATTTTTGGAAAGTGGGACTTTGACCCCACGTTTTAATCCTGCGATAACATGATGGACCTAAGCGAGTCTTGGAGCGGGTGTGCGGAAAATATTGCATCACGGAGTTAAATGCACTGGAAAGGGAAGCCGTAATTTCTTTTGTGTTGAAGAAAATAGGTCTGTTTGACGATTTGCCGACAGGATTTGGCATTCTTTGTACATCCAAGCCATACCGACCATATATATACCGTTGTGCCGGGTTAATTCATTTGAATCCCCGGGTTTGAATCATGTGGTACCAGAACGTCACACAACGCACAAGTGAGGTAAAAACCTGAACATCCAAATTGACGGGAAAATAACATGACCTTCCGGACAAAGGAAACCGTTAACTTAAAATAACTTTCTCGAAGTAAAGCTACAGAAGTCTGTCGAGGACGGACAATGATAAATATGTCATCTGCGATTCAATACAAAAGTGCGGACGGAACAGTGACGCTAACAGCCGGGCCCGGCGTCAGAAATATTAAATGCAAGTAATCAACATCTTACCGAATAGTTTTAGACCTTGCCCTTTCGTAGCTTAGATTTTGCAGATAGAAATGAGCGTAATCAAACCACGCGAGCGCAAGCAAAACATGAAGCAAATATACAGAGGTGTCAAACTCCAAACAGCCCGGCATAGTCAATCGAACGTTCGAAAATCGAACTCAGGCCCGTTCCAAACGCCGCTCCACTCATGTGCCGAACCTAACTGGTGAATAAAGTACGGCAGAAGAGCGGCGTTTGAATCAGTTTGGTCCGGCAGTTTTAATTAGGTTCGGCAAACAACGTTAAGTTCAGCAGGGTCTGCCGCACTATGCGGCATTGGAGCGGCGGCTGATTCATACGGCGTTCTTCTCATGCGCCGAACCTAATGCATGAATTATGCATCAGTCAATTCCAGCAGTGCCCATCCCCCCCGGGCAACCCCGGGGCACTCAGCATTTCCTAATGTTGCCCGTCCCGGGGGTGGGGCATTTGCGTACCTCGGGTTGACCCCCGGGCATTTGACACGTGGTTTCGAAACCGTGGAGTGAGTCGCGTATTCGTGATGGAGGCGTTTATAGGCCAAGACGTGGACTACGTTGCAGATTAGCTAGTCCATGAAGGACTAGAGAAGCTCGTGGATGTTCATGGATGTTTTTAAAGGTATATTTTCTAAATTTTAGATATTTCTTCATTGTCAAGAAGCAACAACTTGTATTATATTCTTATATCACCTATCGAGAGATTGAAAACAATCAACCCGGGAGCGGGGCATTTGCCCGGTTCCCTCATCCCCACCCCGGGGAATTCACCAAAGAAATGCTAATGCCCGGGGGTCAGCCCGGGGGGGGGATGGGCACTGCTGGAATTGACTGATGCATTACTGTAATGTATTTTCGATATAACAGCGCTCATGATTGGTCTAAAGTGGAGTGGCGTGACTAGGTCTGACCAGTCATGCATGAAGCACGACGGCATAGAATTCCGGGGAAATTATAGCCTGCAGTGCAGGCGTATTTCGTGAGCGCATTCGAATGCATTTTGATCGGGCGCCATCTTGGATTCTTACTCGAGAGAGGATTGGGGATAGGAAAAAAGTGTCCTAGGATAGTAGGAGTGAGCCTCTCTCTGCCCTGGCGCCCTCATCCAACATGGCGGCGAATCTACTCGATCGCGAACTAATACTACGCGCCCCCACGGAAAACGCCTGCACTGCAGGCTAGGGAAATTACTTCGCTCACCGGGCTCGCATTTTGTTTATCTCAGCTCAAGAGAAGTGGGACTTCATGGGAAAATTGTTTTGGTGGTAATTCCTTTTTGCTGTTTCCCCAATTTGTGAGATCAGATTTGTAGATTAGCATTTACAAACTAATTCTCGAGAGAAAACCAGTTTAAATAATATAAATCTCGCGGAATGAATTTGCTTTTCCGGAAATCTTATTATGATAGCAAAACTTGCGTAATAGTTTGCTGATTTCGACTGCAAAAACCTTTTATCATCCTCAACGCAGACGTTCAGTCAACATTATCATTGTTAACGACTTGTTTCCGCGAATTAAGTTCGACACAAATACGCCGTTTGAATCAGCTGTCGCTCCAAAGTCGCTCCAAGGTCGAACCTTACAGGCCCGTTCCAAACGCCGTTCCACTCATGTGCCGAACCTAACTCAGTAAGGTTCGACAGTTAAGTTCAGTTAAGGTTACAATCCACAGCGCATCTGAAGCCATTTCTGTGGAATTTCTTCGTTTACGAAAAACACGCGCGCTACACTCCGGGTAGAAGTAACTCGAGCTTCCAAGATCTGGTTATGGATTTTCAACGCCTGTTTTACACAAATCACGAGTTCGAAAATGGAACGTTCGATTGGGTTCGATTGATTTTTTTTCTTTTCGGTAAGTTCGATTTCGTTCGATTGCCGAACTCAATCGAACTCAATCCATGAATTGAGTTCGATTGAAATTTAGTTCGATTGGGTTCGATTGACTATGCCGGGAAACAGGTAGCCTGTGAACAGGCTCTCCGGTCGAGGATGGGGCGAAAAGAAAGCGGCAAGAGAAAGGTGGGGGTGGGGGAAGGGATTTTAATTCTCCCTCAGGCCCTTCTCGGCTCGCTTCGCTCGCCGATTTCTTTGGGAGCCTGCTAGCAGGCTAGGAAACAGGAAACCGTGCAGACCAAATGACCTGTATACATTTGCTATGCTGCAGTCCCATGGCTATATTCAACTTCAAACACCTTATAACAATAAAACATGAAACAAGTTGGAAGTAAAACAGGTCGGAAGACCGAATTTAAAAAGGAAATGTAGGCCTGTTAACCCGGCATTATGGCGTGAATCGTCTGTATCGTTTCGCGGAATTTGCTCCGCGGGTGAGCTGCGGGTATTGATTTCCACAATAGACGGATGCTGATTGGTTTCTTCAAAACAAAGGCTAACCGCCGGCGAACGGAAGTGGCAGCTCGGTTGAGCAGACGTTCGTGGGGGAGAAACGCGTGACGAGCCCTAAGACGTCTGCGCAGGAGGCTGGTATTTATAAGACAAGTGCCACGAAAAAAAAATGTAAAAGTAGTTTGCACCAGCTTGTACTATTGAAATAAAAGATGTGTGTTAAACCACATTGACAAACTTAATAATAATAATAATAATAATAACAATAATAATAATAATAATAATAATAATAATTATAAATATAATAATAATAACCCCAAAAGGATATAGATATTCACCATACAATGCGTTTAGTCATTGTGAAATGCATGAATACGTATCATTATGGGGGATTCCGACCAAAGGGCAGACCACTTGAATATTTATTTTTATTAAACCGCGCTCACGAAATATATGACTTCGAATTAACGTAAATTTTAAGACCATGTGAATCAGTTGAATCATGTGTTGCGATCGAGTTAAAATGCTTTAGTAATTCCACTATGCTGATTAATATTATTACGGATACAGGAACATTGTTAAGAAGGTACCAATTTTCCACGTCCTTTTATTCTCATCACCACCTTCCTTTCAGTAATGGTCTTACGAGAGATATTGCCGACACGAATTATAAATGTTGGACCTCGTTCGTGACCTAGACTTGACCTGTTAAGGTCTTTAAATAACTCCATTCATTTACCACTGCTGTCTATCTCGGGTTCATGACTAATCAGATAGAAATCGCTAAAACTGACCGGTAATTAATGATGACACGTCAATAACGACAGAATTGAGTGTATGATTACCACTGATGAACAGATCGAGCTACGGTACTTCCAATACAGGAATAAGGTGACGAAAGACAAGACTGCCATCAAGTTGGCTGAATAGTGGCGCTACTTCACTGTAAGAACACCGACTGTTAACGAGTTTTAAACAGAACAGAGAGGACCGTAAGAATCTTGAGCTTACAAGTTGTAAGTTACTGCGTCTTTGGAAGATTAGACTTTCCGGCTTACACAGAAACACATTTTAAGGTACGTGACTGTGTAAGCAGTGTACGAAAATATGATTTTGTGGACTAGTCGAGGAAAACTATGGCATCTTGAAAGATGGGTTTTGCTAATCGTGCAGCCACAAAAGAACTCTACGTCGAAACCAAAAAGTGATTTAAACGCCAAAGAGGTGCTTGTAAGGAACACAGATGTTTGGCTCGGTAAATTGTGAATATTGAACGATTGGCACAGGGGCGATATACGTAGATTTCCCAACTCCGATATCAGTGAATTGTCATTACTTCATCATTGCATATATAGACGATATTTAATTGATGGCACATTATTTAAACGAAGCTACTAAAAAACGATAAGCAAATTGGATAAAATCACAGAGCCAGGTAATAATCACAGAGCCAGTTAAAAGTAGTAATGTAAAAAGTAATGATCAAAATCTAACAAAGGTCACGTTTTTTTGTTGCTTTTTTTTATTTGCGGCGCAAAAATTTACTAACAAGGTGATTATTATCTTGACGTGCCACCAAATTCTCAGAACACTGAAATATTAACAGAAATGTGCGGTAATCATAGGAGATTAATATTTCAAGCTGTAGCCTGAGAGGTCCGCGGGCAATCTCTCTTTTGTTCTCATAAACTTCACAGAGACGAATGCAAAAATTACAAGCGAGCGAGATTACCTATTTTCGCTATTTTCGCGGTCTTAAGAGCAAAAGAGAGACTTGATAATTGTGCGACGAGGCTACTTGTCCTGCTTTTCTGCACGTAGTTTAGTTATTTTTTGCCTGAACGTTTTAAAACACGAATTAAAACAAAAAGCCTTACTTGTACCGCGTGTCGTATAATTCAAATGCATGACCCCGGGTATGAAACGTGTTACTTGAAACAGGAAATTTTTAAAACGTCACTACGAGCGCACGTCAGATTTTTGGAGGATCCATGTGTCTTGCATGTTTCTCGATAGACGATTTAGCACTATAATCAGTTATACAAATACAAATCAGCTGTAATCTAGCTTGTAATCCTTGGCTTAAAAAATACCGAGGTACAGTTTGATGAGCCAATACCGAGAAGTCTCTTTTCTTGCAGTTTGCCTGTCAACGGTAGTTATCAATACACTGTATAATATTTCGACATATTGCTAACAGGTTGACAGGACAAGGATTCATGAAGTCATCTGATACCACTCTTGCTTTATTATTTACCTTTATGATTTCTGAGTGAAAACCTGTTCTACTTTTCATGTTGCTATAGATGCATTTCTCTATTCCAAATCAGACGTTCGTAATATTTCGGGAATGGAGAGTGGTCTCGATAAGAGGTAAGTTGTTACCGTCGCGTCAGTATATTGAGTATTAAGTCTACTAAGCCGCTGTGGATATTATCTTTCCATTTTAAGACGTGTTGTTCTTTTCCGGCTTGACTTTGGATTAGATGCTTTATTTGTTATAAAAGTAGAGATGACTGAAATAAATTAAGATAACATATGGTCCATATTGCTCACAACATGCGACCGCGCCGGCCGGCTTCTAGAAAGACCTGGATTCAGATCACTCATGTTTACATGTTAACCAGCTTTATTACGACCTCTTTTACAGCAATGATTTCGGTTTTCTCCAAATCTGGTCCATGCACAGTCTGTACACGGTCTGCTGCGTTTGGGTCCTTTGCCACAATTACGTAAATCGTCACACGTTATATAGTTAAATGAATTCTTATGGCTTTTATCTGAAACACTGGGCTTCTTGGCATTCTTCAGTCAATCTGTTAGCTATGGGTTTGTAACCGTGTAGGGTGGGGTGGGGAAACTTTATAACTGGCAAGAGAACCTTTTGGGGCAATGAAACTGGGACATGACATTTAAATTGCTACTGTGATCAAATTTTCACCCCTTGCAATTGTACTTAGTAGGCATAGCCAGAAAAGAGAATTTCACGAATGGCGTTTTCCGTTTTCAAATATCTGTATTAGTTCCGGAGATACTTGTAAAATGTGCAAATAAGGGGGTCGTGCTATGCATGTCCCCATGCTGTTGTATGTTGCGTTTTATCTCGGTGAGAGGGGGGTGAAGAGGAGGAAGGGGGGGGGGGGGGGGGGGGGTCATGGTAATTTTAAGGCAACGTTCAGTCAGGGTTTTGTCAATAGTAATTTGTGTTTAAAAGCTTTTGTGAACTGGACATATCACGTGTCCCGAATGTCCCGTGTCCGAATCCCTTTCGCTGGTCACGGTCGTCACGCAGTGTTTCATATTTCTCTTTGCGTTATCGTTCGTATCTATCATTCGTCTCCCTAATTTTGGACCCTGAACAAAACTTTTTAAAGTCGTTCAAATATGACGCTTCATAAATTGCAGATGTTGGTGGATCGTTTCTCGCCGTTCTTGCTTTGGCTGTACTGTACGAGTGCGTGAAAGGAATTCACCTCACGTCACTACTGCGTCTAAAGAATTGGAATTACTCATGTAAAAACACTTCACCTAAAAAGACATTCTACATCATTGTTGAGAGGTAAGAGTTAGACATTTTATAAGGCGTTTTGTATATGTTCTTCTGCACAATAAAACACATAGTCATGCACAGTATTTGAATAATCTTCCGTCAGACTTTTTTGACTCATACACGGCGCCTACTAGTCGAAAAGTAACGACTACCCCCCCCCCCCCTCCCCCACCACCACCGCCACCACCCCTGCTCCGAGAGTACCGATAACATTTGACGGTTGTTTATAGGAAATCCCAGAAGGAGCAAACTCAAACGAAACTTGACTTGTATTTGTCAATAGAAATTACAAAAAAAAAAACAAATGTACCAAAATGATCTGTGTTAGTTGATCATTATTCAAAAGGTAGTATTATATTCTGTTTTTATGTAATGTCAAGAGAAAATGAGTCCCCTTTTTCTCTCTTGATAATGTAAATTATTTTGAAAAAGATTTAAGATGATCAAGCCTGCCTGCTCGCAGGCGAAATCTGGCCCTCTGTGGAATGGTGGTAAGAACAAGCATTAGTCTACATTTAAGTGTTATATGAAATGTTTGTAATGTGAAATGGTTACTTTTCCTTACAGGGTAGACCTAATTACGCAGTTTGCAAAGACGGTTCTGTTTTTGGCCGAACTCTTTTTTGCTTATTTCCTGATGTTAATTGCTATGACGTACAACACGTGGCTATTTGTGGCCGTTGTGATTGGTAGAGGACTGGGTTATTATCTGGTGACGCCACTCGTTGATGCCTACATCAGTAGAGAGGAGACTGGTGACTACAGTGACACTCGGGATTCTCTATTAACAAGAAAGCGGCACCCTTTGATAAAAGGTGCGGACATTTAACGTCCAAGTCAAGTGACACAGGCAGACAAACACAAGTAGAACAAGCATTCGTATTCGGAAACACAAGGATGTGCCACTATAAAGCATAATATTTTAACTTCAGACATACTACTTATTAACCGAGAGTGAGGTCATTACCGGGAAATCTCAGACCGAGGCCTTGATGTATTGACCGAGCGATAGCGAGGTCAATACATCAAGGCCGAGGTCTGAGATTTCTCTGTAATGACCGAACGGACGAGGTTAATAAGTTATTTATTATATGGCCTTTTTAGCGCTGAAAAAAGGGAAAGGTTTTTCAATATCCGCTTGCGCGCGCAAGAGGTCATTCGAGGTCATGCGATCCAAACCAGAAGAAACGGTTTCTTTGACAATGAGGCAATTTTTGTCTTCATAACGCCAAGATCTACGGCAAATTTAACCACTTTAATTTTCACAAAACAAGTGACCTGCGTTTACAAGTGTTTGACCCTTAAAAAGTTATAAAAAGCTAAGGCAAGAAAAATTTTCATAATGCCCGGTCATTACAAGAAAATCTTGCCCGCTCATCAGCCAATCAGAGCACGCGTACTATTGTAGCCATATAATAATTTCCTATAACTATTCAATTGTGCAACAGTCACTGTCGTTTATAGCTATTTTGCTAAAAAAAAGAAAGAAAAAAGAGAAAGATTGAAAACAAGGGAACGAGGCTGCCAAAGTGGTTCAAATTCCTCCCCCATGTCACTTGCTGGATCTGGGTTAGGTGGTCCCGAATTTGAATCATCTACCCATACATTGTAAATATCGGCGCCTCTTGTCATTTATGTACAGCCCCGCAAGTTCCTAGCTTTAAACAACTTTAAACTTCTTTATTGCTCAGCAGAGCAATTTTTCAATGACTAAACCGAAAAGCAAAGCTTCAAGTTTTTTCCTTTAGTTTCACCCAGTCTCCCACGACTCTCTCTTTTTCTCGCAAAAGACGAGGGAGGAAAAACGAGAAAACTGTTGATGAGTCAGCATTAAAAACCTGTACTGTGAACCAATGAAACGTCATGTGTCCCAGTGGCAAGCTCGGAGATCGTCTGTAGGTAAAACATGAAACATCGTGCGTCAATTGCCATCACTGGATGTGATTGGTTAGCGCACAGTCAATATCGTTTAATGAACCAAATACGGAGAACACTACATGCACATTGAAATAGTACTCGTACATACACAGGTGCACGTAGCTACACGACAATACACTTCATCAAGTTTCCTTTGGATTATTACTGGTTGAGTGCTGTAAAATTGCTACTCTGAGAAAGTATAGTATTGTAATTATGCGAGTTGCAGGTAAGTTCCTTTATTTCTACGATTTGCCGGTATCTATATTTACTGTGGTAATTCTTTTCCATTTTTTTAAAATGCCGGTTTGGTGTTTTTGTATCGGTAATAGTTACATGTACATATTAGGATCCCATGTTAATCTAGCACTTTATGTCCAAATGACATTTTATACAAATGTTATTAAAGGGACATGGTCAGCTTTGTGGCCGCGCTCACCTGGACCCTAGTTTTCTCACTTTGAAAAAAGTCCACCTTAACCCGAAATCAAAAATACGCTTTGAGTACATCTCAAAATCCGCTTCAATCTTCCCAGTGTCTTACTCGATTTTCCATCCTTTACTGAAAACCTGTTTCTGAATGTCCTTTTGGTCATCCTATGCTATTACTTTATCATATTTGGTTAAAAACAGTATGGATCGCGTCTCCAAAAGAACATGAAAAGAAGAGGTGGGAACCGTGAAAGCGCCGGGCGGAAAGAATCGCCTGCGTTGACCAAAATAATGAAAGAAATTAACCAAAAACATTGGACAGCAAATCACCATTATATATGTTTGCAAAATCGCGTTTCTCGACCTGGCAAAAGGTCCGTGCAGTTTGTAAACGATTCGAACTTGGCGTCATCAGGCTGCTCGATTTGGAGCTCAAACGAATACAACAACACAACAAATAATGTTTTTAGCTCTACTTTAATTCTTCAATATCATTAGGAATGACGACCTGCCTGTTCAATTTCACATTACAACTGAGTCAAGTTTCAATGCCTGCATTTTAATTTGAATAATTTCAACTACACGAGCAAATACAAACGCGTCGCGGCGAAATAAAAACAATTTATGCCAACGTAACGATACATACTTTGATGCATCGTACGACGCTAGAAAAAAAGATCCTGACATTCGCACAAACAACATGCCAACTCACAGAAGGAGTGAAAGTTGTAAAAGGAAATTATAAAAGCAAAATACACGATCGAAAGCAGAAATGACCGCGATCACTTGTGTTTCTCACCTCTACTGATATTTCTTCGACTTCAGAGGCATTCGTTGACACTAGCCTTTCCCTGTACAAGTCCATCGGCAAATTCTCCATGGTTTCAATAAAATCAGTGTTCTAATAATGTAACATGTTTATAACCACTACTTTGATTCGCAAATACTTTGATTCAACAAGGTTTGTTGATGCGCTTCAATTTCCGTTCTTCGCTCGCGCGTCTTGTGATGAAGTGTGATATGCAAATTAGCTATGAAATGGTATCTAATGCGCATGTGCACCAGCTGACCGTGTTCCTTTAAAATCAAAATTGCCTGACAGACTATAATCTAATGCTTCTTTGGTTTTCGCGTTGTGTATAGGTTAGAATGCGCTACTTTTCCACCCTACCCCTGGTAATAACCCCAAATTTCTTTTTTTTATACTTTACTTCCGACTGAATCTCAAAAATACTGCAGTTATTTTTCGCGTTTGGTGGGGGAAGTCCTGATCAATGAGATATACCAAATTTAATAACTAATAATACCCTAATTTCACAAACCCAAATTTAATTTCCCTTTCATTTCCCTCTGTTCCGACGCAATCTAAAAAAATGCTGCAGTCACTTTTCGCGTTCTGCAGGAGAGTTCGAGATCATTAAAGTACTGACAAAAGGAAATTCGTATATTGTACCCTGGTTCAGGCCAGGCCTAAACTCCGCCATTGGGTTGGTGGCAAAGCGCCCGGAGCCGAACTCGGACTCCAGTATGATGAATACCTCGTTTGCACGTCTCTTTTATGCTGACGAACATCACAGGCTCAGCTGAAATAAAAACTCTTTTTGGAGTTTTTCGTTGCCTTTTACAACAGAGACTGCTTCTTTCTCTTTTATCAATTCTTCGCGCGAATTGGTTCCGGATCAAATAGCGGTTGCTGAACGACAACTGCAGGAAACTTGTTTCCTAACATTTCCACCTCCACGCGGGACCCCAGATCAGTCAGAGAAGGAGGCAAGTACGCGAAACATATACTCTTCTTAAGCTGGTAGCTGTAAGAACCACTTGAAGTAAATCCTACAACCTGATATAGGAATAAAATACACAGTAAGATCTGAAGCACTTGCATTGTTTACAGCCATAAACTAAATCAATCCTGTATACGTCTTACTGGAAAAGCCGAATGGACCAGGAGCCCTCCGTAACCCTCTTATGGGAGATTATAACGCAGTTTTTATCGCATGGCAGAACTTGTCTTTACAATGTCCACTTATGGAAGGCAACCCTTTGAGCCAAGGCCATGACTATGACCACGAGTATGACCGAGCATGCCCACGGCCACGACCATGACCAAGTATTAATAGTATTAATTTTTATTATAACTTTAAATAATAGTATATTACCTGATGATTTTTAACCGTGTATAAAGAAATGTTAAATAAATAAATAAATAAATAAATAAATAAATAAATAAATAAATAAATAAATAAATAAATAAATAAACAAACAAATAAATAAATAAATAAATAAATAAATAAATAAATAAATAAACAAGTGTCCCCATCAAGGAAAGTATTTTAAAGTAGCTTTCTTACTTTTTTTCTTTTGAAGGATGTACATTTACTAGTTAGTTACAGTTACTTAGAAATGCATTGTCCGTGTGTGTCCAAGACTACAACTTAAAATCCCTTTATGAAAGGCTTTAACCTTAGTTGAAATTACAAACGTTATGCTCGTGGGTAGCCTAGAGACGGAGTCAGTGTCTCTTTAAGGCAGTTCCCCGTCTATATGTCCTCCCATGGTACGACCTAGGCCTCTCTTCTCTATATATCATTCATCATCAAATAACAATTATCCACATAACATAAGTGTAATTAACGTACCTTATTGGCATACCAAATAGTTTCGTTCCCTTCAGGGTCCACATCTGTTGTATCCACCGTTAGGAAACACAAAACACGTTCACAGTCATCCTTGTTCAGTTTTAGAAGAGCATCTCGTCCGATAAAATTGACACCCTGTTCAAATGAATGAGCAAGTAAAAGTTTGTTTTCAACACCAGATACACAGCAAGTGCTATTAGCCTGAAAGCCATGCATCTGAGAAACATTTCTTACCTTGTTCAACTTTATAGACGACATTAAATCTGCCTCAACAGCGTTAGTTGACATATTCATCTGCCAAAAAAAAAAACCACGAAACAGCCATGATGATTACTATACTTAACAAATCGCGCGGAATATCGCCTGATACTTAGCCGACGAGGCCGTAGTCCGAGGTGGCTAAAATCAGCCGATATTGCACAGGATTGAGCAGGATAACTGTTTTATTGAGGGGTAAAATATTCTGTAGTTACTGCGGCAACAGTTTTGACCAGTAAGTTCTTGCGTAGAAAAACTCCAATGGAAAACAAGGATGGTTTCAATTGAGGAAGACTTACAGGACGGATTACGAACGACGAACTTGAAAACATTTGCCAATATTTTCAAGATGTACATGTGTTGTCGTGACATAAGGTGGCCCCATTAACAGGGAAATGTTACTCGAGTCTTTATTCTTGTAAGAGACCAGAAAATTAATAGCACTTGGTACTTATTGTTGATCAGTAATGCGAAGTGACCTCACAACTTCCACCGAACAAGCATCTCAGATAAAAAGCACGCAAACTAATTAGCAAATAAAGTACATGGTGTACAGATTGTTCAAGTAAAACTAAGGGGACATTACAAAGTTATAAATACCTCAAAACCCCAAGAACGAAATCCTTTCTCTAATCGCAACGAGTTTAAGGCGTACGTGCCAAAGTCTCCGATACCATAATCATCACCAGCTTTCAATAACGCTTCATAGAGTTCAGCTGTTTGCTCTTTCTTGTGAAATAACTCCCAACCTAATTCGCCTGCATCAAAGCCAAACGACTACATTACCATCAATATACAAAGACTCTAAGGACATCTATAAGCCTTTTAAATTTAACGTCGATCCTATGAATTTGGAGGCAAGGAAGATTGCGATCTCTACACCCTGTAATCTACTTTGGAACCATGACAATTCTTTAAGTCCAGCGCTGATTAATGGGCCGTATTTTATTTTTCAGCTGGCTTCAAATTTAAACAACGTATTCAATTACGCAATAATTATTACGTTACAGCGAGGGTTGGGACTTAGTTATAATTGAAATAATTGACGTATTAGATGTTGGTTACATTCAGACTCTCTCAGGCGTGAGCTACCCCCACAGGGCACCACTATTTACCCACCCGAGCAAGTTGAGGGAGAACAAGGCTAGTTAGTCAACTTCCCCTTAAAAGCCCGTGGCCGACCCTTCTCGAGTGAGTCTAATGCACGTAATAGCTCTTACCTGTGAAGGAAAACCGACTGGCCTGCACGGGAAGTCCCGCGACCTCTATGTTTCTAAACGCCAGATATGGAAACTTCTCATCACTCAAGTCTGATGACGTCAGCTTAGAAAGGACATCACGTGAGTGAGGCCCAGCGATACCGAGGCAAGCAACATCATCAGTGACAATCTTGATCGTGACACTGTAATCACCTTTACGTTGGTTTTCCAACAGCCACCTATCAGCAACAGGTCCAAAAATAAGTATTGCATAGCTTCCAAGCTGGGAGCGAATTGCTAAATGAAAAACAATTTATGTAGCTTGATTTAGGCATGTAACACTGGTGTTACCTGGTGAAGGCTCAATGTGCAGACACCCGCGTAGAGGATCACGTGAATGCGTGAGCTAGCGCGCGAGTGATGCTTGGAAAACAGATCTGCAGTTGTGTCTCTAGTAGTATGAATGCATAAGAGTTAAACTAATAGATTTAAATCGCCACTCTAGACATATTGTTCTTGCATGAGTTTTTGAGGTGTCACAAATAATAACAACATCAGTAATACCTGAGATCGTGAAATTCAGTCGCACTTCCAGTGACAAGAAAATAGTGATCTGGTGCCACGCAGGAGACAGACATTTCTGCGTACACTTTACCCCTTGGAGTCAGCATGTGACTTATATTTGAGTTCCCTACCTAAAAGTATTGATAATAAAGCAAAAGAACAACAAGTATAAAAAGCATCCGTTCAATTTAGCAGCCCAGACATTTTCAAAACCTGGCAAGCTGTGTTTGCTTCAGAACATTAAAATGGCGAAAAGCATCACCTACTGTCTGTTTAATGTTTTCAAACATGACACTTACTTTAGGTAGCTCATTGGCGAAGATCATATCCATAAGTGAAGATGCATCTTTTCCCTTGACTTCAATTTTCCCGTAAGGAGACAAGTCAATTATACCGACTTTACTCAGCACCATGTCACATTCTCGACCAACTGGCTCAAACCAGTTTGTTCGTCGAAAACTGGGTTTATACCCTGGTTCGTCTCCAGGACGTGCGAACCAGTTGGGTTGTTCCCAGCCAGCACGGAGTCCCATCTGTGCACCACGTTCGCAAAGTCTCTGTAGAGAAAATAGCAAACGAACGTCACGACTAGGAACAACCACTGAACATTCAAGACTTGGCAGCTTTTTTGGCATTGTTGTAAACTGGATATTATGCGTACTGGGTTTCAGCGCATTCTGCCGCCGATCACGATAAGGCAATAAAAGAAGTGCACGTAGCAACATCATATAAAAACTGGCGCGCCCTAAATAGATGGCTAGACGTTTTTGCATGAGTTTTTGTTTTTAAACACTCGACTTACAAAAGAAACATAAAGAGCCGCTGATGATATAATTTTGAGGAAATGTCAAAACTTTCATCAGCAGTGGCTGATATACGGGAGGGCCTCATGGAGCCCCATCCCTCCCCCGCCAACCCCTTTTTTGTCTAAATATGTATGTTTTCAGGTCCCATTCGTTTAAGGGAACGGCCACCTTCATCTGCCCCCATCCAATTCTTAATCAAGAAAATGCTAATCTTCACTTGGACTGTCCGCGCCTATTGAGGGAACACCAATGCTTAATTCCCTCTATGAGTCTCGTCTGCAGGGAATCATGGTATTTGTATTCCAGGCTACAACTACCATAATTTTCCTTGCGGGCGTGCCTCATGCATATGGAGAATTGGACATTACCTTGTATATTCCACTGGTCCTGGAAGGGCGACCAGCCCACCTCTCTAGTTTAGGATGTATCATTTCGTTATTAAGACCGTATGTCTCTCGCACCTTCGCCAACACATACTCCCTTGTGGTCCAGTTACCATAGCGACTGGGTTCACATTCAATGAGATCATAGGGAGGCTCTCCATCGATCATCCAGTCAGATAGGTACTTACCGACCCCTCCTGGAGGGAAGAAAAATATTAAATAAAAATAGTGTAAAGGTGCTGACACACAAAGGGACATGCTGCAGCGGAAAAATCACATGTACACACAGAAGAAAATTAGCAGGGACATGTGCAGCGACACGTCCCATTGGGGGGGGGGGGGGGGGGGGGTGGCACTTGTGCCGCGACATGCCCTTGTAACTTGTCCCTTGACTAGTCAGCACCTTCCCTGCTTCATCTTCTTGTGTACATGCATGTGACTTTGTCTTTGTTGCATGTTGATGGCACATGTCCCTTCGTGAGCCAGCACTTTCAAGTTAACAGCTGCATGAAATCAACAACAAAAGATATCACAAGGCACACACTTCTTCCATCTTACGCTGCGTTTTGAAAAAATGTTCCCGTAAAAAGTTGACCAGAAAAAAATAACAGCCATCACTTACCCGCGAGACCAATCCCGTAGCCCGTCCCTAGGGACAGCCACATGTTGGGAACCTCTGCATCGGGACCAAGCAACGGAATAGCGTCGGGGGTGTAGGTAATGGGGCCTGAAATAACACTCGTTATTTCGGCATTGGCAAGGACGGGTGTTCGCTTCATCGAATAGTCCACGTAATCACTGATTCTGTCCAAATCACTTTCAAATAATTCTTTTCCGAATCCCTCAGGAACGGCGTCCCACCTTCAAAGAAGTGTACATGTGTGTGTTCTATAAATCACCTATTTCACTGATAAAACCAGTTCTTAGCCCTGGTTTAAACGTCGCATTTTACATGCCCTTAATTCGGCAATTTGATTTGGCACATGTAAAATGCGACGTTTAAACCAGGCCTTAGTTTAATTACAGTTCAGATGACAACAGCTTTGTAAACCGTTGTAACTTGGTTAGAAAGAAATTGTTTCTGATTGACAAAACGTTCTTACCGGCATCAAACTCCGTTGAACGAATATTCAACAGTACAATCAACCAAAACACGCAATAATAGTTTTCCCAATAGAACACGAAAATAAAAACCGGCAAACAACCGAACCAACGGTTACATGTATTAACCTTTTCAACCAATAAAGGTTGGAAAATTGTCTTTTGCAACACCAGCAAAATCAAACAAAACTGCTTGCCGCCGAAAGAGTTGGTCCAAATGGAACATGACCCATGTGACAAACTAAGGGACAATCCTACCAAGCATCTTCCATTTTCATCTTGTCAGCACTTTCATATGTGCCAAACCCAATTCCTTGCTTCTCCTGACGGGAATAAACTGAACCTTCCAAGTCCCTCATAAAAGGAAGCTCTTTCTTTAAATTAGCGACCTCGGGGATCTGTCCGGTAATAATGTACTGATGATGTACCACGCCCAAGGCAAGTTCGCTTCCTACCATGCGGCCGATCTCTCTGCCATTAAAACCTTGAAATGACAACACAGAATATAAATTAGATAGCAGTCACAGAGAACCCGGTTACCGTAACACTGAGACAATCAGAAGACCAGTTCGTGAATGATGTGAGCGGTTCGGAGGACGGATACATGATTGACCTCAATGACGTCCAATACTCTAATGGCGCTGCCGTGATTCGAAAAAAACAAGGGCATTTGTTGGAATAGGGGCGCTAAAGTACTATGAGCGCCAAATCGAATCATTTTGAACGCAAAATTTGGCCATTAAGCACTTAATGACTGGCCCCGAGAGGAACAGTAAGTTTTGTTTCCCCGAGACCCTCGATGTCCCCCGAGGCGGAACCAAGGGGAACATCGAGGGTCGAGTTTAAGTTTAAGCTGTTGTCGCGCTACGGAGTTAGTGAGTTTTGTTCGCCCCAAGCAGTCATAGAGTTTTGACGCGTGACACGCTCTCGTCCAATAGAAAGCAGCATTTCAGTTGGGGGGTATAATCCACGTTGTTGTTTTGTAAAAGACGGCTAAAGACGTTCCATTTTAACCCATTTTACTATTTGTTTAACGATCGTTTCGTTTTTTCTTTGGTCGATATAGAAGCCTTAGGCTATATATAAGGCCCAGCTTCGAGGAAAGCTTAAAGATCAGGAGGGTATTAATGTTCTTTTTTTATAAATCAATCACCTGCTGCATTAACAACATGCTTAGCTTTAATTGTTCCGTGCGGTGTTTGTACGTCCCATCTGCCGTCAGATCTGTAGTTGAGCCCAGTGACTGGAGCAGGCATGTATAACTCGGCCCCATACATCCGCGCTCCTATAGCAAGGGCCTGTGTCATGGAATATGGATCAATGTAACCATCCTCTGAAAAAAATCGTTAATGCGAATTCTTGAAACGTGTCTGAAGTTCACTTTTGTTTTAAGAGGTACCAATTCTAAAACAATAAATGAACTGACACTGACAAGTTTTAGGCTCAATACCTTTTATCACGAAAACTCTCACGGCCGTCATTTTAGATTCAATCATTCAGCGGAGCGTGTTCTAAAACCAAGAACACCAAACACCCACAAACAAGGTAAGTTTACGTTTAGGATTAGGATTAGAAGTTAGCGGTTGGTGGATTGGTTAGCGGTTAGCAGTGCTAGATACATCGACACTCAAATGAAGTGTTTTTTTTGTTATTTATTTTTTAGGGTTTTTGGTGGTTAGGGTGAGCTTTTGGAAGGATGTTTCGGGCTGTTCTGGGGTGTTCCGGTGCTCCGATGTTCCTGGTTTTAGTATACCAATCAGCAAGTTTCGCCCCCCTAAAAGGTATGTCAGACACCCTCGTCATTTTTATCGGAGAATTCCTCCTAGAAAGTTTTGAGCGTTGCTCACAAGGAAAGAAATGTTCTCTTCGTGATATGAATACTCACCAGGGAAGTACAAAGCTCCCAACACGTCGTCCACATTCAGAAGTGGATGTACTTGCGCGACTTCCTCTGTGGTAATCAGCCTCTGTGGTGCCTTGTGCCAGCCATGTCTGTGCATCTGATATTTTGCCTCCTCGAGTCTCTCGGGAGTTGTGCATATTCGTACGCTGCCACACATGTGAAACCCTACATCCTGCAGATAAATGACACAGACGTTTTCCAAATGTAATTTGTACCAATTTTTATAAACACTGTTTTCAAAGGGAGGTTACTTGCGCTACGAAGGATTTACTAAATGCAGTTCGTTATCTTTCAAAAACAGCGTTACATGTAACATCACAAATAGTTAAGGGACGTAAAAATCTTTCAATAATATTCTGATTGGCTACAAACAAACGGCTATAAAATAGTACAAAGATTATTACAACTGGGCCGGAATGCTCGAAAACCGTTCAACACTAACCCATGAATAAAAGTTAATCGAGGGTTCGATTTCTCTTGTATAAAAGTGTTTTTATTGCTTATGTTTTGTGAAGTTTGAGATTAGTCAAAGTCAAAACTGGCATGGAGGAAAATTCTAAACAGAAAATCTTACTGAAACGTTAAAACTGAAATCAAAATTCACGCTCAGAAATCTGGATTAGCTTAATTGTGCTTCGAACAACCCGGCCCTGGTGAATTGCGGGTTGTTTCAAGGACACGATGAAAGATAAAACGATAGCTTCGTTTTGACAAAATGCCAAGAGTAATATCAAAGATTGTGAGCTGGATAATCCACAGTACTGACCTGACCAGTTTCCTCTTGGAGTTTTTTGTATAAGCACATGCTGTAGTGGGTTATCGGCTTCATGTTCACCACTGGGTTATAATGAGAAGTAACACCAAACTAAATAAGCAAAAAAATAAATAAATAAAACATGATAAACATGAGTTAAAGTACAAGGTCAAACTGGTTCGAACGAATGAATTGAATCCTTCAAGTACCGGCTACATGGCGAACATTAGACTTTCTAAAAGTCGGTCGCTTCTCGTTTCCGGTTTTATAAAGTCTAGGCGAACATAGATACTTTTCTATGCTCCGTGCAGTGATCAAGAAGTCAATCTTACGGGTTCCACTAACAAACATTACCGAGTGCCAAGTCGAGCCTGCAGTGAGTTCGGATTTCTCCAGAAGAATCACGTCCTTCATTCCGCCTTTGGCCAAGTGATAGGCAATGCTGGTGCCCAAGGCTCCTCCCCCAATGACAACAGCCTCGGCATCTTCTTTGAGACGTTTGTTTAGCGGTTTTTGCCTATAGCGAAAAAACACAAAGAGAGGCACGACTTCATGGACATACCCTTTAGCTTTGGGCGAGAACACACCATATAACACGCTTCAAGACCTTATAACTACTACTTAGGGTAAAAAAACATGCATAACTTCCAGTGGAATCAACAAACTTGAAGATGTGCTGTTTTCAGAGTTGCAGCGTAAAACGGACTGGCCACGGGGTACACCCTAGGACTCAAAAGAGATTAATTTCATCACTCTGGTTGCTTTACGTTACAAAACACACTGATTATAATGAATTGAATTAGTTTCGACCCCACTGAAGGCATGTCTGTGTATGAGGTGAAGCCGACATGCACTTCTTTAACACAAAATGAACCCGGCGGGTCCGATCGATGAAATTCGATAATCGATAAAATCGATTGTAATCGATAATAATCGTCGAATAATCGATAGTAATTAATCGATTGATATCGGAAATCGATGAAAATCGAAGTTCGAAAGAGTTGTGAGTATCGATTTTCATTGATTTTAATCGATTTTGATCAATTTTCATCCATTTTTATCGATTATATCGATAAGTTCAGATATGTTTGCGCTACACACTACAAGGTATTAGCAATTCAGTCTTCTTCCACTAGATGTGTCAAATTTACGAAAAACCTGATGTAAAGTCCTTACTGTACATGGGCACTCGTGGTAGCCGTTCCCTACAGCCTCTATTAATAATAGGTTCATTCCGTCGGTCATTTGATGACTCCACGCGAACGGATGCGTAACGTATCAGCTTACACCCGGGGCTTACAAAATGTTGTAACAATTCATAAATGGTTCATTTATTAAAACTGATAATGATCGATTAAATCGATAAAATCGATACAATTAAGAGCACTTGACTAGTGAGTATCGACTTTAATCGATTGGTTAAACCAATCGATATCAATCGATTGATTTTTATTGATTATATTGATTATATCGACCGGTTTCTGATGATTCATTTTCATCGATTGGACCCGCCGGAAAAAAAAACAATCCATTCCCGCCTCGCTGACTCGCTGACGGGCTTGTTCTAATTTCTAGGTCTGTTCACAGCTCGAGGAAACAGCACGAAACTGACACAAATCTAAACGCCATTACAAGATAGCTTGGGTCGAGCTTAGGGGATGCAATGATAACGGTACCACGCTTGTATAATTTTGGACCAAGTCAATTTTCTACGTCTTCTGCTATGGCGATGAAACAATCTGACTACAAAACATGGTCTGAGGCTAGTGACCATCAAGGTCCATAAAGGAAGAATAATTTGCCGGCGTTAAGGAAGGAATAAAACTATAGAAGTTAAATAAGCAGGTGCTGTTGAAATGCTACATGCACTCATAACCAATGAAATACAATCGAACCCTTTACATGTAAGCGGCCACCCTTTATTACAAGGCCAGTTGTCAAAGTCCCGAAACTGTTGCCAGTATAATACTGTAAATAAACCCCTTTTAAGCGGCCACCTGTCTGCCGTCCCGTAGTCTCCTTCGCAGCCGTTGTTTGGGTTCGTCACGGAACGCTTTGGTGGGGGAGGGAGCGTTGCGTGACGAGCCCAAACAACGGCTGCAAAGGAGACTAGCCGTCCCGATGAGAGTTGTTTTCAGGGGCGTTCGTGGAGTACGCACGGAAGAGGAATTAATTGATGCGAGCGCTATGGGGGTCTGGTATGCGCTCCGACGAACTTTTTATTTTTAAGGGCTCAGAAATGCCATTTTTCACGATTACGGATTTCCCGGGGACATTTTCATGAAGGAAAACATTGAAAAACGTTTGAATTGGTATTTAGTAAATTATGTTGTTTAAATGTCAACCTGTGGGGACAGTTACTAGTAGGCTTAATAGGAGAGACTGAAAAACAGTGATATGTTATTGTTGTAGCGATGACTGGGTTTTGAACCTCCGTATTAATATTCGCTATTTGGTATTGAAGTAACGTAGCCTTTATATAGTCCTTATGCTAATCTCTGACGAATCCCTCTATTACATGTACGCGTCCAGATTTTTTGTTAGTTATACATGTAGACCGAAAAATGAATGAAACATCGGACCAAACAGGTAGTCATATCACAATAACAAGAGAGTGTACTCTCTTGACAATATATATTAGCATTCTTGTATGTCACCCATAAATTGTGTCACGAAATCTTCGATGTTTGCACACTTAAAAATATACATCAACATAACTCGAGAGAAATTTCGCGTGCAATATCGTCAATAACAGGAGCGCCAAGTCAACATTTTCAACTAAGTGTCTAAACTATGTAACAGCAACGATCTCACTAAACGAGAAAAAAAGAGGTAAAGGTGTTAGTGCGTTCGGTAACATTCATGTAATTGTACGCACCACTGCTCGACACAGCAAAAAAGCAATATATAGTTGAATCCTAGTCATTTTACCTCGAGTCTTGGGAACTTGAGTAGATGTGACCAGTCGATAGTACTCTTGAATCAACGTTCATAAATTTTCTGATCTTCGAGGCAGCACGATATACAGGAAATATCCCTGTCCACTTCCAAGGGGAGTGCAGCAAGATGGACATCATTCAACTAGACTGACACGGTATGCAAATTTACCCTCGCGAAGCAGTTTTAAATATTGAGCAGTTAATTCTGCCCTCAGGGAATTGTCGAGAATCACTTTACATTCAAAGCTAGTTTGAATGCTGGTGTGTTGGGAAACTCAAAAAAATCTGTTCCCGACAGTGACCGTGACTCTGCGGCCAATTTTCGTGCAGTGGCACACAATTCCCGTTTGACCAGTTTTGTACCGGATCGCGGATTCATGATTCTGTTCATTGAACGCCGAGCATTACACATGCAAGAAGGTCAAGAATAGTCACGAAAGTTTTGTGTTTTGTACAACACTATCTTTGAATCAAAGAAAAGTTAAAACCGTAGTTAACTAAGATAAAAAAAAAGCAGAAATAACAATGGTTCATTATCGAGGAGATGATATAAAAAGACAGTTTACAAATGAGAGCCTTTTTTAATGCGTCACGCGTGACGTGAAACTTTTAAGTTTAAATTTACGAGGCAGGGTAACCCTACTGCCAGGGTAACCCTAGCAAGAGGGTTAGAAGATAGCCCGGGTTTACAAGCAAAACTTCACAGGATGGGTAACCCTACTACCCGGGTCAACTAACACCGGTTACGCTTCAGTTAACCTTGTAAATAAAGCATGTAAAAAAACGGGTAATAATCTAAGAGCCAAAAACCGATTTTCGTCTTAGTTACGCAGTTTATCAGTTCCAGTTTCAATTTCCAAGCTCATTACATGTAACGTCCCAAGCAATATTTTATAGTTTAGTCGTTTGACGGAGAAACTACAAATAATTATGCATTCGAAAATATTTCCGTTCCAACGCAAAAATATGACAAATTGTGAATGAACACGATGTTTCATGGTCACAATTCGCTCTTTTTGTCGCCATTTAAAACATATATATTTTGCTTCTTGGAGCCAAAATAAAGTTGTCCCGGGTAGGCGAGTTATCCCAAGCAGAGCGTTTACAAGGCGCTAGGGTAACCCTAGCGCTCAGCTAGTGCTTGGGTAACCCTAGCTGCCTTGTAAACACGTCGATGAAAAAAAAGAAGAAATGTGGGAGCGCTAGGGTAACCCTCCTGCTAGGGTAACCGTTGCACTAGGGTTACCCTGCCTGTAGTTTTTGTACGTTTCTGAAATCCTATGCCCGACCGATGTCTTTCGCATAATTCACATTCATGCTTTCCCCGCTAAAAAAAAAGAAAGAGACTGTCCCGGGGAGACTCTTCGCAGTCTTAAAACAAAATGGCACTACATGAGCATTTATTTCGAAGTCCAAGGGAGTCCTGCTAAATAGTTACTGATCATGAGGTCGCGCCGGCAGCAATAGGGAGTTTAAGGTGTCTCTCTACAGTTTTTTCTGGACCATACCAAACATTTTCATTTCGCCGTTTAGCAAACTTCCTGGACTCGGATCGATGTTAAATTTACACCAGTTATTGGAATTGGATTGAAGTTTGATATAATATATTTTTAGGAAAATCGATATTTCCATAGCAACGACAAACAGAAAAACAAGATATCAGTTAAACTTGAATTCTACGCGAATAAGATTTGACGTAAAAAAACTAACATCAGTATCTGAAACTATGGTGTACTGCACATCAAATATGCAAGAATAAAAAAATTCTGTATGTTTGATTTCGAATAAATCAAAAATATATTTCAAACTATGCTTTTTGCATTATAATGATAACCGGACCGATCTGAAGACACTGCTTTGATGAAATTACTTCGAAATAGCACCAAAAAGTGTATTTAACTTATCTTTCGTCGCCGTTAAAGTTTTGTTGATTTTCCTTATCACGATCCCGAGAATTGGATTTTTTCATACGGTCACTACCAATGTAATTTTTGGTAAATTTTCTACTTTTAGCGCTTTTTCGAAAATCTCCAAAACGGCTCCAACGATTTTTTTTAAACTTTCGCAACACATGCTTGATAATGCAAAGAATTTAATTCCAAAGTTTTATTAACGTTGATTTACTGGAACACGTCCAAATTTATCCTTAAAGAAGGCGTTCGAACCGACGAAAAAGTTGCGTTACAAATTCAGCGTTCGCAATTTATGCTAAAATATTCAAATCAATGTTTTTTTGCATTCCATCGAGTGAACAAAAGAGTGAGGGAAAAAAACACAATATTGAAAACAATAGCAACGAACTGTATTTATCAAGATCGAATGTA
Organism: Meandrina meandrites; assembly: GCA_963693305.1. Taxonomy (NCBI): domain Eukaryota; kingdom Metazoa; phylum Cnidaria; class Anthozoa; order Scleractinia; family Meandrinidae; genus Meandrina; species Meandrina meandrites. Next base: position 20,032,175 of record OY855904.1, read on the forward strand.
AAAAACATTGATTTGAATATTTTAGCATAAATTGCGAAAGCTAAATTTGTAACGCAACTTTTTTGTCGGTTCGAACGCCTTCTTTAAGGATAAATTTGGACGTGTTCCAGTAAATCAACGTTAATAAAACTTTGGAATTAAATTCTTTGCATTATCAAGCATGTGTTGCGAAAGTTTAACAAAAATCGTTGGAGCCGTTTTGGAGATTTTCGAAAAAGCGCTAAAAGTAGAAAATTTACCCAAAATTACATTGGTAGTGACCGTATGAAAAAATCCAATTCTCGGGATCGCGATAAGGAAAATCAACAAAACTTTAACGGCGACGAAAGATAAGTTAAATACACTTTTTGGTGTTACTTCGAAGTAATTTCATCAAAGCAGTGTCTTCAGATCGGTCCGTTTATCATTATAATACAAAAGGCATGGTTTGAAATATATTTTCGATTTATTCGAAATCAAACATACAGAATTTTTTTATTCTTGTATATTTGATGTGCAGTACACCATAGTTTCAGATACTGGTGTTAGTTTTTCTACGTCAAATCTTATTCGCGTAGAATTCAAGTTTAACTGATATCTAGTTTTTCTGTTTATCGTTACCATGGAAATATCGATTTTCCTAAAAAATATATTATATCAAACTTCAATCCAATTCCAATATCTGGTGTAAATTTTACATCGATTCGAGTCCGGGAAGTTTGCTAAACGGCGGAATGAAAATGTTTGGTATGGTCCAGAAAAAACTGTAGAGAGACACCTTAAGAAACCACGACGGCGACGGCGAGGACAACGTCGATTAAAAAATGAATTATATTTTAGCTACGAATATCGCGATACTCGAAAGTCATTTAGTTTATTTCTCTCTGTCAAAACTATCTCAAAACTAAATCTGGAACACAGCGATAAATTCGAAATAAAAATTTAAAAAGTTGGCTGTCGTGGTTCACGTTCTCCAGGCAACGCAGAATTCGGTCATTTCACGTTGTTATTTTGCAGAGGACGGCAAAGAAATGTACCAGGAATTAAAACGCACGTGCACAGCCATTGTTCTACTCATTAAACCTTTTGTTTAGCGACGTTCCCGTTGCCGTTGCCGTTGTGGTTTTCTTAAACTCCCTAATATGTGATATAATGCGGACCTTCAATTCCCAGTCCCATTGTTCTCTCCCTGTTACATATTTCTGTCCACGATTTGTGTAACTGGGAAATGATGACAGAGACTACCTGTTAATCTTGGAAGGGGGGGGGGGGGGGGGGGAGGGGAATGGGACTTTGTGGATTGCTAAAAAAGAAATGGCATAATTCCCTCCCCGCTTCCCCCACGGCCTACACATGCCAATTCTGCAAAGTACATAATATGACAAAATTAGCTGATGTAAATTACAGAGAAAGAGGAGAAAGTCTGAAGAAAATATCCAACCCAGCTTTATCCTTCACCGCAGTAAAACGTAAAAAAATAAGAAAACTACTTCAAAGATAAGGTTTTCATTTTCAGTGTTCAAAGTTTGATACTTAACAAGTATTCTCCTGGTTTACTAAATTGTTTGGAACTTTACTAAAAAAGTTCTAAGTGTTTGAAAATGGCGAAATGCCGACTGTCGGCGCCATTGTCAAAGCAATTTTGTTCGGGTGCGGAGCATTTTAAAAGTAAAGAATCCCGCTTGAGGGAACTGAAAAATATATTTACCCTCAGCAGCTATTTTATATATCCTTACCGATGCTTCCACGTTAACGTGAATGATTTCTCTCGAAATAAGAAAACAAAAACAGCCTCAGACGTTTGACCGCGGTGAAGCTTTATCCAAACTCCACTAATAAGTTTCCTTTTTTCTGCAACCAAATAAATAATTACAAGACTACTCTCTAACAGTAAGTGTACCATGTAGCGACCCAACAAAAATTATTCTTACTGGCAGAAAAATTACATAGGAAAATAAATCTTGCCATCGCTTTTCAAAACACTAGTACTAATTTCAGGTGAATCATCTTTGCAAGGAACAAAACACCCGCTTTGTTGTGTAGTGAAAATACACCCATCCTATTCGGGTGAACTGTCTTCACAGAAAGCCCCATCATGTTTGCATGAAACTAGAGCCAAAATTCAGCTTCATATGCAAACATAGTATTTCTCATCACAAATTGTTTTCACGTGCTTCGACGGCCGCTTATTGAAAGACCCCTCATGTCAACTGAAAACAACAATCAAGAACACAAACGGTTCAAACAACAAAGAGCAAACCCTTCAAATTATTAGGGCGATTTTCAATTGAGTGTCGCTAAAACCAAAACAATCACTCTGGTCAAATATCACAAAGGACCCAGTACTAGTGAACCAATCAAAACACGAAGCAAATACATGAAGTGCGGGAAAACGTGAGCGCGCGCGAGCGAGTCGCGATTGGTTTTGGTTACACTGAAGTGACCAGCTCGGAGATGGAGTTGTATAGCCTGCGTAGCAAGTGTTCCGCATTTTGGGTGCGCAAAAAATTAATTGAGGAGAAGGCCAAAAAAAAATTGATTCGCGCTCTACCGAAACGGTTGCAACGAAGGCTAGGAGGCTATGGGCCAATGGGCAAGTGCCTAAAAATATTTTAGCCCACTCGTATGTTTAAATTGTGCAATGGAGAGCAATTCAGGGTGACGCACTTTGAAGATCATGAATAAAAGGCAATATGCAATATAAATATCGTCAGAAACTCATAAGGAGTTGAAACGTATAACGCGCGTTCACAGCGTTCGAATATTCAGTTTGCCAAGTACCATATTTGGAAACACAAGGAGCTTGTACGCGAATGATTTACACACGTAACGACACACGCAAGAAAATTTTCGCTTTTACGTCTTTTACGGTAAGTCACTTGAATTCCGACCTAAACGCCGTGAATTACTCACAGAAACTAGAGAAATTCATCAAGAGTATCCAAGTGAAGTTGAAGTCTGAGTGAAGTTCTCCGGACCATCAAATGACGATGAAACAGAGAATTTAACCAAATTTAACTATATTTAACCAAAGTTGTTTAAAAACAAGATAACGCCATTTCGCGCGAGCTAGCGTGCGCTCTGAATTTATCCAAATATTGCAATTTGATTGGTTGATTTTTTTCTCGTGGTTTTCCAAATATGGTACTTAATGGCAACGAATGTTCAAATGCTTTGTACAATGCGAATCATAGGGAGTTACACGTTTCAACCCTTATGGGTTTCTGATATCGTTAACTGCCCTTTCCCAGTAGATCAAGCCTCACCTAGCGGGAGAGTTCTTTTTGGTAATAAGAGAAAATTGGCCCATTCTCTGTTATGAAATGGAATAATTGTTAAATAGACAGTCCACAACATGTTTTACAAAACCAAGCAATCGAACACAAATAACAGTTTTATTCAGTTACTCTTATCTATACTTAGCACAACTTCTCTAAATGAACGGGCAGGTTCTGAACAAAACTCTTAGATAGCTGTAGTACTGTGTTATGAGTGTGTAATATATCATAAAAATAACATTCAACAGAAATTTATCTCTACCCGGCTGTGTTCATGTCATCTAGCCAGCTAATATACAAAGAATCTAAAGGTGAGCAATAAATATGTATGTCTATCTTTGTGTTAAATGGATTTCTATGTTATAAGACTCATAACTACTATTTTAATGTAAACTTTTCATGGTTTAATGGCACTTACCATTAGCCAGAACTGGCCAGCCGGTCCAGTGGTGTTGAATGTGAAATGGGCCTTTTTCACGAGATTTTCCACAAATAACCGTCAAATCCTTCACAACAGTGTTTATATTTATGCATTGACTGATTTGATGGGGCAAATCTGAAAATTAAATTAATCATTGTACACTTCAGTTTTTTTCTTTTTCTTTTTTTTTTTTGGGGGGGGGGGGGGAGGTTAGGGTGGGCACTTATTCAGGGCTGGGTGCTTATTAACTTTTCCAGACTGCAGGGTGGGTTTTTTATTTGAGGTTGGGCACTTAATCAAATAAATACAGTAGTCCAATTTTTGTAATTCTTTTTAGGTAGGTGTCCCCTATTAGTAGAGGGTTCTCCCTCAGCTAAAAAAAATTACACATCAGTAAAGTTATTATAATTATATTATTATTGTTACTAGCAATGGAATACTGTTCTCAAATATTCCAGGTCTGGCCAGCCAGTTCTGACTTATGATATCATAAGCACCCTAAGTTAAATCAATTATATGATTTTTTGCTGACAGACTAATTAAACCCGGAAATACTACTAAAACAATCATAAAACTAAAACAACACTGGCTTGTTGCATTACATTGTTTGTGTTTTTCAGCTCTCCCTTACTTTCTTCTCTTGTTAAATTTGTGTTAAGGGCCCTGAAAGACGAAGTTATTTTTTTCTTCAGCTAAATTCTCTTCTTTCTTTGTTTTTTGTTTTAAACTCATTATCATTATCATTATCATACATCACCATACCCAAAAACAAGGGAAACATAAAATTTAACTAACTTAAATTTAACTGTGCTGTTACCTTGACGTTGTTAGGAGGCTTGCGTGTCTCAGAGACCCTTGTGAGCTATACCCTTGTGAGCAGGCCCAACCAAGTTGGGGAAGGTTACAGGGGCAGAGACCGGACTAAAATCAGCACCTGGTCCTCCAGGTTGGGGGTTGGGTGTGGTGCCAACAACTCCACCCCACAAAACACTTTGTTACGGAAACAACAACAAATGCTACAACAACTGTGGACTCTATAGTGGAATTGAGCCAACCAACTGGCTAGATGACTACTTCTAATGAAAGCCCTCGGGAAGTCAGGGGCACAACAGATAGTAAGTTCGGGCCTAAAACCAACATCGGCCTAGCTACATGGAATGTCCGCACCATGTTGGAGACTTAAACAACAGCGCAGGTTATCAGTGAAGAAAGAAAATAACTGCACCACGTATATACATGATGTCAATTTTCACTAGAACATGTTACTGTAACATGTCCTTTTGTCAGTCATCACCTTAATTTTAAGCTTATTTAACTTTAAACCAAAGCTCAGGAAATTGACCTGGTGGCCCATATCTTGATGTAAATGTCACTCCTGCACAGTGAACAACACCAGACTGTTCACACTGGAAAAAACAATAATCTGGGCCATCAATTGAAGCTTGAACACAATACGGCACGTCCTTCTTTAGGGCAACTGCAAAATCGAGTAAAACATCAAAGCCATAATAAACATCACCATTAGATGGACATGTCTTCAAGCCAGACTTAAATGTCCCAGTCACCGCTGCGAGAATTGAATCATCAGTATCATTTAAGATTCTTAAGGTAACCAAAAAGTCACCACCATCATTACCAAACAGTGAGACACCATGCAACAGCATGTCCTTGTCTATTGTCAGTATTAAACTGGACCATTCCTCTGGAATATTACCAAAGTACCGACCGATATCAAAACTGCTGAAAAAACAACATCGTAGAGGTGAACCCAGCCTTTCGGTTTCTAAGAATCCAACTGGCTTAGTCAAAGTGGAATTGAAATATTCAGTAATGTTACTCGTTTCCTCAGCTGTTAATATATTAGTCTCAGTGACAACATTTATAAATTCGTCTTTCGTCATGACTGGAAAACGAATATTTTTGATGATCTTTTCTCCAAGGAGTTGTCTTTTGACGGATCCCTCTGGTTTCAGATTCTGCCTCTCGCATTCTTTTTCCGCCCAGCAATTAACAGCCTTGAACAGCTCCACTTCCCTGACGTTCAGCGTATCTCTATCCATCAGTTCCTCCAGAAGGCATCTCTCGACTGTCACGAAATCACTTGATTTCAACACCTCGTCCGCCTTGCTGTCGATAAAATCCCACCACTGAAATGGAAGACCTTCATTTTCGTACTGTTGAGCGTATTTTAGGATACCCAACACAACCGAAGAATCCAGATTCTGTCTTAAATATTTAGCACATTCGTTCGCCAGGCTAGGAATCATGTATTTCTCGGCCAGATACAACACTTGCATTGCATTATTTGCGTTCAAACAAACTTCATCGGTGTAAATGTAACGCAGCAACTCCATCATACCTTCGTAATCGCAGTCCGGGAGGTCAATTCGTTGCTTGCTTTCAGCCATTTCACCGCAAAACATTGCAAAAAACACAGGACTGCAAATTGACAGCAAAAACTTGTGCGCTGGAATTTCCAACTTGCGTCTCTTGCTGTCATTTTCTCCATTTCGGGATGATTGAACGACAAATTTTACATCACTCAATAAATCGTTGTTAAAAATAAACTTGCTTCTTTCTTTATAAGTCTTGGGCCACCTTTTTGGGAGCGAAGTCATCACATTAAACTTCTCTCACAACCACAAAACTGACAAACACAAAGCGGAAACCTCGTGTCAAAACAATTTCATCTTCGTATATTAAACCTACATTCAAATGCTCCCCGTTGTTCCCACGCCCCCTCCTATCTCCCCTGTGACAATTTATAACAAGAAAACGCAGCAATTTTTCGCTTTCAAAGTTATTCATCTACCACATTTCTTTACTTTTTACTGTTGCTATTTTGTGAAAATGTTTTAACTACCAAACACCACTAAGACATTAATTAAAAAGTCTGCTTTATATATTTTATGTGTTCCCTTCCTGATATGTGATTTGAACTATGCCATCTCTATTTGGCAAACTTCCCCCCCACCAGCCCGAAAGGGTCCTAAAAACAAATAACCACACAAGCTGTTGACCCAAAGAATGGCTGTGAAAGAGATTACCAAACCCAGTAGCTTGACAACAGAAAAACTTGCTAGCAAGACCGAAATGAGTTAAAGTATAGTAACAAGCTATATTCAAATAAATGAAGAGCGGTCTCTCTTACAGCCAAAATGAAAACTCCATGATTTCGTCTCCAAGTTTGCGGATCGAGTAGAGGACAGCATTCTGTGATTTTATCAAAATATATCAGTTAAAATCTCTAGTATGTCATGACAGAAGCGGATTTTATAATTTAAACTTTGCCAGCGAGTAAAAGTCGTTTAAATTTGCAAATTTGAATTTAACGCCTTGCATTCTTTTTTAAAAGCGCTCTTAGAATTCCGCTTCTGTCATGACACACTAAAGTATTCTTAGTCTCTCTCATGTGCTGTGCCAGCTCATGAAGTTCCAAATCTGCGCTGAATTATTGGACGCAAAATTAATCGGAAAACTCCAATCTATGAGATTTCCGAAGGTGTTCCGATTAAAACACGAGTACTAACAGGGCCCGCGCAGCAAGATTTTGAGTGTGTGTGTGTGGGGGGGGGGGGGGGGGGGGGGGGAGGGGAGCAGAGGCATGCTACCCTGGGAAAATTAGGGTTTTAGTTACTCTCAGATATCGGAAGGTGGATTTAATATTAACAAACATTGTGTTAAAGCGCAATGTTTTACAACTTGAAACAGCAACGGACCGCAAACAACAATGGTGCTAACGTACCAGGATCTACAAGAGATTATTGCAATTTATTTGCGCTGGCCTTCGAGCTGGCGTTGTTTAGTTTTGCTGCACCACGCTGATGAGTCCCAAAAAGGACGGAATGGCTGTCCGCGATTGTGACCCTACTCTATCGTTCTGGTCGTGTTGGTGTCTTGCAAAATTACTTTTTCACATAGTATTTATCGGCGTTGCTATATTATTGTAATGCTTCAGGGATAAGCACACTAAATAATTAGAACCAGACCTATGGATTTACTATCAAATCCTGCTTGAAGCAATTTAATTTACTCCAAATCAGTACTACTGCCATTAGCGTTTACAAACAAGGAATCTGACGATTTTTGCTATACTTCAGCTCAACGTTGTAAACGGTGCCAAAAATTTCTCTTTCTGTTATTGCTACAATCTGCAAATTCGTTAGTGATGTCAAGAACCATTCTTCATGACTGTTTATCATTGTCAAGTTACTAAATCTCCCTTGCGTCATTGTTGGGCAAAATGTTTATTTTTCGGACAGTCGAAACTGAATGATCATTCACCAGATGCACTCGATACATGATTAACCAAAATGGAGCTCAAAAACAAAATTTATCACCAGCTTCTGGAAGGCGTTCAAATGAAATACTTTTAGTAATTGTTCGTTCAATAATAAAAATAATATTTTTTTTCCTTTATTTCTTTCTTTACTTGCTTATTTACTTAAGTTCTTATTATTTTTTCTTTTTACTGTAAAAAAGTAGGGGGGGGGGGGGGGGGGCTAAAGCCCCCCGCCCAGCCCCTCCCTCTGCGTGGGCCCTGACTAAGAGAGGTTATTATGGAAATTACATTCCACGCTTTAATGTTGAGGTCAGAAAAGAACAGTGCATTTTCAAAAAGAACACGCTTTTGAGGACCGGTGCACAAGTATCGATCTTGAAATAAAGAAACGCCGGCTTAGATGGCATGTCTTACGAATGTCGCCAGAGAGAATACCCAAGCAGACACCTGCAGGAAAAAGAAAAAGGGGGAGACCCAAAACCACCTGGAGAAGGATGGTTGAAAGGGTGGACTGAGCTAAGTGAGATGGGTTTATAATGGGGAGAGTCACAGGCAATCCACCGTACGCAAAAAGATGGCGACTGGTACATTTACCTATAATGCATAGCGCGCAAAAACTGCAAAAACGCTCATAAAAGCACACAGAAAAGCTCCACAACCTTGAAACCCAGCATAAACAATGTTGTTAGTATGGGGATGAATTTTGCAAAAACATAGCATTCTGTGTGCCATATGGACTGTGTTAGGTTCGCAAGGTATTGTGGTCAAATGTACCGTCGCCATCTTTTTTCTTACGGAGGATTGCGAAAGACAAGACTCGGTGGAATAGAGACATTGTTGCGGCCCCATGCCCCACTGGGAGCTATAAGGACTAATGATGATGGTATTAATCATGTAAACGACAAGAAACAAATATAACTTTTATTCATTGTTATTAAAAAGAGGTTTATAAACAGAACAGTGTATAAAACACATACTGTGTAACATGTCACAACTAAACAGCGGCTCCTTATTCAGGTACCAGACACAAATGAGGACTTTGTTTAACCGTTGTTTTGGAACTCATTGTATTTTGGTCTGTATTGTTTGTTGTCCATTGCTTCTATTTCCTACGTCATCTGTGTTTGGTACACAAAGGAGAAGCCCTAACAGGACAAAAGAACATGCAACAACTGCATGGCATTGTTTGTGCCATTCTGTAAACCTAGAAATAATTTTGAACTTTATGACTCATCAAAACTCAATGCAACTTTTTTTAAATTGATGGGCAACCTGTTTTTCAATAATATCGCTTCCACCTGACACTGTTACAAACAAGAACTCCATGAACAAAACAGTACACACAACATTAAGTGTCACAAAATTTTAGCAAACCTAAATGAATAATTTTAAATTTGAAACTGATTACTGTAGACCCATTTGAAAAATGGCCATGTCACTGTCTACTGTTGTCTGGTCAAGCTTGCTAAATCGTCAGTGATGGCAAATGAAAATGAGTGAAATTAATTGAGATTCTGGAAGTTTTTAATTGGTGGTTTTGGTTCAAAGGCTGTAAAAGTGTGACTCATTTAATTAAAGAGATTTGGTTACCTTAGCACTGGAGTAACCAGTGCTATGGTTACCCAAGTGCCAGAGTAACCCTAGCTGCGTTGTTAGCAATCTGCAAGGGGCAACTTTTTTACTGGTTTCCAGTCCCTTTAAAGTTTGTGTTCAATGCTTGGCAACCACATTCGGTTACCAAGAACATAAAGTTGTCCCAGGTGGTAGGGAAACCCTACCTGTGAAATTTTGCTTGAAAACCCAGGTTATCTTTAACCCTCCTGATAGGGTAACCCTAGCACTAGGGTTAACCTCCCTGCTTGTAAACAGGACCTAAAACTTCATAGAGGGGTTCATTTTAACTTGACATTTATGGCAAATGTGACATAATTCAGCTGACCAAAAACAGTGTTTCTTCCAAGTGAGAAGAAATAAGACAGCCATTTTAGAAATGGGACTATAAAATTATTGTAACATTTATCAACTTTAAAAAGGTTGTCATGCCAGAAGCTTGTGAAACATACCGTAAAAGCTCAAAAATGTATAAATTGGTATTCTGCATTACAATAATACAACAGCACATTTTTTTCTTCCTGTTACATGTACATGAAGATGCAAGATTGTTACCTTATAACAAACAGAAACTCTGCAAACTGTCGCCATGTGCCATCAACATAAAAAACCACACCTGCACAGGGAGCAACATTACAAGCCTCATGTTTGAATACCCAAGAGTCAGGGCCATCAATTGAGGCTTCAATATAATACTCAACATTTTTCTTTAAGAAAACTGGTGAATCAAAGAAGACATCAAAGCCATGATAAGTACCACTGTCACAGTCCTTTGATTCAGATATAAAAGTCCCCCTTGTGGATGCAAGAAATGATTTCTTTCTAGCATTTCTAATATTTAAGGTAACAGAATACTCGCCACCGTCATCACCAAACAGGGAGACACCATACAACCTTACGTCCTTGTCTACAGTCAGTTCAACATACTCAAGCCTTTCTGGATCATTAACCCAGTCGCGATCATACAGAAAACTCTCAAATCTGCAACATCGTAAAGGAGAACCGACTCTTTCAGTTTCCATGAATCCAACTGGTACAGTGAGAGTGGAATTGAAATATTTTGTGATGTTGCTTGCTTCCTCTTCTGTTAATATCTTGCTTTCAAGAACAACATCCACGAACTCACTCTGTTTCATGATTGGAAAACGTATTTTTTTGACAATCTGCTCCCCAAGGACTTGTCTTTTAGCAGACCCTTCAGCTTCAACTTTCTGCCTCTCACATTCTTTTTCTGCCCAGCAATCTACAGCCTTGAACAACTGCACCTCCGTGATGTTCAACGTATCTCTGTCCAGAAGTTCTTCCAGAAAGCATCTCTCCATTGTCACGAAGTCACTTGATTTCAAAGCCTCCTCCGTCTTAAAATCGATCAATTCCCAACAGTCATACAAAAGCTCTTTACTTTCATACTGTTGAGCTTGTTTTATGACGCAAAAGACGTTTGACAGATCCAGGTTTTTTCTCAAATAGTCAGTACATACACTGGTCAGGCAAGGAATCATGTATTTCTCGGCCAGATACAACACTTGCATCACGTTATTTCCGTTTAAGCAAACTTCATCGGTGTAGATGTACCGCAGCAACTCCAACATACCTTCGTACTCACAGTCAGGCAGATCAATATGTTCTTTTGCTTCAGCCATTTCACCGCAAAACATTGCAAAAAACACAGGACTGAAAATCGACAACAAGAACTTATGAGCTGGAATTACAATCTTGCTTGACTTGCTACTTTCTCCATTTTGGGACGCTTGTACGACAAATTTGACGTCACTTAGGATCTCATTGTTAAACAAAAACTTGCTTCTTTCGATATAAGTCTTGGGCCAGTTCGTTTTGAGCGAAGACATGATAGATTTCTTTAAAAGAATCACACAAACCTCTCTACAGTGATCTCGGTCACCTCGACCTCGTGCTTCTGTATGGGGACTCGTTTTATAGCAGCGGTTGTTATAGAAAAAAATTTCTTGTTGTATAAGATACACCAAATGCACCTGGGTCTTTTCAAGATGGCGGCTCGTCTCGAGTACACAAAAGAAAGATGCAAGTTCATGTTTAACAACGAGATCCTAAGTGATGTCAAATTTGTCGTGCAAACGTCCCGACACAGCGGAAATGGAGAAAGTGAGAGTAAGAGACGCAAGATTGAAATTCCAGCACACAAGTTCTTGTTGTCGATTTGCAGTCCTGTGTTTTTTGCAATGTTTTGCGGTGAAATGGCTGAAACCAAAGAACATATTGATCTGCCTGACTGTGAGTACGAGGGTATCTTTGAGTTGTTGCGTTACATCTACACCGATGAAGTTTGCTTGAACGGAAATAACGTGATGCAAGTGATGTATCTGGCCCAGAAATACATGATTCCTAGGCTGTCAATTGAATGTACAGAATATCTAAAAGAGAATCTGAGTTTATCAAACGTGTTTTGCATCTTTAATCACGCCCAACAGTATGAGAATCAAGAACTTTTATTGCATTGCTGGGATTTGATCGACGAAGAGACAGAGGATGTTGTGAAATCGAGCGAATTTCAGAGCATGGAGAGATCTTTTCTAATCAAGTTAGTGAAAAGAAATTCGCTGAGCATCAGAGAAGTTGAGTTGTTCAAGGCGGTAGATTGCTGGACAAAAGAAGAATGCAAGAGGCAAAAACTGAAAGTGAAAGGCTCTGTCAAAAGGCAAGTCCTTGGAGAACAGATTGTGAAAAATATACGTTTTCCAATCATGAAGCAGAACGAATTCAAGGACGTGGTGCGTAAAAGCAAGATATTAACAGCAGAGGAAACAAGTAACATCACAAAATATTTCCGTTCCACTCTGACCTCACCAGTTGGCTTCCTGGATTTTCATAGGATGGACTCTGTTTTACGATGTTGTAGATTCAAGGGTTTTTTTCCTCGGGGCAACGTGAAAAATGACCCTGATGATGAGGACTTTTTTCCGCTCACAGTTGACAAGGACATAATGTTGCATGGAGTCTCCTTGTTAGGAAATGATGGTGGTAAATTTCAAGTTACCTTAAAGATACTACATTATGATGATGAAGAGAATGAATCAGTCGTTGCATCCAAAACTGGAACATTCACCTCAGAGAGGAGGCCATGTGATGATGAATTTTATTATGGCTTTGATGTGTTATTTGATGATCCATTTCCTGTAGAGAAACATGTGACATACTATATTCAAGCATCAGTGGATGGCCCTGGCTACTGTATTGGTAAAGAGCCTCTTGATGAAGGTCACACTTCAGGAGTGGGATTCGAATTTCGGCATTTGTTTTCGCAGTGTAGTTTATTTGCAGAGCTTTTATTTAGAGTGAAAAAATGACCCTCCAAAGGAACTAAAGGATTGTTTACTCATAGACTTTGTGATAATGTTTCATAGTTAGATGTAACAGACTAAGGTACTAGAGCTTGATATCATTGAAAATACTGGAACCAGTAGGCAGCATGGCCGAGTGGTTAGAGCGCCGGACTTGAAATCCGGAGGTCCCGGGTTCAAGTCCCGTTCTGACCACTATCTGAATTTGTTCTCGGTTGTCCCGAGTTCAAATCCTCGGTCATGCTTGTAAATAGCCAACTGGTCTGCCTCCTGCCAGTTGGGATTTTTAGTCATGTTATGTTTATTTAATATTTGTTTCATATACACGGCCCCACAAGCTTCTAGCTTTAAACACAAACCGTGTATAAATAAAGTTGCTTTGCTTTGCTTTGCTTTTGCTTTGCATTGCGATCAGTAGAAGACATTAACAATAAAAAAAATTTTAAGCCGATCTGTTTTTTTGTTTAAAGATCAACTTAAATTCTTTTTATTGTACTAGAGCTTGGTGGTGACTTTCAGCTAAAAGTGTAAGACAGTTTCGCTGAAAATTCAAGCAGTAAAGGCAAATATAAAGAAATTGAAAGGAACTCATAGTATGGTGTTTGAATACAGTTAAGAAGAAGTTATTGAAACTTTAACTCTCAAGCTGACCCAGCGAGAGAAAAATGAATTTGAAATTGTCCATATTTAAGTCAAAATGGACTTTTCTCATCAGTTCAAAACAAGATACTAAGCCATGCATTTTAAGCATTTTTACAGGGCTTGGTATTAACTTTCTCAAGAATGCTTTAGAATTTAACTGCATGGTCACTTATAGAAATTAAATTCAGTGAGATGTCTTAAATAGTATACAAAATGTTACCGTGCTTTGATTAGAATTTTGGTAATTAATTTTTGCACTAATTGCTCAAACTGTCAGTGGAATCCGTCTTAAAAGTGTTATGAATCGTTGAACTGAAATCAACCAGTGGAAATATAATTCCTTTGGTGATTTTTTAGTTTTCCAGGTGCCATATAGCCTGATTCCCAGACGCTCCAGGTCCCTTGCGACCAGGCACTTGCTCCTGGCCGGTAGGGGCCCTGGACAGTCTGAGAATCAGGCCAGGTCCATAACAACTTCTTTGCATTAAGAGTAAAGGCAGTGTAAAAACATATCAATGGCAACAGGTGCAAAAAATGCGTTCATTGATTAGTTTAGATTATTTTAGTGTAGACATGTGTTCATTGATTAGACTTTGATTTCAGGTGATAGCTTGTAGTATGGATCAGTGTGAAGAATCTACTTTCTGTGAAGATTTACTCAGTTGCAAAATAAAATATGGTTTTTTAGGCATTGTCACTGAGTATGTGTTCCTGTCCATTTCTCCCTGTGTTGCACTGACTTTCCACGCAGAGAAAAACTCAAATAATGACAATGAATTTTTTAATAACGTTTTCCAGCCAAAACAGAGAGATTTCTAGTAAGTTCAATTGGGTATATAAAGGGAACATTTACCTCCTTTCACATTTAACACGAGGGAACATTTTCCACTCAGAGGACATGACTGATTGTGCAACTTACACCCTTTTGTATCAGGTTATGGGAGCTTGGTGCTTTATTTTGCGTGCGTTTGATGTCAGTGACATGTTATTAGTACTCTAGTACTGTTTCGTTTCTTTCCACCCACTCATGATCACCCACCCACCCTGGGGGCCTTTACTGTTGTCATGAGAGTGGTAGAGAGCAGGTTTATTGGGGTATATCGTTATATCGTTGGTTTCTTGTAGTTGACATTCCCTAGTTTTCTTTTTATAAAAATAAAGGTAACAAGTTTTGTGCAAAACAAATTAACAGGCCACTAGGGGGAAAGACGGGGGCGTTCATTTTGCATACTCAAAGGCATTTCTTGAGGGGTGGTGAAAAACCTGAACCAGTGGTCTGCAGTCAGCATTTCTTAATTTCATCATTTCTTCTCGCACCTTTATGCCGATGCGTAAGGTCGTCACGTTGTTCTTGGTTCTGCAGGCTCTGTCCTGCTGGCACTTTCACTTCGTTTCATCAAGCCCTCCGCGACCTTCTTTCTGCGTAGGTCCCACATCTTTCTTCGAGCTGTGCGCAGTCTTCCCTTTATAGTTCAGGTTCCTTTTGATTTTCATTGCCACTGTGAAGAGTATCACTCATCTGGTAGCCAACACTGCAGGTGTTTTAAATGAGTCAGCACTGGATAATAGCGGGGACGTCCTTACCTCTCTCCCGAAAGCTTCACCGAGTTTGAATCCAAGGTAACGCTCGCCCGATCAAAAAGCGCCTGCATATCAGACTATTTTTTAAAATCTGGTGTAGGGAAAAGAAATCAGATCAATAGTTTTAGGGAATTTTGGTCGCTAAACTTGCATAAGGCTGCAGCATACTGAGAGCAAGGGGTTTTGTGTTCCCCACCTCCCCCGACCCGTGCTTTGTACAGCTTATCCTGCCCAATCTTCTTCTTCTGACGTCATATCTAATTCTGTCGACTTCTGCAATTATTTCCGTTTTCCAGCATACGGACACTCTATTACCGAAAAAAAAACATATCCAGGCAAAAGCTGTAAAGGTGATTGACTGGAAATGACTCCCGCTACTACGAAATTCCGGACACTTTTAGTGGTACCAAGATAACAATTTGTTTTGACTCTCAATAACGCCAACTCTGTGAACTACGTACGTAGACTGTTGTTCGTTGTTTGTCAAAACACACTTCAAAACTTCTGGAATATTTATTTTTACATCCATTCCTTCCGTGGCTGTACAAGACTTTCCTTTTTCTCTCCAGCTTTCGCCTTCTCTTTCCAGACTGTTTAATAGGAGAGTTTAAACCCTAGACATAGCCTGTTATTTAACGCTCGTTAACGGCACTTTTTTCTTTTCCCACCCCGCTATTACGGACACAAAACGACGTCCCGAGCGCGTCCGCTATAACTAGAGTTACAAGTATTGCTCTAACACGTGAATTTTTCATCTTTTCAGAAGAGCGAGATCATGACTGACATATTTATTTTGCATTTTAAATAAGATTAAATGGGCTTTTTGCAGGAGGTGTTACGATTTCTTCTGCGATGGGACTGTACACCAAGAACGAAGGCACAACAAGAAACAAATCAGGGAAACTTTAATTCAATGCTATTGATTACGCTTAACACTGCTAACAGACTTGTTCCCAGTCGCTACTTATTTGTTCTTCAAAGGCGACGAAAGACTAGGGAGAAATGATGTGAAGGTTGCGGCGCAGGTTAAATAAGTTTTTATGTAATATTTTAACCAAATTGGCCGTCACAGACTGCGGCAGTCTCCGGCTCTGCCCGTCACGGATTATGACGGACGTCACGGATGGCCCGATTAGCCGTCAATGGTTATGTATAATTATATACCGGATTTCAATGGTTTTCACCAGTTTTCACCGGTTTATCCTAAGGTTTAATACGTTTTTATGTAATATTTTAACTAACGTCACGGATTGCGGCAGTCTCCGGCTCTGCCCGTAACGGATTATGACGGCCGTCACGGAAAGCTCGATTGGCCATCAATGGTTATGTATGGAGCGATTTGTACCGGATTCTACCAGTTTTTACCGGTTTCTGGTTTTATACGTTTTTACGGATATGTCAGGGATCTGTCACGGGTGTATCAAGGACACAGTCGTCACGTGTTTTACCAAAATTGACCGTCGCGGATTTTACCAATGTCCCAGATTTTAGTGCGGTCTTCCCTTGATGCAATGCGTTCTAGTCAAAACCGCCTCAGGAGTGACTGGGAACGAGTCTGCACTGCTAATGTGCACTGCTAATTAATAAATGAGCAGCAGTGTTTTATCAAGTTTAAAACACGAGGCGCTGCCGAGTGTTTTAGACTTGATAAAACACGAACTGCGAATTTATTGAACGGCTTCAAAATTTTCTGATTTAGATCAACTCATTCTTGCACTAATATTTAGATTTTGGGTTATTTTTGGGTACTGGACACAATTCACACAAATGAGGTTATTGTTTAACCATTGATTTGCGAGTCATTGTATTTTGGTCAACATTGTTCCCTCTTGTGTCTGGTACACGAACGAGGAAAAGGGTCGAAAAGCCGGAACAGCTCAACAAAACATGCAACAAGTGAATTAAACAGGATGATAGCACAGTCACTCTGCAGAGTAACTATGTAAACATTCCAAATGTTTGTGTCATTCTAGTAAACCTAGTTATAATTTTGAATTTTATATCTTATCAAAACGTAACACAACTTTTTTTTTTAAATCGATGGCCGGTATGATGTTAACAAAAAATGGTTTCCGTTGTTATCGACTTAACCCGACGCTGTTACGAAAACCACAGTGCCGGCACCATATATACTATGAGTATATATTGTGTAAATACTATGATATGTTTTATAAACTTTCAGCAAACCTACATGTAAACAAATAATTTTGAATTTGACGTATTGCTATCAAATTCATGACGTACTTTTATGGTAAAACAAGAAACTGATTGTTATTGACCCATTTCAAAAATGGCCATGTTGTTGTCCTCTATTGTCTGGCTGAGTTCGCTAAATGATGTGACTCATTTTATTAAAGAGATTTGAATGGGGGATGTCACATTGGCCTACCTAGCTTTCTTAACATTTTTTGTTGATACACTGTATATATTCCTGTTATTTCCCACTAGACAGAGTACAAAATTAAAACCCCAAACAGTGGTTCATTTTAACTTGACCTTTAGGGCAAAAGTGACATCATTCAGCTGACCAAAATCAATAATCCTTTCAACTGGTGAGAGTTGAATTTTGTCATGTTGCTTGCTTCTCTTGTAAATAGCTTGCTTTCGAGATTCACTCTGTTTCAAGATTGGAAAAAAACATATTTTTTGACAATCTGTTCCCCAAGGAGTTTTCTTTTAGACTCTTCCGCTTTATTCTCTTTCGGCCCAGAAATCTACAGTGTTGAACAACTGCACTTATGAAGCATTCAGCGGATCTCTGTCCAGATTTTTCTTCAGAAAGCATCTCTACATTCTCGCGAACTCGCTTGATTTTAATACCACTTCCGTCCTAAAGTCGATCAAATCCCAACAGTCATAGAGAGGGTCTTTACCTTTATACCGCTGGGCGTGGTCTTCGACACAAAACACGTTTAGGTTTTTCTTAAATATTCAGTACATTCAGTAGTCAGGCTCGGAAGTACGTATCTCTAGGCCAGATATACAACTTGTATCACGTTATTTCTGTTCAAGCAAACTTCATCGGTGTAAACCTCATTGCTGCAACGCAGCAGTTGCAACAAACGTTGGTAATTCCCAATCAGGGAGATCAATATATATGTTCTTTTGTTTCAGCCAAATTACAACAGAACTTTTCAAACAAAACACAGGACTGCAAATCGACAACAAGGACTTGTGAGCTGGAAGTCCAACGTTGCTTATCGTGTTGTCGCTGTCTTCGTTTTTGGAGCTTGAGCGACAAATTTGGTGTCACCTAGGATCGCAGTCATTAAAACAAGGATCCATGCCCTTCAATACATTTGAAGGGATGTAAATGGGCAGATGCGCCGTCTTCCTGCATGGATTCACAGGATGCACCATACCTGCAGGATTCAGAGGCTGCACCATCAACCTGTGGGGGGTTCTGAGGATGCACCATCAACCTTTAAGGATGCAACGACAAGCTGCAGGGATTCACAGGATGCACCATACCTGCAGGGATTCAGAGGATGCACCATCAACCTGTGAGGATGAAAAGAAGCTGCAGGGATTCAGAGGATGTACCATCAACATGCAGTGGTTCAGAGGATGCGCCATCAACCTGTGAGGATGCAATAACAAGCTGCAGGGATTCAGAGGATGTACCATTGTCATGCGGTGGTTCAGAGGATGTACCATTGTCATGCGGTGGTTCAGAGGACGTGCCATCAACTTGCGGGGATTCAGAGGATGCACCATCGACCTGTGAGGATGCAATAACAAGCTGCAGGGATTCAGAGGATGTACCATCAACATGCGGTGGTTCAGAGGATGTACCATCAACCTGGAGGGTTTCAGAGGATGTACACTCAATTTGCAGGGATTCGGAAGATACACACTCCACCTGGAGGGATTCAGAGGGTGCACGATCTGTTTGCGATGATTCAGCTCCGTCAACAAATGTTGATGTGTTAGAAGCCTCTGTAGCTTCTACGGAAGATGAAGCAGTTGCATAAAACGTACGGTAGGATTCAATTATGGTTTTTAGATCATTCTTTGTAATTTTTGAACCTGAAAAGAAAGTAATGATAATAATGATTGGCGATAAATCAAGTCATGAAGATGAACTGGTGAAAAATTTGATCCCAAGGCACAACAAGGAACATATCAAGTTACAATAACCAATTTGTAGAGTACTTACGTCCTGTACATGGGGAGGCAAAGGGAATCTTTTGCGGCCACCAGCAAGGTTTGTACTCTTCCTTGCCCCATTTGGGGTTAACATAACCTATTCAATAAAACAAATATATGTTGTAGTAACATTTGCTTGTTAAATTTCATGTGTAAAGATGGACAACTGATGAAGGTCTAAGACCAAAAAAAGGTGTATCATGTTTAATTGTTTCGTTTTTTTTACATTATTAAGAAAACATCTACGCATTTTAGATATATCTGTGGAGAGAAATAAATAAATAAATAAATAAATAAATAAATAAATAAATAAATAAATAAATAAATAAATAAATAAATAAATAAATAAATAAATAAATTTAATACGGACTTTTGCATTACTTCCTACTGGTCCCTGTTCTATTGTCAACATATCAATATAAACTATTAACTGCCTGGAAACGGGCCAGCAGTAGACTGTTCACAGTCTACTAATTTTCCGTGAAATAGTAGAAGGTCGGCCATCTTGGTTTCTTAAAGCGAAGGAAAACGGGAAATGATTGACATTCTGATCCACTAAAACTCGTACACATTTTGCTCTGAAGGTTGCAAGTGATTTGACTAAAATAAAAGTGAATTAAAAATAACCACACTGACACTTTCCACAAGGTAGACTACTTACATTTAAAAGTATATTAAGTTCACAAAATCTTACCATCTTTGCCAGTGGTGACACAAGATCTCGCAATCTTCCTTAAATCGTCCACTTTGTAATTTCCTGGTTGTGGAAGTTTTATTGGAAATCCATTTTCCTCAATAGAAGAAGAACGGAAGGATGCACCCTTAACCTGCAGGGATTCAGATGATGCACCATCAACCAGGAGGGATTCAGAGGATGAACACTCGACCTGTGAGGATGCAATAACAAGCTGCATGGATTCAGAGGATGTACCATCAACCTGGAGGGATTCAGAGGATGAACCATCAACCTGGAGGGATTCAGAGGATGTACCATCAACCTGGAGGGATTCAGAGGATGTAACTTCAAGTTGGAGGGAATCAGAGGATGTACCATCAACCTGGAGGGATTCAGAGGATGTACCATCAACTTGGAGGGATTCAGAGGATGTAACATCAACCTGGAGAAATTCAGAGGATATACCATCAACCTGGAGGGAATCAGAGGATGTACCATCAACCTGGAGGGATTCAGAGGATATACCATCAACCTGGAGGGATTCGGAGGAAGAACCATCAACCTGGAGGGATTCAGAAGATCTACCGTCAACCTGGAGGGATTGACAGGATGCACCATCAACCTGCAAGGATGCAGCTCTGTCGATTAATGTTGATGTGCAAGAAGCACCTGCAGCTTGTATGGAAGATGTAGCAGTTGCATAAAAGGAACGGTAAGATTCCATTATGGTTTTTAGATCATTCTTTGTAATTTTTGAACCTGAAAAGAAAGTTAACAATAATGAGGCTTACAGGTTGGCGATAAATCAAGTCATGAAGATGAACTCAAGGTCACAACCTTGAAATTTCTAAAACCCGATATTAAGATGTCTTACATCCACTTGTTCACGCTTAGATGCCACTAACTGTAATATTAATATTAAATCAAAAGAAACTTAATTCAAAGAGAATATCAAGATAAAAAAGACAAATTGTTGAGTACATACTTCCTGTGCATGGAGAGGCAAAGGGAATCTTTTGCGGCCACCAGCAAGGTTTGTACTCTTCCTTACCCCATTTGGGGTCAACATAACCTATTTAAAGAAAAAGAAATACAAATCAAGTTGGTGTGGTGGAAATAAATAAATAAATAAATAAATAAACAAATAAATAAATAAATAAAAACAGATGTTAAATAATTATAATTACTTCGGATTTTTGTATTACTTCATTCTGGTCCCTGTTCTAGATGTCCACATATCAATATAAACTTTAACTTGACTTGAAGAGGGCCAGTGGTAGACTGTTCACAGTCCCCTATTTTTCCATCCTGATTTCTTAAAGCGAGCGAAAACTGGAAGAGTACAAAATGCTCGCATCCCCAGTGCCCCTTCTCATGGGATAGGGGTGCTTAATCTAGGGGGACCGTGAACAGTTTAGGCCAGCAGACACAAACAGTATTATAGTGTTGTATAAAAATCAAGCTGTGAACATTATGAAGTGAATCAATATATATCAAGGCTTAATTAACCTTAAAACACTCCTCACCTACAGTGGTTATCAATCACATGCACCCTTCAGAACAAATAGTTTAGAAGGAAAGTTGAGTTTTGTGCCTGCGCCATAAATGCAAAAATTTACTCAGCTGTCTCCAAAAGGATAGGGGTTGCTACAGAACTGTTGTAGGCATTCACAAGTTAGACTACTTACAGTACAAAAGATATTAAGTTCACAAAATCTTACCATCTTTGCCAGTGGTGACACAAGATCTCACAATCTTCCTTAAATCCTCCACTTTGTAATTTCCTGGTTGTGGGAGTTTTATTGGAAATCCATTTTGCTCAATAGAAGAAGAACGGGAGGATGCACCCTTAACCTTCAGGGATTCAGATGAAGCACCATCAACCAGGAGGGATTCAGAGGATGAACACTCGACCTGTGAGGATGCAATAACAAGCTGCATGGATTCAGAGGATGTACCATCAACCTGGCATGATTCAGAGGATGAACCATCAACCTGGAATGATTCAGAGGATGAACCATCAACCTGGAGGGATTCAGAGGATGTACCATCAACCTGGAGGGATTCAGAGGATGTACCATCAACCTGGAGGGATTCGGAGGATGTACCTTCAAGTTGGAGGGAATCAGAGGATGTACCATCAACCTGGAGGGATTCAGAGGATATACCATCAACCTGGAGGGGTTCGGAGGAAGAACCATCAACCTGGAGGGATTCAGAAGATCTACCGTCAACCTGGAGGGATTGACAGGATGCACCATCAACCTGCAAGGATGCAGCTCTGTCGACTAATGTTGATGTGCAAGAAGCACCTGCAGCTTGTATGGAAGATGTAGCAGTTGCATAAAAGGAACGGTAAGATTCCATTATGGTTTTTAGATCATTCTTTGTAATTTTTGAACCTGAAAAGAAAGTTAACAATAATGAGGCTTACAGGTTGGTGATAAATCAAGTCATGAAGATGAACTAGTAATAAACTTTACCCCAAGGCCACAACCTTAAAATTTCTAAAACCCGATATTAAGGTGTCTTACATCCACTTGTTCACGCTTAGATGCCACTAACTGTAATATTAATATTAAATCAAAAGAAACTTAATTCCAAGAGAATATCAAGATAAAATAGACAAATGCCCAATTCCCTCTATGGCGCGCGCCTGCAGGGAATCACGGTAGTTGTATTCATCGTTGCTAAGTCTCGTGCATGGTTTGATGAATACATCTACCATGATTCCCTGCAGGCGCGCGCCATAGAGGGAATCGGGCATTGTAGAGTACATACTTCCTGTGCATGGGGAGGCAAAGGGAATCTTTTGCGGCCACCAGCAAGGTTTGTACTCTTCCTTACCCCATTTGGGGTCAACATAACCTATTTAAAGAAAAAGAAATACAAATCAAGTTGGTGTGGTGGAAATAAATAAACAAATAAATAAATAAATAAATAAATAAATAAAAACAGATGTTAAATAATTATAATTACTTCGGATTTTTGTATTACTTCACTCTGGTCCCTGTTCTAGATGTCAACATATCAATATAAACTTTAACTTGACTTGAAGAGGGCCAGTGGTAGACTGTTCACAGTCCCCTATTTTTCCATCCTGATTTCTTAAAGCGAACGAAAACTGGAAGAGTACAAAATGCTCACATCCCCAGTGCCCCTTCTCATGGGATAGGGGTGCTTAACCTAGGGGACCGTGAACAGTCTAGGCCAGCAGACACAAACAGTATTTTGTGTTGTATAAAAATCAAGCTGTGAACATTATGAAGTGAATGAATATCTATCAAGGCTTAATTAACCTTAAAACACTCCTCACTTACAGTGGTTATCAATCACATGCACCCTTCAGAGCAAATAGTCTAGAAGGAAAGTTGGGTTTTGTGCCTGTGCCATAAATGCAAAAATTTACTCATCTGTCTCCAAAAGGATAGGTGTTGTCTACAGAACTGTTGTAGGCATTCTCATGTTAGACTACTTACAGTACAAAAGATATTAAGTTCACAAAATCTTACCATCTTTGCCAGTGATGACACAAGATCTTACAATCTTCCTTAAATCGTCCACTTTGTAATTTCCTGGTTGTGGGAGTTTTATTGGAAATCCATTTTGCTCAATGGAAGAAGAACGGGAGGATGCACCCTTAACCTGCAGGGATTCAGATGAAGCACCATCAACCAGGAGGGATTTAGAGGATGCACACTCGACCTGTGAGGATGCAATAACAAGCTGAATGGATTCAGAGGATGTACCATCAACCTGGAATGATTCAGAGGATGTACCATCAATCTGGAGGGATTCAGAGGATGTACCATCAACCTGGAGGGATTCAGAGGATGTACCATCAACCTGGAGGGATTCGGAGGATGTACCATCAACCTGGAGGGATTCAAAGGATGTACCTTCAACTTGGAGGGATTCAGAGGATGTACCATCAACCTGCAAGGATGCAGCTCTGTCGACTGATGTTGATGTGTAAGAAGCACCTGCAGCTTGTATGGAAGATGTAGCAGTTGCATAAAAGGAACGGTAAGATTCAATTATGGTTTTTAAATCATTCTTTGTAAGCTTTGAACCTGAAAAGAAAGTAATTACAATAATGATTAGCGATAAATCAAGTCATGAAGATGAACTGGTGAAAAATGTTATCCCAAGGCCACGACCATCAAACTTCTAAAACCCGATATAAATATGTCTAACATCCACTTGTTCACGCTTAGATGCCACTAACTGTAATATTAATATTAAATCATACGAAATTTAATTGAAAGAGAATATCAAGATAAAATAGGCAAATTGAAGAGTACATACTTCCTGTGCATGGAGAGACAAAGGGAAGCTCTTGTGGCCACCAGCAAGGTTTGTACTCTTCCTTACCCCATTTGGGGTTAACATAACCTATTTAATGAAAAAAAAAAAAAAACAAATACAAATAAAGTTGGTGCGGTGGAAATAAATAAAAAATAAATAACATTATTAAATAATTAAAATTACTTTGAAATTTTGCTTTACTTCCTATTGGTCCCTGTTCCATATGTCAATATATCTGTATAAACTTTTACTTGTCTGGAAAAGTGCCAGCAGTAGATTGTCGATTGAAGTCGTAGAGGTCGATTATTGAGCTAGAGGGGCTGCCATCTTGGTTTCTTAAAGCAAGCAAAAACTGGAAAAGTACAAAAATGCTCGCATCCCCAGTGCTCCTTCCCATGGGATAGGGGTGCTTAATCTAGGGGACCGTGAACAGTTTAGGCCATCAGGCACAAACAGTAGTGTTGTATAAAAATCAAGCTGTGAACATTATGAAGTGAATCAATATCTATCAAGCCTTAACCCTTAAAACAGTCCTCACCTACAGTGGTTATCATTATCGCATACACCTTTCAGAGCAAAAAGTCTAGATGGAAAGTTGAGTTTTGAGTCTGCGCCATAAATGCAAAAATTTACCCAGCTGTCTCCAAATTCAGAGAATATAATTATTATCATCATCGTTATCGTTATCATCATTATCATCTTATTTATTTTGGAATGAAATTTAATATATTTCCATAATTTGTGTTGTTGGTTGTCATCAACAGTCCTTCACATGTATGAATGGTCACAAAAGTATCTAGCAAATGTATGTGCACAAAATTATTTTTGTAATATTTATTTCTGGTTACAGAAAACTATTCCTAAACTTATATTTTGTTTTCTAAACAACAAGTTTTAAAGGCAGGATTTTATTGGCAGAAATGGCAGACATGTAATTATTATGCACAATAAGGAATGCAGTTTGTGATGATAAAAGGGACAAGCTTCATTTCGCCACTGAATATTTTGGATGAAATCTTAAAAGAAGTAGATTAATAGCTTATTGCTCTTCTTAAGGTGATAATTAAGTGAAATATTGTAAAGTACAGTCGACTCCCGATAACTCAAGCCTTCAAGGGAAATTGAAAAATGTTTGAGTCATCGGGAGTTCTAGTTATTGGGAGTTGAGAACAAATGACCAGAAATAAGAAAAAACATTGTTTAATGTTTTTCTATTCATGCAGTGTTCATTTTAATCAAATTTAAAATTCAAGGGAGCCAAGAAATTTATTGGCATTTTGAGTTAAGAAGCAACACTTTGTGAAAACGAGAGGAACCTGAACTGAACTGAACTGAACTGACACGTTTTGCAGGTTTTGTAAAAGAAAGGAAAAAGTTCACACGGCTGCTTCAAAATAAATTTAATGTTTTGGACTACAGTACACTGTTTGTTTTGACTTGTCACGTATTGACAGACATGTTTCGAGTTATTGATGGTAAAATTATATAGAAAATGACCTGAAGGGAAACAAAAACTGCTTCAAGTAAGCGGGAGGTTTGGTATTGAGGGTTCAAGTTACTGAGGGTAAAAATACAGAAATCCAGGGGAAATTGATTTTGGTTTGAGTTAGAGTGAGGTTCAAGTTAGCGAGAGTTCTAGTTCTTGGGAGTTGACTGTATCTATCTTTAGGCTTTCACATACATGTATATGTAGATGATTGAAGCCATTTAAGGAGAGTTATTGTCTACAGAACTGTTGAAGGCATTCACAAATTTAGACTACTTACAATAAAAAGTATATTTAATTAAGTCAACAAAATCTTACCATATTTGCCAGTGGTGACACAAGATGTCACAACCTTCCTTAAATCTTCCACTTTGTAATTTCCTGGTTTGGGGAGTTTTAGTGGAAAGCCATTTTGCTCAGTGGAAGATGAAAGGCTTCCCATGGATTGGACATTGCCATCTGGTGGGAGAAATGAATAGGGGCACTGATAATTTGCCTTCAACACAACCTACACAGTTCTGATTTAAGAGTTGACTTATTTGCAGATTTACCATTTGAAACTCATTTGAACTGGATAAAACCCTTAATTTAAATCTCCTCTCTATCTTTGAATTTCACTCCATAAGGAGAAAATAGAATTTCCAAAATGGCTCTCCATGCTTATAAAAGTGTTTCAAATGCTCAAGCCATTTTGTGTTAAGTAGAGAAAATAAATAATTTAATTTCTGTATTAGGAAAAGAAATTTGTAAAATGCCAGGCGCTTATGTAAAAATTGACTGAACTCTACAGTCTTGCGACATAGGCAAAAAGCCATTGCTCAAGGGAATGAGTGAGTTGAGAAAATGTGATACACATGAAGCTGAAAGTGTTTGGTTTATTCTGATGTAAAACACAGGGAAAACTTCAACAGTGTGTGGATTTTCTGTGTAACATACAGCATGCTCATGGCAAACCTTTCCTCAGGACTGCTTCAAGAAACTTTCTCTGAACTTCCACATTGTCCCCAAAACCTCTCTTCAAAATTTCTGGCCCTGAATATAGGAAGATAAAAGAAATACAGTGGCCAAATTGGAAATCAGATGTTGTTTACTGGCCATTTTTCAGAGATCATGACAGGTGGCTGTTACAGAGAGACAGTAAATGAGAACATAAACAAACAAAAGGCAAATCAATAGCTCTGCATGTGCATTTTACATCTTGATACATTCTCTAATTGTTCTCTGCAAATCAACAATGTGAAATGACCAAATTATGCATATTTTAGACATCACGCACCACGCCCGCTAATTTTTTTTTATTTGTGGTTGAATGCTCTCTTTACATATTCAGCTGCCAGGGGCTAATTGTTAAACCACTAGATACACTGAATACATTTGCACAATTACAAGATTCTGAAAATGAAAATTCATTTTTCACAAGGCGTTGTCAAACTTGGAGTTGCTGTCGTCATCGCTTAGACTCCTTGACATAAAATGACACCACACAAACAGGGGTATAGCATGCAATTTTTTCGTGGAGTACACACAGAAGAGGAATTGAAACAAGCACCGAAGGCAAGAGCCATTAGTTATTTTTAGGGGCTCAGAAATGCAATTTTCTATGATTTTCTGGGTCAGTTTCATAAAGCAATACATCGAGGTTTACTAATTACAGTGTGACGCACCCTTACTGCAGCCACCCAACAAACTTTTTTACAAGTTAGCCAATCAGAGAGTACAAGTTTTGTTTGCCAGGTCTACCTCTTGCAGCTAAATTTACACCTTCCTTTTGGAAGCATCCAAACATTAGTGGGAGCCATAACACATCATAAAATCCAACATGGCGGCATGCTGGAAATTTAAAAGCCATAAACTTTTCCATTTATTGTTATTATTAAATGTTATTTCTCGCTTGACCTGTAAAAGTTCGAATTTTGGCATCATTATAAACAATTCAATGTCAACTTGTTGTAAGAGTGGAGGTTTCCTTTAAGTGAAACCCCTACAAACAATAAATTATAAATTATACCATTCTTGAATATATATGATTGTTTTTATTGTTAGTACATATATCCATGAAGGTTTTTTTTTTTTTTTTTTTTTGGGGGGGGGGGGGGGAGGGGCAGATCACAAACTGTTTGAGGTTTCTCTTTGGGGG
Source organism: Meandrina meandrites (assembly GCA_963693305.1). Lineage (NCBI taxonomy): Eukaryota > Metazoa > Cnidaria > Anthozoa > Scleractinia > Meandrinidae > Meandrina > Meandrina meandrites. Next base: position 20,060,045 of record OY855904.1, read on the forward strand.
GGGGGGGGGGGTCATCATTTTTGCTGTTGTCAGAGGGGGATTACATAAAGTGGAGCCATACAAAATTCCCCCTCACTCCTCCAAACCACAAAAAATGAACACTCGCCAACAGGGTCCTACTGACCTTATATGGGCATGGTGCAAATTTGTTGAATGACAATCACCATTTCATCTAAAGGAAATTTAAGTGGGTTTTAATACTTTTAGGTGACCCATTAAACTTTTGGTCATGCTAGTGGCTATTAACACGTATCAACGTAAACCTAAGCTTCAAGCTACCTTCGCAAATTACGTTTCCACCTCTCAGGTATATGACACATGCTGGAGTTTGCATCTTGTCATACCACTTCTTCAACTAAAAGGGAAAAAAGCCCATCAAACGGTTATTCACACAAATGGAATCAGGGCTGTTTTTACTAGTCTTGCAACCACATTCCCTGGGTGAACAAGGTCAGAATGCACTCAACTTGCTTGGGAGTCTGTGCATGTTCAGGGCTACAGGAGGTTCAAGGGAAATGCCTAGCTGGGCACAGGTAGACAACTTTCTGTTTGTGTGGGGCATTTACTACCGACTGGAACTTGAGACTTCATCTTTTAGGTGATTTGATTGGTCAGTCAGTCTCAAGCAAAACATCTTTTAAAATTAAAAGTACTTTGCATTGTGCAGCAAAACTTACATAACTGTCCCAGATTGGTGAGAGAAACGACGTATATTGCCATTAGTCCGACCAACCCTTGAATATGGAAGTGCCGTGCATGGGATCCCTACTATAAGAAGGATATTCAAAAGCTGGAGAGAGTTCAGAGAAAGGCAGTGCAATTCTGCGTGAGCAGCTACAACACCTATGCAAGCGTGACAGATAAGCTTTAAGAACTTAACTAGGTAACCCTAGCCACTAGAAGGAAAACTGCCACGAACAATCAATGAATGGAACTCCCTTCCAGAGGATATTGTGAATACATCTGTAATTAAAACTCATAGCTTTTAATATTTCAATTTATTTATATTTAGTTTTATTTAGATTTTTAAGTCATCTTTACATTAATGGTTCGATAGAGTTTGAGAAAAGGTTTATTGAGTTGCAAGTGGTGTTTTTTGTCATTCAGAGATGTCTAAGCCATTCTTCAGCATTCCGGACAAAGGAACGGCATATAATTATATAAAACACTCACTTCCCCTTAAACCAATTTTTCAAATTGTCAGTTGAGTCTTACTTATCAACATGAATGAAATTATAGTGTGACTATTCCAACCAAGGCCACCCAAACAAATTCTTTGCAAACTGACCTGCAGCATTTGCTTGTTGAAACAATAAAAATTGTCGCAAATGTACTGATTCTGTGGTGCGCAGCTTGCTTAAATCGCTTATTTGTCAAAAATGTTTTGTAAACATCCAAGATTTTCATTCATTTAATTTGCAAAGAATTTGCTTGGGTGGCCTTGGTTGAAGTAGCCGCATTGTAAATTTGCACTTGACATAAATGACACTTGTAAACTTACCCTCTTCTTCACCTGTGTAGCGAACATCTGATTTTGATTTTTTGATCTTTTTAAGGCAGGATGCTGTTCCTTGTTGTCTTCTTTCAAAGCATTAGAAGTTCTAGATCTCTGAAACATAGTTTTAGAGATAGATAAGAATAGAAAACCATGCAGTCCACTAAGAGCATCCTCGAAAACCCAGGGCATCAAAGGGATGGGAAGGGAAGGAAGAGACTGGGAGCGGGAAAAAAGGAGAGGGGAGGAGAGGGGAAGGGAAAGGGGAAAGGGGAAGCCCTGGGAAGCTTCTCTATACAGATCATTTCTCGATCGAAGAGCAAACACCATTAGTGAGGTGTGAAACAGAAGCGCTCGTATGACAAAAGAGACCGGCGAGGTTCAATTAGCACCTTCAAAACTGCACAGCAAGATATGTCTACTGACCAGATGATATCTGGCTCTTCGATTTCTTGCTTGCGTTCCGACCATTTAGAAATTTTCAGTCTGCTTTTCTTTGTTTAAGTTTTTTGTTTAATACAGTTTAGATTGGTAGGACTGAAATATTCGAGTAATGACGAAATAAATATAGTGTCCGCGTGATGTCAAATTCTATTCTTTTGAAGGTGTTGCAACGCGTGTGCCATGTCATCCGCTAATGTTTACAATGCTAATTCGTCCGTAATTTGAGAGTTCGTAATGACTTCCAAATAGTGTGATCGCTTTTCATTGGCCTCATTTTAAATTTAATTAAAAATGAGGTCAATAACGGCTCAGAAAAGTAATTGATCGAGAAATGATCTGTATAGAGAAGCTTCCCAGGGTTCCCTTTTCCCCTTTCCCTTCCCCTCCCCTCCCCCCTCCTTTTATCCCGGCTTCCAATCTCTCCCTTCCCTTCCCGTCCCCGTTGAAGCCCTGGGTTTCCAAGGATCCACTAAGAGGGGACAGCTGTGAGTAGCAAATGAGGCCTTATCAAAATTTTCCCTCATAAAGCACAACCATTATTCTTGTTGCTTGTGCAGGAAGACAGGGGGGTTCTGAACCTCCACCTCCCGTACCTTAATAACTCCTGCCTCCCACCCCTTCCGTAGCCGTTCTCTCCTCTTTGTTTCATATTTATTCTGAAATATAATGAAATGTTGCAAAATCTTACTCATTTTCTCCAGGTTGCCGCCACCTAAAGAATCCCGCTTCCCGCCATCGCTCCTCTCACTTCCCACCCCTTTTCTCCTGGGCTCCCGCCCCACTGTCCCCCTCCACTTACTTACCACTTGAAAATCACAGCCATTTGCAGATACACTTTAATTTTGCAAAATATTTATCACCATTAAAGACCTTTTACCAAAAGGAGTTACCGGTATGATTTAATTTGCTGCAAAAAGACATTCTTGATTTGTATATGTAAAAGGACAAAATGCTGTCCAATTTGGAAATAATTGGATGAAGAAAATAAATCAGAGGACAGCCAAAATTGGACGAGGCCATAGGCAGAATGCTTGCATACGTGCATGAAAAAACAATGAGTACGGTAGTTTTGCCAATACAGACAACATTACAGAGAAAATATGGTAGATAAATAAAAATATCCTTGGCACTGGCTGATATTGAAGTTGCTTATTTAATTATCTATGTATCTCCTCCGCAGGCAGCTCTGCTGCTGAGAGAAGGCTAGGGACCAACAAAAGGGGAGTTAACAAGAGTTGAGGAACAAAACAAAGTGAATGAGAAAGACTACATGTAGCAACGCAGCCCGCAGCCCACAGTCCACAGCATTAGGACGTGTTTTCATTTCTAGTCTTTCTTGTTCACTCCCCTTTCATCAGTCTTAGTCTTCCCTCAACAGCAGAGTTTCCTGTGGAGGAGGCAAAAATCAGGAGGCCCCTCTTAAATTTATTATTTACATATCACCTGACAATTAACCAGGTGTAGTCAATCAATAAACCGATAATCGATATCAATTGATAACAATCAAAGATTGATATGGATTTCTGATACCAACCAATAGAAATCAATAAAGAAATAAAGTTGTGAGTTTGATTGACATTGATTTCCGCTACAAATCAATAACGACTGATTTATCGAATGCTATCGATTATTATCAATTGTTACTGGAAATTCAATCATCATAGTATGCAATAGTTTTACAATTCACAACAAAAAACTATAGGAACAAAGTCAGTAACAGGGACAATTTGCTCTTTTTATCAATCTTCAGCTTCAGAGCAGTTCTTAATACAGGAAGAAGAAGAAGCTACGGCCAAAGTAGTGGTGTGCAACCCTCCACTAGTCAGTGTCCGTACATGTACATATATCGCATTGAGACCATTGAGTTGGCTGATTCACTATGCGAGATTACCACAAAAGACATGCAAGAAACAGTAGATAATGCTGGAATTAGTGGACATGTAAAAAAAAAAAACAAGTGGGATGAACACTCTGCCTTGAATAGATGATGAAATCGATAATAAAATGCTTAACGATTAACGGCTTTCTCGTATATTTGTTTACTAGATAGCAACGCCAGTCTTCAGTTATGTGTGTGAAACAAATACTCCTTTGGATTATTGACTGTTACCAATTATTATTGATTGTTATAGATTTTTGCCAATCAATAACAGGGCTAGAAATACAGCCAGTCAACGGACAATGTCCGGTCTAATTGGGGCTTTGACCAATCAAACGTTCGACTTGCCGGTCATGTTGACCGGTCAAATTCAATCATATTTTAAAAATGGTCCTGTAACCAGGTGGTTGATTCATGATTGAAAATAAAATAAAACGTTACTCTGGTTAAAAATGTAAAATGTTCGTAAAATTTTTTGTAAAAGTCCCAACGTTTCGGCTGAAACTTCAGCCTTCATCAGGGGAAAGTGAAAAGGAATCCGTTGAAAAGCACGTTCTTATACTATGCAAATCAGCAACTCGGAGCTAATTATGTTCTGTCCCTTAAGGCTAAATTTAAAAACTCGTGCGGCAAATGCATTCCATCGTCACGGTTCAGCGGATTCCTGCAAGTGTTGATTTCCCATGCTTCTAAGATGCCTCTGTTGCGCCAATTAGTGCTTGTACGTAGGATCTTTGCCAATTCCCAGGAGATGGTGTGGCCAGAATGTAAACAATGTTCCGCTAAAGCTGACTTGTGCGAGTGTTTCTTTTCAACCGCTTTTTGATGTTCTTTCAGCCGGGTGGAAAATTTCCGTTTCGTTTCCCCGACGTAGCTTTTGTCACAAACTTCGCAGGGAATGGAATAAATTGCGCCGCGAGTTTGATCTTTCGGGACTGGGTCTTTTGGTTTGGGAAATAAATTGCCGATGGTATGGTGTGGCTTTAAAGCAACTTTGATATTGTAATTGTTTAAGATTCGCTTGATCGGTTCCGTAGTACCCTTGACATACGGTAAATGCAGAAGCCTTTTTTGTCATCCGGTGCAGTTGCAGGCGTTTGTGGAGAAGGCTGTTTTAGTTTACTTGCATCAATAACAAAGCGTTTCGGGTAGCCATTCGCGCTGAGTGCCGCGATCACGTTTCATTTCCTTTGATTGTTGGTCAACGGAAGACGGAATCGTTTTTGCACGATCAGTCAGAGACTTGATCACAGCCTTTTTGTGAGCAACCAGATGGTGAGAATCAAATGAGAGATATCTTTCTGTGTGCGTCGATTTGCGATAGACTTTAGTGGAGAGTTGGCCATCGTCTTGGCGACAGACAGTGATGTCAAGAAAGGATATTTTCCGTTCTGTTTCTCTTTCAACCGTAAATTGGATCGACGGCTCAATATTGTTCAAATGATTCTGTAAGGTTAGCACCAGGTTGGACTTAACAGCGGCACACACATCATCTACATATCGTTTCCAAAAACACGGTTGGGAAAGGGAGGTGGATAGTGCCCGTTTTTCAAGGTCTTCCATGACCAGGTTTGCCATAACAGCTGACACTGGAGAGCCCATGGCGGTACCGAAGATCTGTTGGTAGTGATTGTTGTTGTACTTGAAATTTGTTGTCGACAAACAGAAATCCAACAGGTCAACAATGTCATCAACAGGAATGGTGGTTCTATCCTGTAAGGTGTCATCATTGGAAAGCAAATCTTTAGCAACTTGAATGGCGAGTTTCACAGGAATAGATGTGAACAAAGAGACAACGTCAAAAGACACCAGCTCTTCATCTTCTTTGAGAGAGACATTTTTCATCTGTTGACAAAATTCCACACTGTTCTTGACTGTGAAATCTGTGTTGCCCATCAGAGGACTCAGGATCTGCGCCAAATGTTTCGATAAAATGTAAGTTGGAGAGTCTATGAACGAAACAATAGGTCTTAAGGGGAAACCAGGTTTATGAATCTTTGGTAAACCATAAAAAGGTGTTAGATAAAGACCCTACACAGCGAACGGAGAGGAAGCTCAATGAAAAATTGGCCAATCTTAAACGAGAGAACAAGATCAGTGACAGCCTTTACAAAAGACTTCGCAGTTCTGATGGACTGCCTCCTCGTTTTTATGGTTTACCAAAGATTCATAAACCTGGTTTCCCCTTAAGACCTATTGTTTCGTTCATAGACTCTCCAACTTACATGTTATCGAAACATTTGGCGCAGATCCTGAGTCCTATGATGGGCAACACAGATTTCACAGTCAAGAACAGTGTGGAATTTTGTCAACAGATGAAAAATGTCTCTCTCAAAGAAGATGAAGAGCTGGTGTCTTTTGACGTTGTCTCTTTGTTCACGTCTATTCCTGTGAAACTCGCCATTCAAGTTGCTAAAGATTTGCTTTCCAATGATGACACCTTACAGGATAGAACCACCATTCCTGTTGATGACATTGTTGACCTGTTGGATTTCTGTTTGTCGACAACAAATTTCAAGTACAACAACAATCACTACCAACAGATCTTTGGTACCGCCATGGGCTCTCCAGTGTCAGCTGTTATGGCAAACCTGGTCATGGAAGACCTTGAAAAACGGGCACTATCCACCTCCCTTTCCCAACCGTGTTTTTGGAAACGATATGTAGATGATGTGTGTGCCGCTGTTAAGTCCAACCTGGTGCTAACCTTACAGAATCATTTGAACAATATTGAGCCGTCGATCCAATTTACGGTTGAAAGAGAAACAGAACGGAAAATATCCTTTCTTGACGTCACTGTCTGTCGCCAAGACGATGGCCAACTCTCCACTAAAGTCTATCGCAAACCGACGCACACAGAAAGATATCTCTCATTTGATTCTCACCATCCGGTTGCTCACAAAAAGGCTGTGATCAAGTCTCTGACTGATCGTGCAAAAACGATTCCGTCTTCCGTTGACCAACAATCAAAGGAAATGAAACATGTGATCGCAGCACTCAGCGCGAATGGCTACCCGAAACGCTTTGTTATTGATGCAAGTAAACTAAAACAGCCTTCTCCACAAACGCCTGCAACTGCACCGGATGACAAAAAAGGCTTCTGCATTTACCGTATGTCAAGGGTACTACGGAACCGATCAAGCGAATCTTAAACAATTACAATATCAAAGTTGCTTTAAAGCCACACCATACCATCGGCAATTTATTTCCCAAACCAAAAGACCCAGTCCCGAAAGATCAAACTCGCGGCGCAATTTATTCCATTCCCTGCGAAGTTTGTGACAAAAGCTACATCGGGGAAACGAAACGGAAATTTTCCACCCGGCTGAAAGAACATCAAAAAGCGGTTGAAAAGAAACACTCGCACAAGTCAGCTTTAGCGGAACATTGTTTACATTCTGGCCACACCATCTCCTGGGAATCAGCAAAGATCCTACGTACAAGCACTAATTGGCGCAACAGACGCATCTTAGAAGCATGGGAAATCAACACTTGCAGGAATCCGCTGAACCGTGACGATGGAATGCATTTGCCGCACGAGTTTTTAAATTTAGCCTTAAGGGACAGAACATAATTAGCTCCGAGTTGCTGATTTGCATAGTATAAGAACGTGCTTTTCAACGAATTCCTTTTCACTTTCCCCTGATGAAGGCTGAAGTTTCAGCCGAAACGCTGGGACTTTTACAAAAAATTTTACGCACATTTTACATTTTTAACCAGAGTAACGTTTTATTTTATTTTCAATCATGATTCAATCATATTAAAATACACTAAAGTTTCCATTAACTATAAGTATGCACATCGCTTAACTGTGGAACTTTGACCTCAAACGATGTGTAACTGTTGTATTGAAAAAGACATCGGCATTCTCACACATCCGGTCTCATATTCTTTATTCCGTAAATTTCAAATTCTCCATTTCCTCCTGCATTTAAACTAGCTCTACAGTTAAAACAATATTTCACATCTTCGCAAGTTTTGTAGTGTGTTTACATGTAACAGTTGCTGTGGCATTTTCACAGTGTTGCATGCAGCATGTGTAGTATGAGACAAACTAACTCCCGAGTTAGGATTTTGAGTTGGGATTTTGAGTTGGATTTTCGAGTTAGGATTTTGAGTTGAATAAAACAATAATATTACCCTGCACAATCTTGCGGAATATCATCTGATTTTAGCCAACTTGGCCTACAGCCTCGTCAGCTAAGTATCAGGCGATATTCCGTGCGATTTCGCAGGATAATTGTTAAATATCAATCGGCGATTGATATACGAACAACAGCCTCCATTTGGCGCGAAAATATGCACGGATATTTGTCCGCGGACATTATCTGTTCCGAGAAACAAACAGTTGCACTCTCGGAAAACTGTGAGCTTTGAGGAACAGATAATGTCCGAGGACAAATATCGGTGCTTATTTTTGAAGCCAAATGAAGGCTACTGTGTTTATTATCCTTCAAATATTTTTACACAAAGTCTGCAATTTGGGAGACCTTTTCTCAAAGCTTTTAAATGCCAAAGTTATTCTGTTGGCGCTCAAAATATTGTTAGTCTAATAAAAATGTTTTGTTCTATTCATTTTAACAATTTAGTCGGGATGAAAACTAAACGTGCGAACGTAAATCGCAAAGTTCGAAAACTGTGGAATATCACTTGGGGAATATCACCTGATATTCCCCAGTTTTGGCTGCATCACGTGATGTATTTCGACCAATCGCGCGCGCGAAAAAATATTTGATGGATTACAAGAATTGAATAAGAGTGATATAAACAGACCACTTTAAAGAACAAGAAGAATCCACCATTATTTGCATACATTCCCATTTCGTTTGGCAGTAAAAAAAAAGTAAACGCGGTCTCTTCTTGCCAAAAAACAGCGGCGAGATCATTGAGAAACGTATAAGTTTATAGCTAGACGTAACTGACGTAAGTAAAACAACATCAGGAACAACACGATCACAAATCAAACTTACCACACCAGCGATTCGACCGATGAACATCTCGTCGCATCTCTTGGCCTTTTTGAGAGGAGGCGCAACTGGCTCAAGTGAGCTGAAGTCGCTCTGACATCTACCTGTTCGTGGCATCACTTTTAAAATGCCGGAATATTTAATACGCGCACCTCGCTGCAACAAGCGGGACGACTCACGCGGGGGACCTGCAGATGTGTCACAATACACTGCGTACATGAAGTATCTGCTAAATATCACTTGTTACCAGCTGACCAGTCTATCGCAGTCGCTTGCTCCAGATACTTTGCGATTTGCGACGACCCCTTGCGACGACCTTCAGGCACTGCGAGAGGACTTTTGCGACATAAACAGAAGTCGGGGAAAATCATGTTTACGCTTAAAGCTCCAGAAAAGAATAGGCTAATGGAACACAAAGAAAGATGCAAGTCCATGTTTATCAACGAGATCCTAAGTGATGTCAAATTTGTCGTTCAATCATCCCGAAAATATGGAGAACGTGACAGCAAGAGACGCAAGATTGTAATTCCAGCGCACAAGTTCTTGTTGTCGATTTGCAGTCCTGTTTTTTGCAATGTTTTGCGGTGAAATGGCTGAAACAAAAGAACATATTGATCTCCCTGACTGTGAATACGAAGGTATGTTGGAGTTGTTGCGTTACATCTACACCGATGAAGTTTTCTTGAACGGAAATAACGTGATGCAAGTGTTGTATCTGGCCGAGAAATACATGATTCCTAGCCTAACCAATGAATGCACTGAGTATTTAGGGAAACATCTGGATTTATCAAACGTGTTTTGTGTCTTAAAACACGCCCAACAATATGAAAATAAAATGCTTTTATTTCATTGCTGGGATTTGATCGACAAAAAGACAGAGGAGGCTTTGAAATCAAATGAATTTCTGAGCATGGAGAGATCTTTTCTCAATCAGTTAGTAAAACGAAATACGCTGAGCATCAGAGAAGTGGAGTTGTTTAAGGCGGTAGACTGCTGGGCAAAAGAAGAATGCAAAAGGAAACAAGTTAAAGCAAACGGCTCTTTCAAAAGGCAAGTCCTTGGAGAACAGATTGTGAAAAATATACGTTTTCCAATCATGAAGCGGGACGAATTCAAAGGTGTAGTTCTTCCAAGCAAGATTTTAACGCCAAAGGAAGCAAGAAAGATCATGAAATGTTTCAGTTCCACTCGGACTTCAGCAAGTGGCTTCCTGGATGTTCACAGGGCGGGTTCTCTTTTACGATGTTGTAGATTCAAGAGTTTTGCACCTCATAGCAGCATCATTGAAAATGATCCTGATGAAGATGATTGGTTTACGCTCACAGTTGACAAAGATATACTTCTACATGGTGTCTCTCTGCTAGGTAATGATGGTGGTAAATTTAAAGTTAGATTAAAAATTATCTTCTATGATGACGAAGATGATGATAGCTATGATGATGATGATGATGAAATAGTTCTTCTATCCAAAACTGGGACTTTTACTTCTGGGAGAAGGCAGTGTAACAATGGAAATTACTATGGCTTTGATGTTATATTTGACAAACCAATTGCTTTGAAAAAAGACGTTCTTTACTTCATTGAATCGTCAGTAGATGGTCCTGGCTACTGTCTTGGAAATGAGGGAATTAACGCAGTTAACTTTTCAGGAGTGGAGTTTAACTTTAAGCATGAGTGCATCGCTAATGACACCATCCATGGATTAGTTAACCGAAGTTTGTGTGCAGAGCTATTGTTCAAAATCAACAAGTGATGATGAAAGTAGCAGCAGGATTGTTTAATTTTATTGGTGACAATGGATGCTGAAGCATTCACTAAGTTGAAATTTAATAGATTTCTCAGGCTAAGGATCTTAACACTTACTTCATCTTTGGAGCTAAAACCTGGGGGGACTCCCACATAAGACAAATGGAGATACTTGTTGAAAATATTAAATTAAACCTCTAAAATTTAGAGACCAATCTGGGTGTGGTTCAAGCCTTTTTGACCCCTTAAAGATACCAACATACTAAAAATAGAATTTATAGTCTATATTTCTTTATGAGCAACCCAAATGAGACATTGATCGCTAAAAATATCAGTGTTTTGCACTGAACACAATAATTAAGAAAAAAAATCCAAAATTTACACCCTTGAGCGAGATGATAAACATCCTTGTCCCTTTCACATGGAAGTCTGTAAAATGGCCTATTATCTATGTTTGTTTATTAATAAACCAAAACCTGTTCTTTGATTACGTCTCTGATTAGTCATTACTCTTGAGTACCTTCACCATCATTGCTCCTTACAATTTGTGGCATCAATAAATGTAAAGGGTTAATACAAAAATGTGAATTTTAGAACTAAAACATTGCACTGCAAATTCCCAACTTGACTGTATTTTAGCTAGCAAGGTGTTACCGGTACATGGAATATTGCAATGTAAAACTATGCAAACCGTACGATTTTGTTCAAGAAAACTGAAAAATTATGAAAAACCTGCAAAATTACGAGAAAAAACCCTAAAACCTTCTTACTCCGCCGTATTGAAGCCATGCTTGTTGATCTACCACCACCAACAAGGGGGGATCATTAAAATGCTATATACTTTATGGGGGGATCAGGTGAATGCTACGGTGTAGCAAGAAAAATCCTCCGAACAGAATGGAAAACTAGGTCAGCTCACTCCTCATAGTATTAGTACACGCTGTGAAAATATTGATGGATTAACGGCCGGAGCAGAGACAAAAAGTGAAAGAAAGAGGAGGGGCATTCTCGTCCCCATACCCCTTTTTGCTTTTCTTAGCTGGTGTGGATCATTGGCAGGAGAAATGAATGGCTCTGCACCTGGGGACATAGGATTTTTGAATTAATTCAAATTTTTATGATTGGTGAGGCACTATTCGGGGTTATCGGGGCGTTTTCAAAAAACTACCTCCACTGAAAACTGAGCATGCGAGCACGAACAAACGAGCACCCACTAAAATTTTGCGAGCATCTCCAGCAGAAGCCTAATTTTGCGAGCACTGCAAAATTTGAGGGATCATTCATGATCGACCACTCTGGGCCGTCTGTGTCGCTAATACAACGCAACTTTGTTTTACAAAGCCACCCGCTGTTCAGAAACGAGCCAGCGAATAGAAAAGGCCGCTGCGGGCAACCACACGACGACGACGACGATATAAAACATTTTGGAGGGAAAATATTTAAGTCATGTCTACGCTCAAAGCACTTGCGAAGAACTGGCCAATGGATCGCAAAGAAAGATGCAAGTCTATGTTCAACAGCGAAATTCTAAGCGATGTAAAATTTGTCGTGCAAGCGTCCCTGAACAGTGGGGATGGAGAAAGTGACTGCAAGAGACACAAGATTGCCATTCCAGCTCACAAGTTGTTGTTGTCAATTTCTAGCCCTGTGTTTTTTGCCATGTTTTGCGGCGAAATGGCTGAAACAAAAGAACATATTGATCTCCCCGACTGTGAATACGAAGGTATGTTCGAGTTGTTGCGCTACATCTATACCGATGAAGTTTGCTTGAACGGAAATAACGTGATGCAATTGTTGTATCTGGCCGAGAAATACATGATTCCTTGCCTAACCGATGAATGCACTGGGTATTTAGGAAAGAATCTGGATTTATCAAACGTGTTTTGTGTCTTACAACACGCTCAACAGTATGAAAATAATAATCTTTTGCGTTGTTGCTGGGATTTAATCGACAAAGAGACAGAGGAGGCTTTGAAATCAAATGAATTTCTGAGCATGGAGAGATCAATTGTAAGTAAATTAGTGGAAAGAGATATGCTGAGCATTCGAGAAGTGCAGTTGTTCAAGGCTGTAGATTGCTGGGCGAAAGAGGAATGCAAGAGGTTGAGCCTTTCACTTGATGGCTTTGTCAAAAGACAAGTCCTTGGAGAACAGATCGTCAAAAATATTCGTTTTCCGATCATGAAGCAGAACGAATTCAAGGATGCTGTTCTTTCAAGCAAGATATTAACAGAAGAGGAAACAAGTAACATCATGAAATATTTTAGCTGCAAAGAGAAGTCTGCAGTTGGATTCCTGGATGTTCAAAGGTTGGGTCCTCTTTTACGCTCTTGTAGATTCAAGAGTTTTCTTTATGGCACATATCCTGTGAATGATCCTGATGAATACAACTGGCTTTCATTTACAGTTGACAAGGAAATAATATTACATGGTGTCTTTGTGTTAGGTGATGATGGTGGTAAATTTACAGTTACATTGACAATACTTATTGATAATGAAGATATCAGTGATGAAGTAGACCAAACTGGGACATTTACATCTGGGAAGAGAGAGTGTAGCACTGGGTTTTATTATGGCTTTGATGTTATACTTGATGAACCACTCTCTATAACAGAAGGTACAGCTGTCTCCATTTCATGTAGTACATTAGACAATGGCCCCATCTATTCTATTGGAAATGAGGTTATTGATAAAGTTAACATTTCAGGAGTAGAATTTGAGTTCATGTGCTATGATGATAGTGATGTTTTCCGAATTAGGTGTGCAGAACTGTTATTCAGAGTAAAAGAATGAGCATGAAAACAATTAGCCTGCATAGGTCTCCTCTGGGAGAAAAGGGTCATCTGGAAGCCTGCTATGCAAGCTAGAAATTAATGGAAGGATTATTACTTTTACTGTGTAGTTTTGTTGCAGCCTGGAAGCTACTCCATGTAGTGGACTATGTGAGCTCCACCCAAAAGGGGTGCCTTTTTAACCTTTGCAGTATGCCAAAGGGTAGCAGCTAATTCTAGTGTTTGGAATAGCAGAGCAGAATTTCCTGTCAGAAATTACATTTATGCAAAGCAAACATTTCTGCCTGGGGCATAATTCGGCTGTTGGCATATCTCCGTCTCAGCCTATATGAGATAGATGTGCAGTAGTTTAATTTTTTTTTTGTATGTGAAAGGGGTGTGGTACCACTGCAGTAAAAGTTGGTACATGTTTCTGAAGGGGCAAGGCTGAGTTGAATCTTTAGGCAGAGCTTTCCTGTATAAAACAATCCATCCCCATCCCCCTTGGTGGCAACTAAAGCCTCAAAATGTAACAGGTTAATGGTATTGCTCTGTAGTGCTTTAAATCTTTATGTCTAAAATAGACCAATGGGAATGTAATTCATTGTTGTGAGCCATAAAACTACTACATTTTCAGGCTTCATACTTGAATGTGATTGTTGATTGTGGAATGTAATTTGCACTGTCCCCCCACCCCCTCCTCCTGTTTTTCTAGTGTTTGATTATTTTAGATTTTTGTCACCAAATATTATGTATTTGTCATTATTATGCTCAATCTTTGATGTACACTGTTGCTGTACGTGGTCCTCCTTTAGAAACTCTTGGTGTCATAGGAACTAATTTTTCCTCCCTGTTTTAAGTGTAAGCGTTTTATAGTCTTTGAAAGCCTTTATATTCTTGTAAATAGATACTACTTATTAACCGAGAGTGAGGTCATTACAGGGAAATCTCAGACCGAGGCCTTGATGTATTGACCGAGCGATAGCGAGGTCAATACATCAAGGCCGAGGTCTGAGATTTCCCTGTAATGACCGAACGGACGAGGTTAATGAGTTATTTATTATATGGCCTTTGTAGTGCTGAAAAAAGGGAAACGTTTTTCAATATCCGCTTGCGCGCGCAAGAGGTCATTCGAGGTCATACGATCCAAACCTGAAGAAACGGTTTCTTCGACAATGAGGCAATTTTTGACTTCATTACACCAAGATCTAGGGAAAATTTAACCACTTTAATTTTCACAAACAAACTGACCCGTGTTTACAAGTTTTGACCCTTAAAAAGTTATAAGAAGCTAAGGCAAGAAAAATTTTCATAATGCCCGGTCATTACAAGAAAATAATGCCCACTCATCAGCGAATCAGAGCGCGCGTACTATTGTAGCCATATAATAATATTTTTTTATTCATTGTAGACATATTAAGCTTTTATTAAAAACAAGCCATGGCAAGCCATTGCAATTCCTGAGTTTTGATTGGTTTACAGGCCATGGTATATGAGCTCATAGACCACAAATATGGTAGGTGTATACATGTCAGCAAGAACAGTCGGGAGCACTCAAATACTGCAGTTCTTTAGGTGATTTTAATAAAACAATCGCTCCACTTGCACTTGTTGGATATGAGATAGCTATGGCCAACTCACTGCTATGCACCTCATTGGCTATATCCAACGCATGCTGGTGGGATAACTGTTAAATATACATACCGTAATTGTTGGAAGCACTTTGCATGGGTACCCCGGGGGGGGGGGGGGGGTACTCCCTATAATGGCCTATACGGGGAGGCTCCGCCCGAAAGGGGTACCTTTTTCAGTCTTCAGGTATATAAAAGGGTAGGGATTTCACAAGTTTAGATATATGAAAGGGTAGGAAAATCTTCGTTCGGGTTTTAAAAAGGGCCTTGAATTAAAACAGATCAAGCAGACGCAACTTATGACTGTTTCATTTTAATTTATTACGCACTACGTGAAAAAATGACCAGAAGACTTCCTGTTTTAACGATTTACTGAGAAGGCGGGCCAGTGAGAGTGGTTACAAATTAAACTACAGTAGTTAGGTATATGAAAGGGGTGCCTTTTTCCAATAAAAGGTATACGAAAGGGGTGCCTTTTTTGAAAAAAATGGTATATAAAAGGGTAAGGGGTTGGACCTCGGGGAGGAGCCTCCCCGTATAAAACTTTTTTAAGTACCCCCCCCCCCCCCCCCCCCGGGATGGGTACTTGTGTCCCATTTGCACTCACCCCTTTGGGAAATGTTTTGTGCAGGTTTATTGCTGACAACGGATGGTGCAGCATTCATTAAGTTGAAATTTAATAGACAGGCTAAAGCCCAATAACACTTAAACACTTACTTCAGTTTTGGGGCTAAAACCTGGGGGGACTCCCATGTAAAACATATTGGGATGCTTGTCGGAAATTTTGAATTAAACCTCAAAAGGAGACCAATCTGGGCGTGGTTCAATCTTTTTTGACCCCCTAAAGATAACAAATACTAAAAATAGAATTTCCATTTCTATATTTCTTTACATCATAACCCTAAATGAGACCTTGATTACTAAAAACCGTGGTGTATTGCACTGAACACCCCAATTGAGACAAAAAATCCAAAATTTACACCCTTGAGTGAGATGATGAGCATCCCTGTCCCTTTCATATGGTAGCCCCCCACCCACCCACCCCCCAACACTTAAGTCGACCAGTACAATTGTTATGCTTTGCTAAGAACCATTAATCTACCGGTGTTGTGATGTTTGTACTCCAATAATTATTAATAATAGGCCATTTTACAGTTGTCTGCGCAGCGACTTGGCCTTTGAATGGTAGCGAGGCTGGAGGTGACCTTGCATTTCCTGCTTTCACCGTTCCCATAATACACCTTGTTTACCCCCAAAATGTTTGCATCAGCATTGTTTTCTATTTCTCTTGGGATTTACAATAATGTATAATCGTCCCCAAAGAAACTGAAAACAGTGCTTATGCAAAACTTTTTGGGGGTAAACAAAGTTCATTATGGGATCATGAAAACAGCAAATTGATACAAACATGCTTTTCTGATGTAATGCAGACTAGTGCAAGGATCATCCTCTTTCCATGTAAAATGGGGCCCAATGGAGCCTATAAAGTTTACATTACATTGCAATTATAAAGTTTACATTATTCAGGCTAGTGTAATCCCTAGCTAACATACCAGTTAACTAAAACTATGTAAAAAGAAACTGTGCCAATCTTTGTCAAAAAACTCTTACAACGGTAAATTTGTTTAAGGATTTAACTTAAAGCAAACACTCCATAAACTGTACCTCAAACAAGGTAACAAGCTTGTAATTAAGTGGGGCAATTAGAAACAACCCTCTTAAACTGTGTTTATGGCACGTTATTATATGGCTACAATAGTACGCGCGCTCTGATTGGCTGATGAGCGGGCAAGATTTTCTTGTAATGACCAGGCATTATGAAAATTTTTCTTGCCTTAGCTTTTTATAACTTTTTAAGGGTCAAACACTTGTAAACACAGGTCAGTTTGTTTTGTGAAAATTAAAGTGGTTAAATTTGCCCTAGATCTTGGCGTAATGAAGACAAAAATTGCCTCATTGTCAAAGAAACGGTTTCTTCTGGTTTCGATCGCACGACCTCAAATGACCTCTTGCGTGCGCAAGCGGATATTGAAAAACGTTTCCCTTTTTTCAGCGCTAAAAAGGCCATATAATAAATAACTTATTAACCTCGTCCATTCGGTCATTACAGGGAAATCTCAGACCGAGGCCTTGATGTATTGACCAAGCGATAGTGAGGTCAATACATCAAGGCCTCGGTCTGAGATTTCCCTGTAATGACCTCACTCTCGGTTAATAAGTGGTATATAACAGCCAACGCTGTTAAATCTTCAACTTTATTTGCCCACTGGCAAACTTTCTTTAGACATGTTAAGACAGCAGAATGGAAAACTAGATCAACTTACTACTCACAGTTAGTACATACTATGAAAATTCAAATCAAAAAATTTCGGTGGATTAACGGCTAGGGTGGAGACTGGTGACAAAAAGTGAAAGAAAGAGGAGGGGCACTGTCATCCCCATACCCCTTTTTGCTTCTCTTAGCTGGAAGATATAAAGGGCTCTGCACCTGGGGACATAGGATTTTTGAACTAATTCTAATTTTTTTTATTGTAAGGCCCTATATGGGGTTATCAGGATATGGGATATTTAGGAAAAAACTATAGGGAGATTGGATATTTGGGGCAAAATTAACGGGATAAAATCATAGGGGATATTTAAACAAGAGATTCCGGGATATCGAACATAAAAGTTGGGGAAACAAACCACCGGAATTAACGGGATACGGGATATTAAGGCCAAAAATTATGGGATACAGGATACTCAGACCCCCCTAATGAAGCCTAGTTCTAGTTGGCTGTTTGAAGGGGAGATGAATCTAAGGCCGAGGTTGATGTCTGTGTCGCTAATACAATAGTAACTTTCTTTATCAAAACCACCCGCTATACAGAAACGAGCCGGCGAACAGGAAGGACCGCTGCGGGGGGTGACCCTATTCGGAGGAATGGTGGAATGACGGAACGGCATGGCGGAATGACGGAATATTCTAAAACACGGAATGACGGAATATCCTAAAACTTAATAAGACTATTAAGAATCCAAAAACGGTGTGCGCGATTAATACTTGATGCTAAGTTTTCTGATAACTCTGTGAAGCTATTTACTAAATTAGGATGGCTCCCCATAGATGATATCATACGTAGCAGAAAGCTTGATCTATTACATAAGATCAGTTTTGGACACTGTCCAGATTACTTTATTCCATATATACATTATCTAAAGGACACTCATAACTACAACACTAAAGCCACAACCAAGAATAACCTAGTTCTTCCTAAGTGCAAGAGAATTTCAGGTTGCAGGACTTTCCACACAAGCGCTACTCGCCTTTGGAATAATGTGGATGTTTCCATTCGGGATACGACATCGCATAAACAATTTGCAGGAAAAGTACGCCAGAAGCTACTGAAACAAAATGCTACACTAGAACACCTTGTAATTACTAGCACTTTTTAGATCTTATTGGTATTAAGTTAATTTAAATTTTAAGACGGAATCCACCAGGAAGTCGAGTAATATTTATTTAAGTTGGACAAAAATCGAGTACCAGAATAATTTAAATCATATTGCGTTATTTTCTACCCTAAATAAAAGATAAAGATATAAGTAATTATCACTGATAACACCAACAACAATTTGTTATCAGTCTTAGAAAATGAATTTCAAAGTTCACAAGCTATAGGGAAATTCTCACGTGCAGCCATTTTGTAAAATCGTCTTTAAGCGATTCAGTGCAAATTCAGTGAAATTTCAAAATTTGTTTTCGGTGTTTGGTTGTAGAAAAGATTTCTTTTGATAAGATATTTGAAGCAGTAACACAAAAGTTTGCAATAAGGTGTAAATAATTTTGGTACAACAATTTCTTATCAGAGCCCGAGAAAATGAAATTTAATGTTTCACAGGGTGTTACTAAACAGAGTAACGGAGTAACGAGTAACGAGTAATGGAGTAACGAGAAACCGAGTAACGGGAAAAAAATTCCATAGCTAAAAAAAAATAAATAAATAAAAATACTAAAAATAATAATAATAATAATAATAATAATAATAATAATAATAATAATAATAATAATAATAATAATAATAATAATAACATTCAAATAAAACATAGAAATAAGGACCTAGAATTCCGGATTGAAATTCCGGGTATTCCGTGTGGCAAATGGAACAGTATTTTCCGGTTGGCTGCATTAAGAAAGCAAAACAAATGGCGGACTCGTTGTCCCTTTTACTTGTTCGACGACTCTGAAGTTAAAACGGACGATATTGTAAGCGAGGACGTTTTTTTTTTCAGTGCAGCTAACATGCGATGGAATTTAAATCGATTCCACGACCACTTTGAGTATACGAGAGCCTGCTTGCAGGCTAAATATTTTTAGGCTTATCGTCTTATCGAAATACAGGAAAAAGGTCGCGCAACGCATAAACAAATATATGGCCGGAATACCAACATTTCTTTATTTAATTCAGTTTCTGCAATAGATGTGAATTAAGAACTTAAGGTTTCGAGTTCAACGAGGGAAATCGGTAATGGTATTTTTAGTTTTTCGTGCATTAATTCTGTCTGAAGTTGGCGCCGATGGGAATATTTACCGCGATAATTTAATCATGAAAATATAGTACTTAAGTCGAATATGTGTTATCCACTCGGCCATAATGGTTACAATTTGATCGGTAAAACAATTTGTAATTTATAAGTAACACAGAAATCCAACCTAACGGACGTTGTACCAAATAAAAGTCCCAGTCTATTTATAGTATCTTCGAATTCCTTGCATAGTGTTTGTTTTATGAACACGGATGCTTCCGCAAATGCCTCAAACGAGACCTGCAGTGGCAACGATAAAGACAATTATAAAATACTCTTACCTTCATCTCCCGAGTTATCCGATATAATAATGACATCGTAGTCATCTGTTGTTTTGATGGAGAGAAATTATACTAGGCAGAAAGCCCAATTGGAGGTAATCAAAAACAAACAGTGAAAGTGGCAGGAAAACCGGCAAAGAAAACAGTGCATAACCCCTAATAAGGCAGCCCAAACAGCATCTTTCTTCATTGCTTTTGTAATTATTGCGGACTATATCGGCTGTTCCACAAATATGAGCGATAAAAAGAGAAAAAAAACTCTTACCTTCCCCGAGGCGAGCCATGCTCTGACTGAGTGAGACGCAGTCACTTGACATTTTTAGCGCGAAAATCCTCTCGGCCGTTGTGCATTGCAACAAAAGGTTGTCATGTAGTCGTGTTATCAATGAAATTACTCGAAGGCTTGATTTGTAATTTTTTTTTAGAATTTGTATTTTTTTTTTTACCTATGGAATTTTTTTCCCGTTACTCGGTTTCTCGTTACTCCGTTACTCGTTACTCGTTACTCCGTTACTCTGTTTAGTAACACCCCATAATTATAGTTTTTGATTTGATTCGTTTATTACTTCGTTTATTACTTTTCGATTACTCAATGGAGATATGGTGTTTTCAAGAAAAACAAAAGTGTCATGTTACAAAAGTGAGATAAACAAAAGTGTCATGTTACATGCATTAAAAAAAACACAGGTATCGTTTTACAGTGTTTGACAAAAACACAAAAGCATCCTGTAACAAACAAAAGTATCGCGTTACGGTTGTAAAAAAGCTAGCAACAAAATAAGCGCTAACCAGAAACCCATAAGGGTTGAAACGTGTAACTCCCTATGATTCGCATTGTACAAAGCGTCTGAACATTCGTTTTCATTAAGTACCATATTTGGAAAATCACGAGAAACAAATCAACCAATCAAAATTGTTAAATTCGCAGCGCGCGCAAGCTCGCGCTAAATGGCGTTATCTTGTTTTTGAACAACTTTGGTCGAATAAAGTTAAATTTGGTTAAATTCTTGTGTTTCATCGTCATTTAGTAGTCTGGAAAACTTCACTTGGATACTCTTAATGAATTTCTTTAGTTTCTGTGAGTAATTTACGGCGTTTTGGTCGGAATTCAAGTGACTTACCGCAAAACCGAAAATTTCATTGCGTGTGCCGTTACGTGAGTAAATCATTCACGTACAACCTCTTTGTGTTTCCAAATATGGTACTTGGCAAACTGAATATTCGAACGCTGTGAACGCGCGTTACACGTTTCAACTCCTTATGAGTTTCTGCGCTAACAGAATAAGCCATTTCGTGACATTTTTGACAATTAAGGAGGCTCGCAACGGTTTCCAGCGCTTTCCAGCTCTTAAACTTTGATGGGTCAGTACTACAAATCTTTATCAGTTGCTGCAACAATAATGATATCGACCAAATGTCCAATCATTGCTGAATAAGTTGTGGTCATTTTTATGACGTCACTGGTTACTATAGCAACAGTTTTACCTGTTAAAAACACCCTTAATTTTCCCTTTAAGTGCTTATAACTCAAAAACGAGTCCGGTGACCCCCATTTTTTATTATTGATTAATGATTGGCATGTTAAGATGCAACTTTTTGCAAAGTTAAAAAAATTTCTGCGGAGCAGTTTCAGAGCCACCTTACCAGTGACGTCATGAAAATGACCACAACTTATTCAGCAATGATTGGACATTTGGTCGATATCATTATTGTTGCACCAACTGGTAAAGATTTGTAGTACTGACCCATCAAAGTTTAAAACCTGGAAAGCGCTGGAAACCGTTGCGAGCCTCCTTAAATTAGTTCTTGTTTTTTCGAAATGATAAAAATTTACTATAGAACGAAACAGTTTTGACGTAACAAATTGCACGTAAAAATTTGGCAACATTTTTTTTTCAAAAAATGCCTCTTAGTCGTAGCAAGGCGCTTTGTAGTTATGATGCACTAAGCGCAAATAGCTCAACCATCCCAACAGGACTAACATCCAGTCTTACCCCAAGCAACCCAAAAATAACTCCTGCACGCTTAGCGTGCCTATGTTTTCTTAATACCTATCATTTTACAAAAGTTCTTTTCTCTTGCATATGTTGACGCTTCGATTTACGAAACATTTTTTGCCATTAATATGTACATTGTTCTAATTATTCCGTGTTTAGGGTAAATTGTTGTCATTTCGCATGTTTTAGAATATTCCGTCATTCCGTGTTTTAGAATGTAAAAATGTAAATGTAAATGTTTTTTATAGTGGTCATGCACTTAGCTTCGAGATAGCTAGTTTAGGCATGCCACTGAAACATAGGAAACAAATAACTTAAATGAACATAACTTAAATGAACATAAATGTTCATAACATGGTTATGAACATAACATGGTCATTCCGTGTTTTAGAATATTCCGTCATTCCGTGTTTTAGGATTCCGTCATTCCGTGTTTTAGAATATTCCGTCATTCCGCCATTCCGCCATTCCGTTCTGCCATGCCGTTCCATCATTCCACCATGCCGTTCCGTCATTCCACCATTCCTCCGAATAGCCCAGGGTCACCCGCTGCGGGCAACCACTTTTTGGAGGGAAAGTATCAATCATGTCTACGCTCAAAGCACTCGCGAAGAACTGGCCAATGGATCACAAGGAAAGATGCAAGTCTATGTTAAACAGCGAAATCCTAAGTGATGTAAAATTTGTCGTGCAAGCGTCCCTAAACAGTGGGAATGGAGAAAATGTCAGCAAGAGACGCAAGATTGCCATTCCAGCTCACAAGTGTTTGTTGTCAATTTCTAGCCCTGTGTTTTTTGCAATGTTTTGCGGCGAAATGGCTGAAACAAAAGAACATATTGATCTGCCTGACTGTGAATACGAGGGTATGTTCGAGTTGTTGCGTTACATCTACACGGATGAAGTTTGCTTGAATGGAAATAACGTGATGCAAGTGTTGTATCTGGCCGAGAAATACATGATTCCTAGCCTAACCGATGAATGCACTGGGTATTTAGGAAAGAATCTGGATTTATCAAATGTCTTTTGTGTCTTAAAACAAGCTCAACGGTATGAAAATAATAATCGTTTGTGTTGTTGCTGGGATTTAATCGGCAAAGAGACAGAGGAGACTTTGAAATCAAATGAATTTTTGAGCATGGAGAGATCTTTTGTAAGTAAATTAGTGGAAAGAGATATGCTGAGCATTAGAGAAGTGCAGTTGTTCAAGGCTGTAGATTGCTGGGCGAAAGAGGAATGCAAGAGGTTGAGCCTTTCACTGGATGGGTCTGTCAAAAGACAAGTCCTTGGAGAACAGATTGTGAAAAATATTCGTTTTCCAATCATGGAGCAGAACGAATTCGAGGATGTTGTTCTTCCAAGCAAGATATTAACAGACGAGGAAACAAAAAACGTCATGAAATATTTTAGTTGCAAAGAGAAGTCCGCAGTTGGATTCCTGGATGTTCAAAAGGTTGGGTCCTCTTTTACGTTGTTGTAGATTCAGAAGTTTTCTTCGTGGCACCTACCTTGAGAATGATCCTGAAGAAGATGACTGGCTTTCACTCAAAGCTGACAAGAACATAATAATACATGGTGTCTCTCTGTTAGGTGACGATGGTGGTAAATTTACAGTTTCAGTAGCAATAATTGATGATGATGGAGACTACCAAACTGAAGTATCCCAAACAGGGACATTTACATCTGGGAAGAGAGAGTGTAGCACTGGGTTTTATTATGGCTTTGATGTTATACTTGATGAACCAATTGCTGTAGATAAAGGCACATATGTCTCTGTTATGTATGAATTATCAGAAGATGACCCTGGCTTTTATATTGGAAATGAGGTTTTTGAAGAAACTGACATTTCAGGAGTGGCATTTGATTTCAACCCTTCTGATGAAAGGGATGTTCCCCAAAGTAGGTGTGCAGAGCTTTTATTCAGCATAAAAGAATGAGCATTAAAGTACTTAGCAGTTGATTTCTTCCCAAATGATTTGTTGTTCACATTTTACTTGATTATAGCATTAAACTTTACAGAATTCCTTGTGTTCATGTCAATTACATGGTCATGGCTAGGAGAAGGTAGTGGGGGGAGGATGAAAGGTAGGCAGTAGCCTGACCCAAAACAATTTGTTTCAATTGCATGGTCGTAGCTTGGGGGGGGGGGGGGGGAGGGGGGGTGCAAGGTAGGCAGTTGCCCCCCAAAACAATATTGGAAAACGTTTTTAACCTTTTCACTTTGTGTTCCGTGGATAGTTTGAACTTTTAGCTCTTCAAAAGTAAAAGACCGTTTCCAGTCCCCTATTTTCTCAGTGTGATTGTCAAGTTTGAATAGCTGCCTTCTTGGTTAAATATACCAAGCAAATCTGGAGAGAGTGCCAAATTCCAGAGGGGGCTTGTCACTTGGTACTGTCCCCAGATTTCACTCAACATTTTAAGTCAATATGGTGGCAGTAGTGATTGACAGTGTGGGACGGATTGTCAAGTTCCAGAAAATATCCATTCCCACCCCTTGGAAGGTCAATGGAAATTCCAAAGGGGGTGGGGGAAAAATGCAAAAATGCAAGCAACACAACCTTGGGAGAACTTAAAAGCCCTTACAACGAAAACCATACATAAAATTTTCGTGAAACAAGTATTTGAAGAGCCTTCCTCAAAACAACGCCTTTTTAACAATGGAGTTAAACCAGACCAAACAAAAAATACTTCAACTTAGGGTTTTCAATCACCAAAGAAACAAAGTTATATGTATGCTCCAATACAAAATCTTACATGACATAGTTTAAACCAAAAGTAAATTGTTTAAAGCTTAACTTGCTAGCAGCGATCTCTGTTACCTATGCCTAGAAACGAAACAGGATTTATTACATATGTTAGTCTCTTGCCCGGTAGTTTCAGAATTCTGGAAAACCTTTCTCCTCTGCTATGAGAGTTACACCTCGACAAAACTAGAATTGCCTGCGGCCAAAATACTACTACCAAAGTACTATTGAAGACGACCGCTTAAGCAAGTTAACCAATCACCTCGTACTTCTTGCGAAATATTATATATACTGCAGCAGTATCAATGAAGAACCTCTGTCCATAAATGTATATCAAACAATACTAAACATAAAGCGGAGATAGAAAAACAAATTTCATTACGTTCTAATTCACTCGAACGTTACTTTAATAAATGGAAACCCCTTATTGACAGACAACTCATAAGATAATGTAAGACCTGAATTTACGTTACTACTTTAGTACGTTTATTATATTAAAGATATAATTTATTATAATTTAGGATGCAATTGCACTGTATGCTATTGTAATATTTGTCTAATTGTAACCATGTTTTCATTTTGAAAGTCACGTATATATTGTAAATTGTATTGTAAGTAGTGTAAATGTAATGAAAAAAAATCTAAAAAAAAAGCATTGCAGACAGAAACAAAGGTGGATGGCTCGTGGTTCAGGAATATGAGTTCGACGAATTCGCGTCAGATTCAGAGAACGAAAAGAAGCTCCACAAGGCCAGGATTGCCGCTGAGAGAAAACGAAAAGAATCGTAAGGCAGCAGCGGTAATGCAGCCAAAAACTTTTACAAGCATCCTGGTGATTATAAGCTTTTTCGCGGTAAGATGTCTCTTTATCTACTTCGTGAACTCACGCTTTTGGTTGGATTGCCTGAGCATCCAACCATCATACCGTTGAGGTTTTTAAGGGAAAAATAATTTACGTTCGTTAGAGCGTAAAAGCAAATAAATGATTGGCGAGACATTAGGAAAACACGATATTTTTGCGATAGCTGAGTTCAATCATTGCTTCATAACTTGACCTGAGAGATTGTTTGTCCTGGCGTTTTTTAAGCTTTTTAAGAATGTTGTACCAAAGCCCTACTGACTTTCAATTGTTTTGCCTCAAATATCAAGGCCTGAAGTAGACGTAATAGTCTCAACAAAAGTCTCGTTGACGTCGTAAATCGTTATTTCCCCGACCGTTAATCCAAGGTGAAAATTCTCACGGATGAAAGAATCTCGGAAATACGAACCGATTCGAACTACACTAATTATAAACTCGAATAAACGTGTATGCATGTAACAATAAGTAAGACTTAATATGATAAACACTAAAACGAAAAACTCTTTTTTCCTCTCCTTATTGGTCCTTAATATATGGTTCGCCTTTCCTTTTTTTCCTTTTTTTTGTCCATAATAAATTAAAGCGACGTAGGTAACGTTTTATGTGAGAACTTCTGTGGTGTCCAATTTTGGCCAATTCTGATGAAGACAAAAAGTGATGAAAACACCCCCACCTTATTTTTTCGGAAATAGCGCATTTTCTTTGAAGTGCCGGAATTATCTTCGCAGAATTCAACATTAATAGTCAAGCGGGCCCCCTCCTTAGCTGAAGGTCTGGATCCGCCACTGTTATAGTTGTTTTTCTTTCTTTTATAGTTATTTAATTTGTCTATTTACTTTTTTGTTTCTCGGAGATGCAGCTACTCTCGTAATCCAAGGCTTAAAGTAAAACCATTTCTTCCCAGCAGAAGAGTCAGGGCCATCATCTATTGCATTTGTCTTTCAAACACTGGACGATCAAATAAAACATCTAGTGTGTGATAATAACTTAGTGAACATTCTTTGCTTATTTGATGTAAAATTCCCAACTTGGTTGCCAGAACTGAATCATCTCTAGTACAGCATGTGGCCCTTGGTCCGGGCACTTTCCCTTATGTAATTCTCCATACAAACATAAACATAGACAGGGCTGTCTTCGGCTTAAACAGTTTCTCTATATATACCACCCCCCCACAACAAACAAAAAAATTACTGACAAGAGACAAACAATACTGCAAGGCTGATCGTACTACATAAACTTTGTGAGACACCAACACGACTAGAACCGATATAGCAGGATTGCAACCGTGGACAGCTGTTTCGTTCTTATTGGAACTCGTCAGCACGGTGTAGCAAATCTAAATAACGCCAGCGAAAGAGCCAACGCAAATAGATTGCCCAATAACCTGTACACTATATCAGGTACAGGTTATTGGGCAATCTATTTGCGTTGGCTCTTTCGCTGGCGTTATTTAGATTTGCTACACCGTGCTGACGAGTTCCAATGAGAACGAAACAGCTGTCCACGGTTGCAATCCTGCTATATCGGTTCTAGTCGTGTTGGTATCTCACAAAGTTTACTTTTTATGTAGTACGATCAGCCTTGCAGTATTGTTTGTCATTTATCATTTTTACGCTGATCAGATCCCTTGTTGGATCCTACATTAGCAGCATTTTCGTTTGCGGTCCCTTGCTTTAAGTTGTGCTGACAAGAGAGCGTGCGTTTCCTGCCGTCCAGTTTGCAAAACAACAACCTGAAAATCTGCGCGTGCATGCATGTTACGTTTGTAAGAAGAGTCAATCCTTTTGTTGGTCATTGGTGACGAGAAGACTTCGCTTGGCGCATGTGAACCACGTGGAGGCCCTGCTGGCGAGGACCGGCATTCTTGCTTATACAACGCACCTCCTTTTACAAAGCCACCCGCTGTGCAAAAACGAGCCCGCCAACAGGAGAAGAGGTCAGAGGGAAGGGGCTCGGGGAAGAGGAAATACATTATGTCTACGCTCAAAGCACTTGCGAAGAACTGGTCAGTTGATCAAAAAGAAAGATGCAAGTCTATGTTTGACAACAAGATCCTAAGTGATGTAAAATTCGTTGTGCAAGCGTCCCGACACAGCGGAAATGGAGAAAGTGACAGCAAGAGACGCAAGATTGCCATTCCAGCTCACAAGTTTTTGTTGTCAATTTCTAGCCCCGTGTTTTTTGCAATGTTTTGCGGTGAAATGGCTGAAACAAAAGAACATATTGATCTTCCTGACTGGGAATACGAAGGTATGTTGGAGTTGTTGCGTTACATCTACACCGATGAAGTTTGCTTGAATGGAAATAACGTGATGCAAGTGTTGTATGTGGCCGAGAAATACATGATTCCTAGCCTAACCAATGAATGCACTGAGTATTTAGGAAAGAATCTGGATTTATCAAACGTGTTCCCGGTCTTAAAACACGCCCAACATTATGAAAATAAAGATCTTTTATTTCATTGCTGGGATTTGATCGACAAAGACACGGAGGAGGCCTTGAAAACAGACGAATTTATGAGCATGGAGAGATCGTTTCTAAACCAGTTGGTGGAAAGAAATACACTGAACATCAGAGAAGTTGAGTTGTTCAAGGCGGTTGATTGTTGGGCAAAAGAAGAATGCAAAAGGAAACAAGTTAAAGCGAAAGGCTCTGTCTTAAGGCAAGTCCTTGGAGAACAGATTGTGAAAAATATTCGTTTTCCAATCATGAAGCAGAACGAATTCAAAGATGTTGTTCTTGGAAGCAAGATTTTAACACGAAAGGAAGCAAAAAACGTTATGAAGTATTTCAATTCTACTCTGACTTCACCAGTTGCCTTCCTGGATGTTCACAGGGTGGGTTCTCTTTTACGATGTTGCAGATTCAATAGTTTTGCACCTCATGGCAGCATCGTTGAAAATAATCCTGATGAAGGTGACTTGATACCACTCTCAGTTAACAAGGACATATTGTTGTATGGTGTCTCAATGTTAGGTAATGATGGTGGTAAATTTACAGTCAACTTAAAAGTATATATTACTGATAGTCATGGTGAAACAGTCCTTGGAGCCAAAAGTGGAACCTTTACATCTGGGAGGAGGGAGTGTAACAATGGATGTTATTATGGTTTTGATGTAATATTTGATGATCCAGTTCTTGTAAACAAAAATCATGAATGCTCCATTAAGGCATGGGTGGATGGCCCTGGTTATTTCTTCGGCAAAGAGGGTGTTGATGGTGGAGAATTTTCAGGAGTAACATTTTATTTTCTGCACTTTTTCGAAAATATTGATCCTGTCCATGGATTGGTTCCCCCAAGCGTGTGTGCTGAGTTGTTGTTTAAAGTATATGAGTGATCCTTTAAATTGTATTTGACTGCATACTAGTTAGAGGGCTATTGAAGTTATGGTCTTTGCAAGCATGCCAGCATAGCGTTTTTCACAGCATTGACATTGCACAAACATTGATAAATGAAAGCGTTGTGAGCAACAAGCACTTTCAAAACCTACCTCCACTAAAAGCGAGCATGCAAGTACTGGTAAAAATATGCAAGCAAGAGCAAATGAGCACTCAGTAAAACTTTTTAAGCATTTCAAGTGGAAGCCTAATTTTGGGAGCACTGCAGTAGTATGTGACAAATCCTTTTTTTTTCGAAAATAGAATAATTCAGTGGCAGATCAAGGGGAGAGGCCCGGTGGGCCCAGGCCCCCACCTTATTTTTTCAGAATTAGTGCATTTTCTTTGAAGTGCCGGAATTATCTTTGCAGAATTCAACATTCATAGTCAAGCCTTCAAAAGTGGGCCCCCTCCTTAGCTGAAGGTCTGGATCTGCCACTGGTCCCAAGGGAAACAGTTAATTTCGTTTGCAGAGAATCTCAATGTTTCCCAAGGCGGAGCCGGGGAAAACATTGAGATTTGAGGGAAACAAAATTAACTGTTTCCCTTGGGGCCAGTCATTAAGTGATTTGTTATACATAACACAACAAAGACTTAGAAGAATGGCAGTTGTCAGTCAACATTTGTGGGTAACAGCCCACTATGATGTCATAGATTTTAATGTTTTTTTTTTTTTTCATTTAATATAATGATCTTTATTTAACTCAAATCAGTTACAAAATAAAATGCTACTTACAAACAGAAAATACAAACATTGAAAATTGTTGAACTACGCCAACTTCACGACACATAGAAAAGAAAAAGTGACAAGATCGACATATGCTAGAGGGTACATACATATATAACTAGAGAGATAGGATCTTAATCTATGTCTTCAACCTTGAATCTATATAAACATAACTGCTTGAACTCAGTGAAATTTAATTCCTTTTCCTTTAATTTCTGGCAATAAATGTAATATTTAGCCAACAGTAGAGCATAGTTGAATTTTCTGACTTTGGAGTCTAAGGCCCGGGAGCTATCTACTATTCCAAATAGGATCTCAAAAGGTGATGGAGAGAGAGGTAAGGAGGGGGCATTTTCGTTGTTAAGCCATTCAATCACCTGATTGTAAAATAATCTTGAGATGGAACAATCAACAAAGGTGTGGTAAATGGAATCTGCCTTACTACAAAGGGAACACGCTTGGTCATTTGCGACTCCATAAGATTTTAATGTTGCCTACTCATACACTTTTGTTCTATTTTTAGATGTCTGACCATATATAGGCTTTGCCCGAGTTTGTTGAATAATAAATAACAATGTGCGATATGATTAAAGATGACTTTTAGGCTGTTATTTCATTATTAATAATTATCGCCTATTTTTTTGTAACATACCCTGCTATGATTGTAACTGTAATGGTCACTGTTATGTACACTGTTTGCCATGTTCATTGTATTGTGTGACATTCATTATGTTTATTTATGTATTGTGTGACACGTCTTGGTATAATTATAAATATTTATTCAACTGTAACAAATGCAATAACTGACAATGGTATTAGTATAAATTATGGCAAAACCTGTATTACAAACTGAAGAATGTTGTTCATCAGTGGGACTACTAATGTTGTTATTGAAGTAAACTAACATCAAAGTATCAAGTTTTTTTTTAATCATTGAAACTAAAATCACCGATTGGTAGAAATGTTATCATTTATCATATCCCGTAAGTCTTCCATCCGCTCACTGCTGTAACATCTTCTTGACAAAAAAACAACATGTAATTGGTTCTGTAACTATTTTCACTTGATTACATTTGATTATCCTTGACAGTTTGTATTATCAATGAATGTAAAATGTCGTCGAGGGGTTTTTACAATAAAGAAGATTTACGTGTTCCAAAGATGTCTCATGTTCGCTTAGTAAGGAATAGGAAAACGCTTCCCATGTCAGCTGCAACGTCATTGACCTGACTGAGTATGCTTCGTTCCACGACGTTCTTGGTTTAAAACGTTCCCTTATTTTAGAAAATTCGTACTTGATTTTATAAGGTAAAGCTCTGGCTGGGTTTGAGCGTGGCCCACCAGGCTGGCGCTAAATGCTATTCGCCGGTTTTTGTAGCATGAAGCGATGAGGAGTATTCCGTTTCCAGGGGCGTAGCTAGGATTTTCCAAAAGGGGGGTCACACTGTGTCACACCCAGGGTACTTACATAGTTACTTAAAAAAAAACTATCTCACGACGCGGGGATCACGGGCACCCCAGGACCCCTCTGGCTACGCACCTGGTTTCTTGATTAATTGTTGCTATAAAGTGAAGGAGTGGTCATCACAAAGTTGCAAACGATTGTAAAGCAGCTGCCAGTGAAAAATTCAGCACTTCAGTTAACGGGACTTGTTCTTTGAAAAAGGATTGAAGAGTCACTGCATGACAAGAACACAACGCAGTGGCTCCGGCCAGGGCTGGAACCCGGACTGCCCAATCCGGAGGCGAGCCGTTAGGCCACTGTACCTTCTAAGGGGTCTAAGGCAAGGCACTCTACTCTCATAGTGCCTCTTTCCACCCAAGGGTATAAATGGGACCGGCGAATGTATGTAATACTGTGGGTAATCCTGCGATGGACTAGCATCCCATCCCGGAGAAGTAGAAGTATTCCTAATTTCTTAATGCTACGGAAACCGGGATAAGCTCCGGCCTGATGGGCCACTACTCCCGAACGCTGGCTACGTTCTACCTTACATTGTGTAACAAAGCATTGCGAGGTGTGATTAAGTAAATGTTACACCAACAAATTACAAATAGAGAACGTTTGGGTGCGGAAAATATATATACTGTTTTTCATTGTATTTAAGCAACCGCTACGCAGACTACAATTAATTGGGAGAATTAACATTTTTGGCTTGATAGCATTAAACAAAAGCAGTTCTCCAGCTAGTATATGGCAAAGAGAAACTAATCAGTGTAAATGAATGCTAAACAATAAATGCTATGTTTTTTTCGCTCCACCTTGGTGCTTTTTTCATAATAAATGGCCTTGTCGGCAAAATTTGTGTGGGAACTTGTGTGGTTTCTAATTTTCGTCAGTTATAAGAAGACAAAAGAAAATGAGACGTATGCAAATTTTGCCTCCTTTTTCAGCGATATTTTCACAAAACCTTGCTTAAAATTTTGCAAGCCGTTTTTTTTCCTCCTTTACGAGCACTCAATCGAACATCAGCAGGATGGATATGCTCCCAGCTATTCAGCACAGGGTGAAATCAAGGCTCAGCCTTTATAATGTCATTCCGCCCATTGGCGCACCGATTCATAGTTTTCAAAACCGCGACGAAGAGATTTGGTCGACTTTGCAACGCATCAGAGAGATGGAAAAATCTGTTTCACAGCAAAATTCACAAGCTTTATTGTCAGCGAGAGAATTGAATTTTCCACAGACTGTTCAAGAAACATCGTTGAGTAAGACTGAAGAAGGAAACAATCATGCCGATAAAGGAGAGAGAATGAACGACGGGGAATGCCGCGAACACCTTTTTGAGGTTCCGTTGAGCCCGAGTGATTCTGAAGTGGAGTGTAGTATCGTCGACGGGAACGTACATCAGCTTGTGCTTCGTTATTCCCCTACCGATCAGGAGTCTTCCTCAGATAGTGAATCTTTGAGCCGTGTGCTTGGAAATTCCATGTCAATCTCATGGCCGGAAAATACTTTCAAGGATGAGGGTGAAGAACTCGAAGGAATGCCGGCTGTCCGTGATAGTATGACTCCCATGGAAAAGTAACTGACAATATCTGTCATTCCTCGCTATTTATTCCTCGGTATTTATTCACTTACAATTTGAAAGTACCCCGGCCAGTTATTGACAACATTTGACTATAACTATGACAGTTTTCTGCGCTTTAGTACACGAAAACACTTGACGCAGCTTCCATGGCAAGACTCGAAAAAAACTTCAAGTCTTAGTTTACATTTTTAACAATTCAATCAACAGAGCCTGGGCCCTTACAGACTGCGAGAAGTCCCTTATCTTCGCAGTTCGTCGAGC
Organism: Meandrina meandrites; assembly: GCA_963693305.1. Classification (NCBI taxonomy): domain Eukaryota; kingdom Metazoa; phylum Cnidaria; class Anthozoa; order Scleractinia; family Meandrinidae; genus Meandrina; species Meandrina meandrites. The sequence continues at coordinate 20,092,820 of OY855904.1, forward strand.
GTGAAGCGAAAAATAAAATGCCCGAGCGAAAATTGGGGACGAGGCGAGGCGAGGCGCGAAAATAGGTTTTTTTCGTGCTTCGCCCGCCTCGTCCCGTCCCCAATTTTTGGGCGGGCATTTTTTGCTTCACGCTCGACGGACTGCGTAAACAGGGCGGGAAATAAATATGGACTGCTCTTAGCCGGTCTAGGGCTCTTTTGAAATCGTTAAAGGGAGAATAAAATGTTGCTTGACCGGCGGGAAAATCTACTTGTCCCGGATGACCGGACGGCACTTTTTTCAGTCGAGCGCTGCTGATAAGGTATGACACTAATAATAATTTACTCTTGGTCGTGCTTATTTATTTCTCCGTGCTCGTATTATCTTTGTACGAAGGGAATAAGAGTAGAAACGTTAGTTTTGATTTTACAATTATTTGTGATCAGGCAGAAGAGAGGGAAATTTTGTAACATTGGAGGTGAGTGTAATGAGTAAAAGTAGCAAATAACGGTCACCGTAAAAGAACTTGTATGACAGGAATTATTCAAGGCTTAGCATAATATGATATTAAAGGAGAATATTTGAGAGGCTCTTTTACTTTGTATTCACTTGATTAATTTTAGTAGTACATTATATCAACCACAGCTTGTCTGAATCTGAATTTATAACAAAAAATGTACTGTAAACTTCGTTCTGAGCGTCAGTACAGTGTCGATTAATCTTTATAGAAATCCACCCGATAACTTTCCGATTGTTTTTGTTTGGGGGACATTCCATTTTTTATCCGCACCCCCCCCCCCCCCCCCCTAAGGATGGCAGGTTTTTGCAAAGGGGGGACAAAATTTGGACCCTTCAGAAATTTTTTTCAAAGGTGCCGACAAACAATCAGCCCTTCGGTTTTCATTTTTCAAAGGGCACCGACAAAAAATTGAGGGTTTGGATTCCTGCCATCCTTAGGGGGGGAGGGAGGGGGGGTGCGCATAAAAAATGGAACGTCCCTGGTGGTACAAGTATTCGTGAGCGCACCAGATGCTGTCTGACCAAGCTCAAATGCGCACTTCGGGCTAGCTCAGTCGAATACTGCGAGCTCGAATGCGCACTTCAAGTTAGCTCAGTCTAGACTGCTTGCAGTCTGTTTTCTCTCGAAATTCAGAAAGGGAATGCTGTAAACTTGGGATTAAGACACGTGAGAGGGTTTAAGACGCGTCCATACCGCCTGGTGGTTCGCCCAGCTCCAGAAATAAAACCGCTCATCCAACCCTTAAAGAAAAGACCGACTACAAGTAGTCTAGCTCAGTCGATGGCTTCGAGCTCGAATGCGTACTTGACCTAGACGTCATCAAGATAGTTCTTATCAGTTATATATAAGTCACAACAACCGCAAACTGGCTAAGTGAATTCTTGGAGTCGCGATTCAGACAAACAAAGTGATTATTCTACAATTATAAAATCATGAATAGTTATTCTAAGTTTCAACTAGCTCTCTGGTCGCAATTGACTCCTTTAGAGGAGTTAGTTAGCGACAAGAGCGCGCGGCAGAAGTTCAGGCTAATAAGAACAAGCTAGTACACAATCAGTTTCAATGACATTAGCATAGTAATTAGAACGGTAACACTGCAGCACGAATTCCATTGGTTTCCTTCACTTTGTTGCATGGTGACATCACCATTGCCAGTGGTGAAAGACCACACATCTCCCCGGTACACCTCGGATGGGTTCACTTCAGCATCTACGCGCCAAAAATACTTCGTGTTAGGCTCCACAATTGTCCTCAGGTAAAAGACGTTCGCGCCATCCTTAACCGACCCACGGTACTCTGGTGAGTCAGGGGTGGCTCTGCTAACAGCCGTCTTACTGGTACCCAAATAAACGAAATGGACGGACGCTCCGTAGCCATTCAACCACATAAGCGCGTCCCTCCTGGCTGGTTTGACTTTCATGCCGTTATCAGGGGGTACAGGTGTACTTGTCTTGTACAGCTGACGGCCCGGGATCCAGTAATGCGTCATTTTGTGTTCATACCTGTACGGTCCGACATTGTGCTGTAAGTAAGTTGAATTGGGCTGGGGTCGAAAATCGAAGTTATCTGGATCGACAAGCTGATTCCTGACATTTCCAATCACATTGTACTTAACAACACTTCCCGCCAGTGGGTACAGCTTTCCACCGTGTATCCCGCCATTTGCCACGTCAGCCGCGTTGAAGGTGACTGCGGTAAAGTTGTTGATAGGCACTGGATTAGCACGCACGTATCGCAAAACGCACAGAGAGCAACTTGTTCCTTGCTTGTCGCCCTGTGTTTCATTCCTTGTGTCAAACACTAAGTTGTGCAGCACCGTGTGATTGTCTCCTTTGACCATCATTCCATTGCATTTCCACACCACGTTGCTTTGCATGGTTCCCTTGTATCCAATCTTGGGCGGCTGTCCGTCAAACCTCTGTCCATATTTGGGACTAGAGTGCACCCAGTTCTGCTCCAATAACGCATGCGTCTGAGATTTAATCTGTGTTTGTACGTGGCTTCCGTCATGCTATAAAGAAGAACAAAAGTAAATTACATCGTTAGCTTTAATAACAACAGAGTATGCTACATTTAAATATTAATCTCCCCCAATCACGCACACACTTGGGACCCTAAAGTTTTTCGAGTAACTGGAAATCCGTTGTCTTTACGTCAATTTTGAAAATGTCAAATTAAAAATACACGACATTGCTATATTGAAAACATGATTGGTTTTGGTTTTGCTTCGTATTGTTTGGTTGAGAAATTAGCGCAAGTTTTCTAAACCAATCACTATTCTCACTGCACAAGAAATTATGACTAGGCATAACGAAGCTAAAGCAGTTAGTTACCTGTATAAGACCCCAACACTGATGATGCAAATGATTAAAACGCACTATAGGACGCAGCCCAGGTCTGAGCCCACTACTTGCTCCATTGAACCGCAGGGTGTTCCTCACATACACATCACCAACTCCATTGGAAACAATCGTGCCTAGCCCTCCACTTGCGTAAACCGTGTTAGCGGCAGTCCAATCATTGTACTCGAATAAATTGTTGTCTAGAGTCACGTTCAGCCCGCTGAACTCCAAGGCGACTCCATCTGTGCCGAAAAAGGTGTTGTTGAAAAATGTAAGGGTGTTCAGCCCGTTTTTGTTTTTATTCGCGTTCACCTTGGTCCATTGGGCAGGCGCAGTGTCGCGTAGCATTCTCCGTGTGTATGACGGGTAGCTAAAGTTGATCGAGTGAAGTGTCAAGTTATTTATGAAGTTGTTGTTGTCAACTGTTGAAGCCCACATTGTGGTACCAAAAAAGGTCAGCTTTTGAAAAATTACGAGGCTACAATTAGTGACGTTAAATGCATACGCCATCACTTTACCTCTGACGTCACGTCCCTCTGGAGATTTACCATCGGGAGTCATTACATACAGTGTTCGCGTATCTTGATCATAAAACCACTCCTCCGGTTGGTCAAGAAATTCCAGCTTGTCCTCCAAGAAATACTGGTTCATAACAGGGTTAAACTTAATGGGACCAAATTTGTCATCATACGTAAAGGATGCACTGCCTGGCTTGTGACTTCGCACGATGGCAGTGAACGTGTTAAAGCTGCCAATATTGAGAACTGCCATGGCACCTGTTGCATTCAAGCCACTTCCCGCCAGGTTCTTTGAACCGTTGTCAACCATGACACCTCTTGTGGACTGCTTAGATGATTTCGCCCAGTAGCTAGAGTTGAATACAGTCTTGTTCGACCACATCGCGTTTGGCCAGCGGGCGTTTGTCATCATCTGACCATCAATGAATAACTGCCAAATGTCTTAATCTATGACAGCTTTGTACGCTCCGCGTTGATCTTTTACCCATCTCCCCTTGGGCTGCAGCTGAATAGTGCCATCAATAATGGGATACTCGTCGCCAAGTCCTCGGATCACAATCGGTTTTTCGGGAGTGCCGTGTTTGTTGGTGATGGTCACGTGCTCATGGTAATGGCCTCTCGGGATAACGCATTCATCACCAGGGTCACTAAGCTTGTCGACGCAAGACTGTATACTGGTGAACGTAGGCTTCACGATAGGCAAACGACAGTGAACAGTGCACAACAAAGAAATGCACACAACGACTAGAAACATGAGTGAAGTTTGACTTTTACCTTGAGTCACGATTTCCTGCCAAGGAGAGAACCAAGAAGGAGTTGTTGCTTAAAGTTTTATCAAAAGTTTACGAGACTTCTATACTGGTACGCTAGACGTCTCTTCTCACCCCTCCTGGTCCCCCTCCCCCTTCCTTCCCCTTCTCCTCCTAGTGTCCTTCTCCAACTCGTGCAAGTTCGCGTTTTTTTCGCCCTCGCCTCACTACGAGTAGTCCCTCATGACGGCAAGTGCGCGAAAACGCATAATCACTTCTCACGAGGTGTTGAGATGCCATACATTCTCGTTCCCAGAGGGCGCGATCCTCCTGGTCTGCACCAGGAGTCTCGATTACTGGCGCAGACCAACCTGCCCGTGCTCGTCTTTTCTACTGACCCTGAGAAAACGAGGCGTGAATTTCGGCCGCCCTCTCTGATCGCTTACGCAAAGAGGTTTTGTGAAGCCTGAAACACCTGTAGCGAACTAGCCTGCGTTGCAGCCGAACTAAACGCCGGTATAGTCCGGGTTTAGTTCGGCTGCAACGCAGGCTCAGTAGTAGCGAACGCGCCCCATGCAGACATTCTGCTCTGATCTTTGAGTTTGCGCCGAATGGAACGTCTATCTTGTAGAAGAGTTGGCTTACAAATTCTGCCGTTTTTCATATTACTCAGGCCGCCCAGATATCACTCTTCCTATCACATTTTATTTTCTTCGAAATGCTGTCGAAATTCGTATAAAGCTGAGTCACGCATTCTCTGGCATGTACATGACAGGAATTTTACTGTCTTACGCAACAAGGTCAACACGAGAATTACCGGCTGCTCGCAGGCTACGTCAAACGAATGCATCTTGTGTAATAGCTTTTGAACAGATAGAACTTGACAAATTACGTGGCAATGTAACACAGTCATAGTTAACAACCCAGGCCTTACCTCACCATTCTTTTGATTCGACCAGATTACACACAAGCAAGTCTATAGAGAGTGCTCGGGAGAGAGGGGAGCTGCAGGGCTGCAAATAATTTTTCGCTTGAAACTAAGTAACCATTTTGATCGGACAAAACAAAAGTGAAGCCGGATGTCATTTTTAAGTACTGCTCGATATGCCGACCTGCGAATCCAATGCTTTGTCAACGCAGAACATTGGACCGGACATTCTGTCCGACCACAGTTGGGATTTCATCGGCCATTGTCCGATGCCCGACTGTTATTTGCAGCCCTGTAATTTCGTAGGATATTTTGCATACATCATCCGAAAGACCGACCGACATTCTAACGTTCAGTCTATCTTACCTTTGTATCGAAGTTTTCTTTGGTGTATAATCTCGGCAGACTTCAACGATTTTACTTGGAATCTTGGAAGACTTGGAAAAGCTGCAGAACAGGTCTTAGAGCTTGATAGAGCTGACTTGTCCCCAGACGGAGGACGAGAGTCTGGTCTGGGATCATATTTCACTTTATACTATTGAACTAGACGGGGTGGAGGTGGGGGATTTTACAGTGATTATTAGCCTGTAGTAAGGGCTTATAGACTTTCGACAAAATTTTAAATCACGTTCAGTGAATCTTTTTCGAACCTCTCGGACCATCCACAGATGAAGCTTGCTAGCAGACGTTTTCTCCTCGAGAAGTCTGAGAAGTGCGATTGAAAAACGTCGGTAATTTGCATTCCATTTTAAATGTTTACGCAAACCAAAGCATTTCTTGGGTTATAGAGTACGAGTTAAGGGGTCAGGACAAAAACAGGTAAAGGATTTCATGAACCGTCCCACACACCCCAGGCCCGTAGCCAGGGGGGTGCGACGGGTGCGTCCGCACCCCCCCACGAGCCTTGGAAGTCCGCTCCTTGTGAAAAAAGTATAAAAAGAAACAAATAAATAAATAAAAAAGGGAAATTGTATTTCTGTACTTCGTCTATTTACATTTAATGGGTCTACCATTTGAAGATTCGTGTGGCATATTTAGTCAGCAAACCGACTCTGGCTGATTTATGTAATTACCATTTGACACCGAAATAAAGATATCTATCTTTTTCCAGTCTTCCTTTAAAAGAACTGCCGTCATTGTTAGTTAAATAAATTGTAAATTATGTTTACGAGGTTCTGTTTCTAAAACTACGTTTTGAATTTAAAAATGTACAAGAATCATTGTCCTTGCAACCTTCACCTTTATATGGCTGTTTCCTAACAAACTGTCTTCAAAACGCATGAAATGCGGCCTCAGATAACCCATTTTTTCAAAATTTTCTGGGGGAGAACACCACCAGACCCCCCTTCGGGCTCGCGCCTGTAGCGTTCGACATTTTGCGCCGGAGGCGCTCATACGCACCCCCCCAGCAAAAATCCTGGCTACGGGACTGCACCCCAACCAGATTTTCGTACAATACCCTTCCGCGGGAAAAGACAATATAATAAAGTCTTACCTAAAATTATAAACTTAGACCTTCCCCCTGCAAAAACCAAAATTCTGTGCAAAAATTGATTATTTAGAAGAATGATAACTATTTAGAGTGGTAAATTTGCAGAAAACTGAAAAGTTAAAACATTACGAAAAACAGATTTTACAATTGTTTTCTGAACAAACCTCAAAAGGCTACAAACTTTACAAAGCTCATCATCAGGTCTAAGAAAATGATGCTGATGCATTCCTACTGATGTGAACAGTGCATGAAGAAAGCAGCCCAGGAAATTATAAATATCTTTATTCCTAGGTTCCAAAAGTGGCAGTCATTTGCCTTCTTCAAATTGACTACATAGACTCTGGTAAAAGAACTCATTGTTTCATTCGTGCATTGAAATCTGTGCTTCTTACAAACCCTCTTATTCAACGAGCAGCTGTTACAATTTCATATGAGAATGCAGTGCTGGTGAAATGTACTAAAACTAGGAACACCAGAACACCGATTTGCTAACGGTTAGTTCCACTCCACTTTGCTTGCTAGGGTGACTAACCAGTATTCCATGGTGTTCCAGTATTCTGGGGTGTTTCAGTGTTCCAGGCTGTTCCAATGTTCTTGGTTGTAGTACATGCAATGCCAGTGAAAACTTCCTTTTAAAGACTTTGCAGTCTGACCTCTATTGTAGTTGTTTACCATCTGAAATTATTTTGTGCATGTGGCACTAACTGCCCACTAGACTTTCTAAAACTCGTTCCCTTCCTGTTGCTGGTTTGCACTCCCATTTGCCCACGAGAAATGAGAAACGTCGCATGCTTGCTCCGCTCGCTGTAACTCGCGGCTTCGCCACTCGCGTGTTGCCCCCAAAGAGAGCCTGCTAGCAGGCTACCTGTATCACTGGATACATGTAAGGGAATGTAGGTACTGGGGAAGGGATTGCTAAGGCTGTGTTAACACTTAATACCCAAACAGGGCACTGGCAAAAAAATAGCATTGTGTTCAGACACAGAAAACCAAAGAGACCAAGTACCCTTCAAGTGCCCGAATACAAGGTTGAGACCTTGTATTCAGGCACAGGGACCATGCCCAAATTATGGAGTGGGTTCTTGAAAAATAGGACATTCACATTAGTGCCCAGCGAGATTCCTACTCAGGCACCGTGCCCGGTCACCAAGTGTGAACGCAGCCTAACACTCTGATTTGTTAAAGACTATACGAGAATAGAAATAATTTATAACATAAAATCTGATTGGTTAAAATGTCCTATGGACACAATTCAAAAGAGTTTTAGCCTATTATTATTATTGAATAGTTACTACCAGGTATTTTCATAATCTATCGGTTATCAATAATTGAATTGTGTGCACTTGTGGGCCACCGTACAGTCCAGTTTCAGAAACCAGATTTTACTATCAACTGGTAGATACTTATTTCCCTGACTTTTCAGTTGCATCAGGGTTCTCCTGAAAATTTGAAGTGGAAGGAGAATGTTTTCTTCCAAGTGGCACTGAGCAGTGAAGCAATATACACATCATGTAATTTTACAGAAGTCTAAACTGCTGACCATTAATGAGCTGAGAGTAGTCGTGTTCATGAGCTCGTTCATGGCATTTCCGCAATTCTTGCTTCGTTTCCTTCACATTTTCAGCGAAATTTACATTGTTTTCAGCTTGGAGTGGCAATTAAAAGCTAAAGAAAACCTGTACAAATTTAAGATTGTTTGCTTTGAAAAAAATGTTATTTATCTCAAGAGTAGCCAGCACACCAAGGACTACTAGACGGCAATTTTTGCCAGTCACCAGGGCTTACGGAGAACATTGGTTGCATGATAAAAATCTGAAACTCTAGGAGGACTTCTACAAACGTTTGCCAAGAAAAAGCATTAGCTGCCATAACATGTTTGTGTTTTGGAACAGATGTTACAGCTTAAGAATGCAATTACTCTTCCCATTAGACCTGGACACTCGTTTTCACTGTTTTTGTAGCGATTGAATATGATTCATTGCTAGTTGTTCCACATGATCCATGTTTTTGGAGGGTCGTACAGGGGTATTCTCGTGATGCGTGATTAGCTGATTTTATTTTCCGTGAAACGTGAATTTAATAAATTTACTCTTCGTGACCCGTGACCAGAAGGTTTTGCGTGACACGTGAAGAGCTTGAATTAATAACCGATATTCGTGATTTCACCACTTTATTGACTTTATTTTGCGTGATTTTGAGATGCGATACCTCAAATGTGATCTCCGTATAATTATCCTAATGTCAAACACTCTTTGTAGAGTAAGAACAGGATAAAAGAGTATGTTTCTTTCTTATTTTCGTAATTTCTTAATCAATTTTGATTTCTTCAAACACTTTTTGTAGCGCAAGAACAGGATAAAAGAGTACTTATTTTTGTGATTCGGGAAAATGAAATTTCAATATCGGTGAATCGTGCCAGAGACCCCCCCTGTACGACCCTCTTTTTGACACCATCTGATTAGGTAGACTGTAGATTAACTATTCAAACCTTCCCACATCACACAGATTCACATAGTTGTTGTGGTTGTCTAAGTAGCTAGTTCACAAGAATCTGTCATCAATGCTATCAGAAGGGGTTGTGACCATTCAAACTTTCTTGACTAAACCTTTCTTAAAGTGCCTATGAAGTAAAAAATAAGTCCTGCTTATTTTTAAGGTTTTTCAAAATAAAGAAAAATGGCGTTTTCCTTTTTGAAATATCTTCTTTCGTTTAGAGATATTTAGGTTTTTGTATTATGCAAATGCGGAATGTGATGACGCCATTAATCGTTCCACAAAAAGATAAATCACTGAATCAAGTATATCTTGTCATGCTGATGTTACGATTGTTAGCATACAACTGCTTTTTAACACACAAACCAACTCACGTAAAAAAGATAGATCATGTGGTACAGCCAAATCAAAGCCAAACAAACCACAAATGATGCATAGTCATTTTTTAATCACCCTGAAGGGGATGAAAAAATGTTGGGTGTCGCAGTCTACTGGGAAGAGTGATACCATTTCAGGTGTTGTGGTCTAATGCGTAACAATAAAGCAAAATAGAGAAGAGTTATAGGTCCTTGCCCTCCTCTGGATAAGTTTTCTTGTAATTTGTCCCATCTCCTGGTAAAGGCGAGCTCACGGTGGGCCAAATCCAAGCCAGGTACCACTTCTCTCCGAATACCTCAAGAAAGTTTTGCTTCCAGCCAAGATCGTACTCCCTCTTCTTCTTTTTTCGCTCGTACGATGTCTGACCATGAAAAATGATACCAATCTGGAAGAACAACAGACCACTGAAAAGGATAAGCGCGAAGATTGAAATGCCAGTCATGAAAGAGACGAAAAATCCATACACAGTCGTGTAGCCTAACAACCACATCACGATGGGTGTAAACATTGTCAGCAAAGTCCAAAAGCCGAAACCACCGATTTCCGCTGTTACATATTCGTGGTGAAAAACATTGGCATAAACAGCTCCTAACCAAAGGTACATCGCCAAAAACATGTAGTAACGGTAGTTCCTGAAGCCGACACATCTCCCAGCGAAAATACAATGATGATCTCGCTTCAAAACACACTCGTCGCACACTTGACAGTGGTGCGCTCTTGGAGGCGCGTTCAGCTGACAGTAGGGGCAGTAAGACCAGCCAGGCTTCAGAACAGACGGCATTCCTAGATTTCTTCCCGTTGTATCTGTCGTGATCAGCATGAAAAAGTTGGCGAACACGTTAAGCCACAAGAAGAGGCCACAAAACACGTGTATACAGTACCATGTCGAAAATGGAGCATGGTAAAGCGGCAGAACAGTAAATAGTTCGAAGAGAGCAATGAACCACAGCATCACGATCATGAATGTAAATGCAACGAAATCTGAAGATTTCCGAGGGGTTAATCCCTGGAACCAGCCACTTTTCCTCTCCATTATCGCAGAAAATAACACGAAGTTCGATCACACTGACATAGCTGTGTAACCGCTCCATCGTTCTCCCTGGGAAGGATTACGAATAGGGTGTGGTCGGTGCCTCCAGTTCTCCCGCAGTAACCCTACCCCCTTTTCAAGAGACCTTTTAACTTGCAATCAAATAATTGTTCCCTCAAGTTTATTTTTGCAGAATCCTGTGTATATGGATAGAAACGGTAGCCTGATAGAAACGACTTTGACAATAATTTGTGAGAGGGCACACCCGAGGGACCAGTCACATATATCACATATAAACTGACCTGTAACGAAAATATAAACAAATTTATAAACTCCCGATTGGCTATCATGAGGTCTTCGGGCTCATTTTCAGTCTGAGCTAAACAAGATAATCGATAAGTTTTAGCAGCAGGTTGCAGTGTGCTTAAAAGGTATGATAACTGTAAAACAACACCCTCCAAAATCACACTGCAAAATTATTTTAATAACGTTATTTACCTAAAATCAACAGTTTTCACACCTGCTCATAGTACTTGTATTTATTTTTCTATCTTAACTTGTTTATTTTATATATTTAGGGAGGAGCGGGGTGCCTGCCTGTCCTCTAAATCGGCCCTTGGATGATGTAACAAAAAAATAAAATAGAACCCGAATTTACAAGTTGTACAAGATGACATGCTTGTCTTCACATTACTTGACGCAAAAAATGTTTAGCACATAACCTTGTACTGAGTCTAATATTCTGACTATTATAATTAAAATAAATGTGTAGATGTATTTACCAGCTTGAATAATTAAGATTCAATAATTGCCAAGGAAGTGTGTTATCTAAAAATAATTCATATTTAAATAACAAAAAGGAATTATTAAAAAATATAGTGTATTTACAAAAAGTCTACAATATATAAAAAATTGATTTGGATAACATCAGTTAATATCATTTGACAAGCTAAATAACCGATTTAGTTAATTTAATTTATCTTATACAACAATTAAGCGCTAATTTTCTTTTAATGTCATTATAATGTAATTTAAAATCTATTGCAAACAATCGACCACAAACAATGATTCATTACAATTCAGTCCATTACAAATAATTGTTATATTTTGTTACAATAGAATCCATCCTGCGGTAGTCAGGCCATTTTTTCCATGAATCATAGCCAAGCATTTTCATTACAGGCGCAATTCTCTCAGTGTGTTCCAGTAAAGATGGTGATAATCTCTCAGACCACTTGTACAATGCTTTTAAGTTGATAGCTTCCTTTACTTGATCTGTTGACTTTTCAAGGCTAAAATGACATCATCATTAAAAAAAGAAAAGGTAGATGTGAAATATTGCCATCATGTGTTTAGATTTACTGTATTCATAGGCTTCGCCCATCCATGACTCGTTTACAAGGCCTGGGGAGAGCCTAAATGTATAGGGTGGGGAATGGGGCGAGTTGTATTGGGCTAGGCATAAGCAGGTGCAAGTTTTGGAGAGAAGCAGCAGACTGGGAAGTCTATTGTGCTGAAATTCGTATGGAAGCAACTTATTTGGAAGTATTTAATCTAAAAACAGGTACTATATATATCAAACTTAATCTAAAGAAGCATGGCATACAAATGACTATATAAACTCGTTAACGCTTGAAAATAAATTCAGTAAAATAATTGTTCTTTACGAAATGAAAATATCTCTTGTTACATAATGCCCCACGGGATATTTCAGATCTTAAACTATTCTAAATTTGAAGTATAAATTCTCATCACTGTGTGCTATACATTTTTTAATGTTAGTTTTGGGAATTTAGCATTGCATCAAAACTGACAACGCTGCTTAAGTGCTTGTTTTCTTTATTGTCATCACCTCGCACCTGTTTTCATGACTGTGTACATCAACATTTTGTTTCTGGACCTTTCACTACTCCAGCTTACCTTGAAAGGATAACTCCTCCAGGCTTTCCTATCTCAGTTTCGTGATGAATTACCACATCATTCCAAGTAACACCCAGAAATTCCAAGACAATTTTCATGCTCACCGAGGGGAACAGTACCAGATGCTCGTAAGGAATTCTCAAGCACCTTGCTTGCCCTAACGCTTCACACTGAACATTCATTTCTCTGACGGCTTCATTCCAAGTTCTTAACAGAATTTCAGGTCGGTGGTTGTTAACCCCTCGAATTACAATTTTCCTGTCCATGATCGAGTGGACAACCGCACGACCGTCCCTTACCATAAAAATAAATTTGGCTTGAGGAAATATTCTGGCTAAATAGCTGAGATTCCTGAAAGTAAGCGGATCTTTGTTGCATAGTCTTGGCGCGGGGTCTCCATGTTTTGCCATTATTTCCGCTATAAGCGCCGCAACCGCAGAATCTAGCAACTCTTGTGTCACCCCGGCTTCTTCTCTTCGGTGCTTTTCCTTGTCGTTGACTGAAAGGTTCAATATTTTTGGAATATTAAGCAGGATTTTCGGGATCACTCTTGTTTCTTGACCACATCTGACGTCAGGATGTGCATCTAGCATGGCTCGCATTAGAGTCGTTCCGCTTCTGGGGAAGCCACCGACAAATATAAACGGCGTGTAACGGTCCACGTGTTCTTGTGATCGAGAACGACCATTAACGACTGTTGATACAGTGGCGGAGTCCTTGTCTTTTTCATCCCGACACTCACACGAAGATGATAACAGCCTGTAACTGAAGAGGGTCAAGAGAGATAAAAAGCCGCACGCGAAAGCCAAAAACTTTGATATTGTCCGTTGAGACAGGAACATCTTAGCAATAATTCCGATAAGAACCTTCTCGATGCCATAAACTCGAGAATAAACAGTTTACAACAACAGATTTCGATGTTAGGCACTCTACAACAGCAGATTTTAATTAGGTGACCTTTCCCAGTGTTGAAATCTATCGATTATTTTCCGCTTCTCAAATAATTTCAGTTTCCGCCAGGCGCTCCTTGCAAAAATAAAGCGCATTTGTCAAAGGTAACCCGCGGACACCTGTTAGCAGCCAGCCAGGGGTGAAGGCGGGATAATTGAAAACTTCAAATATTCTATTATTCCTTTGTTTCTTTTCCATTTTTTATTAATAGCTTTTGCTCGATGTTTATATTTATCATTTCCCCTCAGCAGGGAAGACGTTGCTTTTAATATGCAACTTTACAACCACAGTTTAGTGATAGTGCAGAAATGAAGTCTAGTTTTCGACTACAGTAGAATTCCGAGTTCTTGAACCTCAAAGGAAAATCACAATGAAAATTCCTTCGAGAAATGGGAGGTAAAATTGCATCACTTAGTGAAGCAACTCCAAGGTATAAAGCGACTTTTGCCTCGAGGAATCGTGAGGTTCGAGAACTCGGTACTTCACTGAACACGTTTTATTTAGGAAAGTGGTATTCGCACTATGAAACAATAAAGAAAACAGTTGCAAAAATACACTGTAAAACATCTGCGCAACGTCTGTGAAAATATCTTATCACCCATACGCCGTTTTGACCACTGACAGGGCCACCAAAATAACTTAGTTAATTAAACCCTACAAATCATTTTTTTTTTTATAAAAATAAATGTCTCGGTAATCTGTCAAAGGAGAGGAGCATACCATAACATTTTGTGATCTAATCTCTCCCACATGCCATCGAGGAAACGATTTGCCATTCGGACCTACTTACATTCCTCGCTACGCTCAGACCACACTACACGCGGCAGAGCTAAATATATTTTAATACCTTTGAAAATAAGGATTGGAACCAACACATCTCGAAATCCTGCACATTTTTGGAAATAAATCCCGATCGTTAGTACATCGCTAGTTTTGGTACTATATAGACATACATTTTGTACCAAGCACAGAAAAAAAGATGACGAGAAATGAGTTTTAAACTTAGCTATTTTCAATACTGATTCTCGCGCAGTAAGCTCGCTGTACAACAAAGGGTAAATGCTTTACCTAGTATTAAATCACTCAATTCAAGGATCAAGCCTGCATGCAGACTTCTCCTATTCACTACATCCTTATTGCGTCGCAAAAGTGACGCAGTCAGTTGTTCAACGCAGTTATGAAATAAAGACGTATTATTCACACAGGCTCGAGATTTGGTTCCTTTCCCTCATTTTGACCTTGTCCCAGTCCCTTTGCCTACATCTTAACTGCGGCCGATCGTTGACGTGTGTACAGTGGACTAGGAACAAAAGTTTCTTACATAACTCACCAATAAACTATGTTTAATCAAAATACCTATAACGTAAATTCTATAGAAAATTATGTTCATACTTAATGAATGCATGAGTGATTGAATTGAACTATATTATTATAATATACTAATGAAGGCTAAGAAATCAATCAATTTTTCTCTAATGAAACATAATATTTGATGGTAATATTTTGTAATAATTTTTCTTTTACATAATATGATTATAATCACATAAATGCAATATTTGACTACGGAAGTGAGAAACTAAGAAAAAATATACATCTACATTTACATTTTAGCAAGAGATTGCCTATTTAGATCATTCTGTGTTGCATTTAGTAATTTTGCATAACCTGCATAAGAAATGTGTTTAAAAGCAAATTTTACCAAAATGCTCCGATTTGTCCATGGGCACTGGTCAGTCATTAAGAAAAGTGATTAATTAAAATATGCGCGTACAAACCCAGTGTCATATGTCAAAAACTGCATCCTGAATTATGCAGGTTTGTCTTAAAAAATGATAAGTCAATAAATTAGTTGACGTTCTGATGTTAACTCTGGAGGTAACCAGAAAAACCATTCAATGCAAAATCTTTTGCACTCCATAATGACAGTGGAAGCCGGAAGCGAAGCCGACACACCTGTCTCATATCAATTCACTTTCAAAAGCACTTCTAATAATTAAAGTAGATTAGAAAGTTGAAGTTTAGACTTTGTTAAATATAAAACCGTACCATAGCATCTTTATATATAAACACTGTTCTTTTCATAAGTAAATACAGCTCATATCTCTCTGTTCATCAGCAGGATCTCTCAACGCCAGTCCTGTATTGATAAGCTTTGTACCAAAACAAGCTTGGGTTGCTATGGTGCATGAAAAGATCCAATTGCTCCCTTAAGTGGAATTGGACTTCTTCGCTCTTGATGCTGGCCATCAGTGGCCACTATTTGAAGCCTGAACATCAAAAATTAATGTTCCTGCTGGGAATCCACATCAGAAGATCTTATGTGATTTCTTTGTGCTAAGACCATTTTTTCCCGATGCCTTGCTGTTAAACAAGTCACGAATGAGAGCAGACTTCTCATTTTCCAGCTGGGCAATTTTGCTGCCCTTGTCAGAAACCTCCTAAATAACAACAAAAACTGCAATCATTTAATGCTTATAAATAATGATTGCGAGTGCAAAAAATATACCTTCTCTACAAATGACATCGAGCAACAAAGAAGAAACTGTATATTCGAAGGAAACTATTCAACTGACCTTTCTTAGAAGTTCTATTTCCTCCTGGAGCTTTTGTCGTTCATCATCAGCTTCTGACTTTGCATTTAAGGACTCCTAAAAAGTCAAGAAGAAATTATTCATATATAAATTATATTGTATTCCAAAACACTGGGCTAGAGAAAGGGGAAATCGCCTTGTCTGAACACAAGGTTAAAGTATATGACATGAAAAATATTTCCTACTTATTTGAAAGGCCTTTCAAAACTCAGTAGAATGGCGTTTTTCTTTTTGAAATATCTTTTTTCGTTTCAGATATATTGACATTTTTCTATTATGCAAATTAGATAAGTGATGACTTCATAAGGTTTGCAACCAAAAAATGGTAAAATACTGAATAAACAATATCTCCAAAACTATCAAAGCAGTGGTCTTGGAACTTGGCACCACAAATATGCATCACAAATGAAACAAATTGACACCCCTAGGGCTGTTGCCATGACAACAGTTTTGCTACTGGTGCTGTCTCAATAAAAACTGAAATTCCCAGTTTTTGTCTTAAACCAAGAACTACCTAGTGCAGCCAATCTGATGATGGGAATTAAGACAATATGGGAACTATGTCTGTTCCAAGCAGGACCCTATGTCTCACTTTAGAGGCTACAAATGGGGATATTTGGTTTTTGACAGAGAGAGACTGGAGCTGAAACAGTTGCTATGGCAGCAATTCTAACGGTGTAATTTTGTTTCTGTTGTGATGCACATTTGTGGTACCAACTTTCAAGAACACTGCTTCAATATTTCCAGAGATATTTTTTATTCAGTATTTTACCATTTTTTAGTTGCAAATCTTATGACGTCATCACTTATCTAATTTGCATAATAGAAAAATGTCAATATCTCTGAAAAACGCCATTCTTCAGTATTTCGAAAGGCCTTTCAAATAAGCAGAAAATATTTTTCATGTCCTGTACTCTTTAACAGATGGGCTAATGATTCTGTGATATGACAATCAGTGGTGGACCCAGACCTTGAACTAAGGGGGTGGCCCTTTTTGTGCTGTGTACAGGGGGTGTTGAAAAAAATATTTTTTTATAAGGAGGGGGCTCGCCCATGCCCCCCCCCCCCCCCTCTGGTTAGATCTGCCACTGATAACAGTAATTACCCAATTTATCTCTTTCAGAGATTAAGTATCTACACCTGACACATTTTTGTCAAAGCCTTGATCAGAAAGTAAAGCGCACTTTACGCACCTTTGCTGGCAATTTTCCTTCTATAATCCTTCCTAAACAGTCATTGATGCCCTGGATATGTTGTCTGTGCTCCTTGAATGAGTCATCATCCAAACCAAGTTCTTTTCTTCTTGTTTTGTGCAGCAGTAGCTCATACTGGAACTAAATAGGACAATACAGCAATGAAAACAACATTCTAAAACCAAGCAAAATTTGAATCCAGTAAAACTCTAAAATTATCAACTCAAGCATCACAGGTCTGCAATACATGCAAAGAGAGCTACATATAGAATTAGCAGGGATTTAGAACTGGTATTTTCTTCACTGTAGATGGGTACTAGTCAAGGAAAGGGCTCCCAAACCTTCACAATGTTCCCATTTCCTGGCCTTCATTGACAGTAATTATGCAACAGACAGATATTTTACACAACTCTTGAATTAAGTAACATACATCCTTGATAATGTTCTAGCTCATATTTTTACCTGTTCAAGAGAGTACTGATTTTCATTTTGAAGATGCAACTTCTCTTCTTGAATAGCTGTGATTCTTTTGAAATACCATTTTCTTGCTTTTTCAATGACCTGAAGACCACTTTGTAAGAGACCATGTTCTTCATCTAGGTCTTGTAACCTTGCATCCTGCGACAGGAAAAAAAGAGATTGCTATCTTTGTTCAGTTGTTTTAACCCTACACTTTCAGTGTCAAACCGTGAGTCAATAACACAAGTCTAATAAATAATGAAGATGGTGAATTTTTAAGATTGTTGAATAAATGATAAAGATGATCTGTTCACATGTTACGAGCGTGGGACAAAGAAAAAAATTCTCGATCCTGATGGGAAATGAACCCATATGGCCTCCCAGATACCATTTTGGGGCTCTAACCACTGAGCTACGAGAGACTCTTGGTGAGCTATGCCACTTTTCTAGGTTCATATGTGACACGCCCTGCATACTGCTAGGATCGGCAATTTCTTTGTCCTACGCTTGTGTCAAATGAACATAATCATCTTTATCATTTATTCAACAAGCTTAAACATTCACCATCTTTATTATTTATTACAAATATGATGCTTTCGACATTGCTGATCCTAGCAGTACGCAGGACGCGTCACATATGATCCTAGAAAAAATTTTTGGTCCTTTAATTTGAGCTACACAATTTACAACTATGTCTCTATTTCTATCTCAACCACCCAGCAAAACAAATTTTAATCCTACAATAAGTGCTACATTACATCTTTAATCTAATAGCAGCACATTAAAATAACCACAGCCCATAATAATTATTATAGCCTGAGCTGGTATTTTCTCTATACCAGTTTTATTATTAACTATTTCATTCTGCAACTGTCATTGACAAGATAAAAACAACACATGCAGACACAAGTCTGGAGTAACAAAACATTGATATATTGAAGCTTGGACTCAAGACTGAATTATGACATTTTTCAAGTGCTGTTTTTACACAAAATATGTTTAAATTTGTATTACACAAATGTTATACCGTCACAAAACAATAATATTGCTCGTTATAATACACTGTAGCTTACAGTGGCAGGTTCCGTTTGTTTTCAGTTTCTTTAAATTCCATTAGATACGCAGATGTATCCAATATTTTTATCTGATACATCTACATGTATATGAGCATCTGGTGCCAATATATAATACACAAACTAACAGTTTATAATTAACAGTAATAATATCATACCTTATCAAACTTGTGAGGTTCAGGAGAAGCTGGAGAGTGCCTCACATGTCCATTTACGTTTGTCTGTACAATAGGGCTGACCTCTTTACCAACAAAGTAAACTTTTGTTGTGGAGTTTGACCTAACAATTGGACTTACATTCCCAGATGAACTTGGACCTTGCAAAAAAAAAAAAAAAAACAGGTATCAGCATAGACATCAATATAACATCTGACAGTATATTTTAATCAACAGCAATTAAGCATACATGTGACTTATTTTGGCTTGTGATTCAAGATCAAGATGAAGTTTTGAAGAGATTCCAGACTTTGTGGCTCAGCTTGCAATTGCTAAAATGTATGGAACAACATTTTTTGAAAAAAATATGGATATTGCAATAACACATGGACCCAAAGTGCCTAAAATGGCACACAGAGCTCACTGGTTAACAAATACCGGTAAGGGTTAATTGAATAATTAATAATTCCAGAGAGCTACTGAATTTTACCAGTGATATATAACAGTATATGATGATCTGAGACCTATGGTACAGTTTGTAGTTATTCGATTTCCACTTCAATCTAACCTAGACTTGTTGAGATGCTTTCCACCCCTTGTTTCAAGTTAACAGAGGTCTATCTGAAACCTAAGATTATTTGGTGAGACCCATAATATTCTTAGGTAGCACTCCATACTCTTATTAAAGCCATTGAATGTACACTGGAAATACGAAATGAAATGGATGTACATGTATTCCTCAGTATGTAAGAGAAATATATTTTAACAACATCATTCAGGGGTCCCAAAAGAGCTGTCCTCGAAAGGGAGGTTCAAATATCAAATGCAGTAGCCCAGTAGACGGATTATTCAATGACTTAAAGAAGCTAACGTCAAGGATATCACGTCTTGATAAATGAAGCCTAAGTTTTTCATGTTTATTGTACAATGTGTTCTATATCAACATTTCTCACCATATTCTTTTTTCATCATCCTACTCTTTTTTAGTTTTTTTTTTTTGCTCCCACGACAAGTCTTTTTAGTTTGTTATTTCTTACTTCTGTTTGTTTTGTTTTCTCCTTTAGAATCCCTAAACACTTCTTTCTTACTTATCCCCATTTATAAGCACCAGCTGGTGCAAAGCTAGGGCTTAACATTCTGGAAAGAACTAAATATTTCTAAGGGATAATCTGCCGCCATTTAAACATTGCAAGATGAATTCAAATACAATTGATCTGTACAGTCTAAATGATGTTTTGACGTACTATTTAGACATAACGTAGGAATACACGCAGCGATACCACCTGGTACTTTTCAATCATGATCCCTTTTGTTTTGTGGTGCGGTTTACAACATGGCACGTTCAGTTTTTACTTTGAAAATATTTCTGGATTAGAAGTTTTAATTCCTTTAGTTTGATCTGACGCCAAAAGAATTTTAGTAATCCTCTCGGACCATTTATCCCAAGGAAAAAACTACTTCAAATCGAGATCGGCCGGGCATTCCTTTAAAAAAATCATTATTTAGATGCAAATTCAACGGAGTGGTTGAGATCAAATGAATAAACAAACATCTCGTCGCTTGATTGATGGCACAGTCAGTCTCGAGTAAAATTTAAACATGTACGACAGTCTTTGACGTGAAGACTGCGAAGATAGGCATTACGCTAAATCACCCGGTATGTTTATAATCCATGTTGTGTTTATAGTGCGACACCTCTGCTATTTTCACTTAACGCGAATTCGCTTATGAAGCAAGCCCCCTCAAAGCAACAAAGTTTGCTCGCTTACAGCTTAAATTTAATTAGAAAAATTCCACCCACAAATGAGAATGCGGTGGTTATTTTTAGTTTCAAGTTAAAATTCCCATGAATATCATTTACCATTTACCACAAGGACAATAACAAAAGAAATACTTACTGCCACTTCCGGAGCTGTCGTTCCCGCCTGCAGGCGAATTGGTATTAAAACTCTGCGAGCGTCGCTTTCCTTCACTCTCATCCTTCCAATCCCGTAATTTTCTAATTATCTGAACTTTATTTCTCCTTTCACTGCCTGCAAATGAGTCCTCGCTAGAATCAGAAGTCCAATCTTTTGACACTGTGTCCAGCTGCGGTAAAGAGTTCGACCGTTTGCTTGAGTGATCAAGGCCGTTCGCAGTTCCATTGACTCCATTTGTTTGAGCGCGTGGCTGTGTTTTCAGCGCCAATTTCATGCCCGTGCATAACCGTTCGAAGCTCAAGAGGCCATTTTTTGGTGTTACTTTACGCAAATTTTCAATAACTCCCTCACTGAGTCCATTTGAACCATGGTTGGTTTTCCACCGTGACTCTATGTCCGCGAGCCGAACAAAACCAGTCCCTTTCTCGTCGAGAATGTCGAATAACGTTTTTAGGTAACGAAGAAATTCCCTCGGCAGGTCCTGCGTTATATCAACAGGTTTAGCAATAATGGTAGGAGAACCCTCGTAGCCGTTTTGCTTTGAGAAAATAAAAACGTGTCTTCCGACTTGTCTCGTATCCATTGGTGAGGCCGACATCTTTACGGGACGAAAAATTCATAATACTGTCCACGCGCAATCGAGGCCAGTGGGTTTTGAAGTTGACAAGCGGAACAATGGCTCGCTTGTTAGTGGCTAATTTTGGTAATTACCCAATCCGAAAACAAACAAAGCCCGTGGTTTTCTTTCAAAACCGAGATAAAGGAAGTTTTTCAAGTTAAATAGGAATCACGTAGTGTTTTCAAGATGAGATGAAATGATACAATGAAGTGTAAAACGGCAACTAAACCTAAGCCATTTTTCGCGGTAATATAGGTCCGTCTCCCGTGCAAAAACAACCCCATTCAAAGCGAGAGCTCCTTTTGTGTCGTTTCTGACATGGAATGTCTTTCACTTTCTCGTTCATGTTCGGTACGTGAAGTTATGACACCTCTCCTTTTGAACATTTAATTACAAGGCCGAAAGGCTATGTCAACAACACAACAATCAAATGCTAATTAAAAACGATCCAACAATTTGAACGGTTGCTTTGACAAAAGAACTCGAAACAACTTTCATGGATTGCTTAGAAACAAATTTGGTTATGTATGAATCCCAATATTTTCGGCTTTCGCTGGAGCGTGTCACTTTACAAATAACAAAATTAACGACTTTCTGTTAGTTTTAGAGTATTCTTCATTTAATAAGTTTCTCACTGATATTGTTTTTTGAAGGTAGTTCATCGGAGTGTTTCACGCCTGTTCAAAAGGACCTTAGAAAGAAGTCGAGTTCAAGCATTTAAAACTTTTGATCTCAAGTATTTATTACAGAACTTTCAACTTAAGCCAATAAAACAAACAAAAAAAATTGAAAAAATCCAAAGTTTGTTTTCAAAAGAAACAATTTCTGTTTATATTCTTCACGGTGACTCGACTGATATTTTTGTCTAGCTTTTTTTTTCTTTCCTGTTTTCAATTCGGATGTGGGCTGCTTGTTTTGAAATGTTTAAACGTTGATTCCGTATGGAACGGAGACGCGTAGACCAACTGGCCACAGGATATATATCGGTATTTCCTGTCGTAAAGCCTTGGGATATTGTACGGCCACAAAACAGGACGACATATTTTTGCCTTTGATAAAACTTTGTTCTATTTCAGCCAGGTGTTTACAGATTCATTTGCGCGAAACGCAATTACACTGCGGAGTGGATCATCAAAAGCAATTAACTACATCTTTACCACTTTACTACCAACCACAAAAGATGCGGATGACATTCACCACACGCAGCTTTGCGGTTTAAAAACGTGATCTAATCAGATCTTCATAATCGAAAGCCAGAGCGAAAGCCCGGCTTATTTTCTTTATTGTTTTTCTTGTTTTTACACCGTCTCCATGAATCAAGTGGCGATCGATCACACACAACATCTATACTGTTCTAAAAAGTTTATCAAATAGTACCCAGTCCACGCACGAAAAGAGATCAGACTCAACTCGCCTAAATCAGAAAGTCTAGAAAGCTTTGCGGCTACAAGTGCTATAAATGTCACTTTACAGTGTAGAAAATAGTTTCGTTTCTCCAGAAACCTTCATTCAGCATCAGCTTCTAACAGGACTCAATACTATCAGGGCATTGCCACTGAAGAATTTTTTTATCAAATAACAAAATGTACTTATGTATATATATGTCATATAGAGCAACACGAAACCAGACCGATGCTTGTGAGCAGTCCAACACGAAAGATTTTTAAAATGTTTAAAGTTACGTGTTTTTACAACGCGGAAGTTACTGGTAAATGAAATTTCGCAACTGTACCTTAATAGGACAACAGTTTTTAAACATTCCTGTCATCTCAAGCTCACAAACCAATTACGGCCGCGACCGAAGGCCGTAATTTTATTTGCAACAATTTGCAACAGCACGCCACCATAAATAGACACAGCACGCGCCCAAATACTAGATGTAGACTTCTAGCTTATGAATTTCTGCTGTCATCAAAATGCACTAGAACACTTAGAGCACCAATTTCCTTTTCATTTTTATTTCACACCACTTGGATCACAAAGTAGTTTGTAGCTTAGGGTCACAAGAATATAAACTATTCTCGAGTTTCAAAAATAAAATACTTTTATATAAATATAAATATTTCTCCTTTTCTTCACGAACGTCTTAGAAAGCGTAATTTATGCAAAGCCACCTAATTTCTTTATCTCCGTGTCACGTGTCAGTTCTCTTGACATGGACTTTTCCCGAAATACCAAAGCGGTGTACACGCATGCGTTAGATTCTTCGTGTTCATCGAGGTTCACATGCCCGTCACGTGGAAATGGCGTGCCATCCATAGTCTGCAGGGACACAAGCAGTGTGCGTCACGTGTTTTGTCTCTGTCTTTCCAAATCCGGTTGTCATGTGTTTTGCTTCTGCCTTTTCCAAAACCGTTTAACATCGTCATGACCCGAACGGCTGACAACAATAACTCTCTTTGACGAGTTGGCCCACATTAGAACACCAAGATCCTATAAAATGAAAAGACACGCGTGTAAACACTTGGTAGCAGTTCCAACAACAGTCTCTCGAATGAAGTCTCGGATGGAGGAAGCGATAGAGAGACAAAAACTTCATGGTTACATAAAATTCTCAGCAATTTTCCACGTCATTCTTCTACCATGCGTGGGAGGCGCGGTTGACTAATGGTTAGTGCGCTGGACTCCGCATCGAACGGTCCGGGATCGAGCCCTGGCCGGGAAAACGAACGACAAGAGTAAGCTCTTCCAAGCTCCCTACCCTGTTTTCCGCTCGCAAGTCGTTCCGCTCCTCTTTCGTTCTCCACAGTCGACCGAGAGAGCCTCAAACGGAATCCCGTTTCTATGTCGGGCGTGGTTTTCCTTAGAGAATGTGAATGTGTTAACCAACGTGACAAGTCCATGTAAAGTGCCAATTGATAAAAAATTTTCTAATGTTCTTGAAGATTGCCAAAAAAGGCACTTCAAGACAGACTTTACGGCCACCTTACAGCTCTCTGAGCGTGGGACGCTAAGTGGTGAGCCCCCTCGGGTGGTAACATTATTTTTATTGGTTCATCAATGACCTATAAACGTGCATTTGATAATGAACTCAAGCGACGTTACCTCGGCATACTTCTTTAATGTTTCAAAATCTGCTTGCGAGAGGAACTGATTATATAGTACACCTGCAAAATAAAATCATTGCAATCCGTTAGTTTAGGCACTGTTCTCGTGCAATGGGCAATCTAACAAAATGAATGCTGCTGTCATACTAATGGAGGTAACAATACTTCCAGTCACTTCATGCTGATAAAAAGAGAGCTAATCAGAAATCCAAAAGAATCTTCAGAAGCCACGTTATTGGAAAAAGAATAGAACCCAAGAAAATTAAGCACTTGTTATGCGTCCGCCAAGCAGTACACCAACATGGCGGCCATGAAGTATGTAATATAAATTATATCCCTTGTTTTCACTTCCTGAACCCTTGCACTTCACTTAAAATTAAAATCGTGAAAATTGCAAAAATGCGCGTCCACAATCCACTTGGTACTCTGTTCCAGACGGCAAATGAATACAATTCCGCATAAAAGTATCACAACTGAATAAGAATCGCGAGACATCTGTGAAAATGCCAAACAACAATGAATGAACTGAAGCGAAGGTTGAAGTGAAAATGAATACCCCTTCTCGAACTAAGAAAGCGTATCGGAAACCCCATCTCGGACCAAGAAGGTTAAAATATCGATCTCATACAAGGGCGCATATTTGAATAGCTTGTATCTTGGGCCGTATGTTATTTGAATAAAGCTTAACGCCAGTGGTGTATAGAGAAGAAAAGCTCTCATTTCACCGGCTCCCCTTTGGCGCATCCCTATGATAACAGAAGCGGACCAAGCCTGAGCAGTGATAATCTTATTCGTTTTTGCTCCACCTCTCGTATGACACAAGCTAAAGTTCATAAAGTTACCGCAATATCTTTTGGTTTCGTGGATTTCAAGTCCTTGAAGATGCCGCACGTTCCATGTATATTGGATGAAAATAACAAGATTCTCAACGATATTAATTGAAGTTTCAATCAATTTTAATTGGCGCAACAACCTGTTTTTCCGGCGTTACTTCAAGTACAGTAAATATTGGCACAGCACGAATAAATTCACTCTGAAAACTTTCTAGGATATTAAGGGAATATTAAAATTCCATTGATGTTGATAAAAGCGTTATTGTCCTTTATAAAGCGATAAAAAGGATAAAACAGTTGAAAGGAATTTATATCACAATGTTGAGAGTAATATATTGCCCATGTACTGGAATGAGGATCATCAAAAATAAACATCACCGCTCGAACAACACAACGTGCGTAACGAAAAGATATACCACGCTATGGTCTTATTGGTGAAAGTGTGCTGCCAATGAAGAAAACAATAACACCGGCCTGAGATTTAGCAAACTTACACCAGATTTGACCTTCCCGGGCTTCGACATTTACTGTCTTTTTAATAAAGGTTTTGCATGTTGTTAAGGGCAATTGTAGTTTTCCGGTCGAAAATGATTGTTTTCCTTGGTTTTGTATCTGTTTAGCTCCTGGAACTTGGTAAAATCATTAAGAACAAAAGCATTGTTTTGTCGGCCAATCAACACAAAACGAAAAGCAATTGTTAATTGTAATTAGTTGCAAGATTTTTTCAGCACTTGGCTATGGCTGCAAGGCTGCAGATTGAGCTGTGATTGACCCATTCCCTTATAAGCCTAACCCTAACCCCTCCCCCCCCCCCCCCTTATAAGCCCTCCCGGTTATAGGCCCATCTACCTGGAAACATAAAAATACATCCGGTTATAAGCCCCTCCGGATATAAGACCCCCTCTGCTGAATGGCAATACTGAACAGGTCTAAATGTTGCTTTATTACGACTTTTTGACTTAAAAAACGTATTTCGATCAACATTGCCGTGGCTCGTTAGGGAACGTTTTTTTACTTCCGCTTATAAGCCCCCCCGGATATAAGCCCACCCAAAACCCCTTACGAAGTTGTATAAGCCCAGGGCTTATAACCGGAATTTTACGGTATGTAGTGCATTTTATGGATAGTTGAAATTTGAGACAACTGACCTTCAGTGAATTTCATTCTGCTTCTCTCTAGTTCCCACAGTCGGATCTGATCGCTTATTGTAGGCGGTATGATGGGATTCTGAGAAGATAACAAAATGGAGTTTTAGCTTTACTCACATACAGCAACAGATTTATATCCTGCTATGGAAACACGAACGGTATGCATATACTATTTATAACGAGTTAAACAGTAGTAAAAAAAGAACTGTTTATGACACAGACCTTTGTAAGCATTTCAGGGTGCGCTCTGGTTCTCAAGAAATGAAGAATCTGCAATGATAAAAAAGCGTTTGTACAGTAAGAAACAATTCTATTGGATGATCCCACTCACTTTCTTTCTGTAGTATCCGATTTTTAACAAATTTCCCCACGGCGAACAAGACAAAGAGTACGCGAACAGCATGAGAAATTGACTTCTGACTGCCATCCTTGGTCTCCCTTTTCCGCAGGCAACTTTAGACACTAGGCCAATGTATGGGGGACTGGGGACGAATGAGAAAAATGGGAAGGGGGAGGGGATGAGTGGATTCCCCTTCCATCAGACTCTTGGTTCCTAGACTTCCACACGAGGTGCCTGCGGAAAAGATTTCTACGGGACTACCCAAACTATAGCACTGCTGTGGGTCCTATCGTTTCCCTTGGCTCTCGAACCATTTCCAGAAAACTGATCCGTCTAACCTGTTCAGCAGATATTCCACTTGACAATGCCTGCAGAAAATAGAACAAGAAAAAACTCTTTTAATATTTAAGCAAGGTACAGAAAATATTTCACCCCGTGAAGGAAAGAGAACGGGATGTAAATGAACGGAACAACGAGGAAAAATAACTCTCAGAAGAAAAAGTTGATTGGCTATTTTCGTTAGTTCCGTTTGTTATGATTGGACAGGCGTTATTACTTTAGTTGGTTTACGACAGAAAACTGATCTTGACTAACGTTCTGTTGATTTTTCACTTTTGTATTACATCATTTGTGTGTGTGTGTGTGTGTGTGTGACAACTTGTCAGTAAAGAGCTTCAACACCGTGACTGTTTAACCTTTCTAAACATTACCTGCTGGACACTATCCCTTGTTAACACACCCACGCAGAAATTAGGGAACCTAAAACAGATAAAAATAATCAAACTCCGTAATACTGAAATACCGGAATAACAGAATTGGCCGGAATAACAGAATTGGCAAGCATTCATACCATCTCTCTTACAGCCATCTACACACGCGTGGCACGGATACCCAATTTAAACTTGACCTAAACAACATGGATATTACTATACACTAAGAAGATAATTTTCTGTACAAATCTTGACTACGTACCTGCAAAGAATCTCGGAGAACAGTCCAATGAGAGCTACCTGTAAAGATGAGCCTTATGGAGGAAACAAATAAAAATTCGGTAAGGGAATTTTCTGGTTTTGTCTAAGTCAGGATGTTGTAAAAGACCGTAATAATTTTGTATTCTACGTATCGGTCTGGAACAAGCTTGCAATGCAGGCTAGTGCGGGAAAATATCACTAAAAAGAGCATCATGAGATTTGAACTTGAAAAGATTCCCCGCATTAGACTCCGTTGCATTCCAGTCCAATACCGAGAATACGAATATGGCCTTTTACAACAAGACTACTGGATGGAATCAAAAGTTTGGAGTTACCTTAGTTAAGGTCTTTCCCCCGAAATAAAGTTAAACATAGGATTTTTCTCAAACTTTCACAAGCTGTTATCAATCATGGGATGTCTAAGACACTCTCTATCCAGACCTTCTATCACGGCTCTGAGCTCTGATGTATTCTCATGATGTTCCTTCTACTTTGTTATTACTTACTTGTATATGCATAAAGACGGTAGTTTGTTTCAACAACTATAAATCCCTTCTGATCTGTATTACTGACAGGCAAGCTCCCTGAAACAGATAACAACATTAACACTTAGTCACATATTTTGAAAAACTGACAATGCTACATCTTATTACTGTCCGAGCTGTGTCTTTACGTCAAGTGAATTATTACCTATTCCCGCGGACGCCAGGTTGATTGCTAATCTTGTGGGATAATACCTTCTTGATTTACGCTGAAAGATAACCAAGTACTTCATTCAATATTAATAAAATACCACAACAAAACCAGGTTGATTTAAAAGCATCCAGAACAAAGCATAAAGCTTTAACAAATGCTCGTTGGCTAAAAAAAATACTTGATTTCTCCTCAGTACCTTTCGTTGAAACACAAGACCAAACTCTCTCAGATGTTGAAGAAATTTTAACTGAGACTCACTCATTCCCTCTGTAGAATAGTCCTGCATAAAGATTAGAAATTTCTCAGATAATTTCACATCAATTTGTATTTTAATTAGTTTCCACCTATTGTACCCTAAGGATTTAACTTTCATCCAGACCCCCTGTACATGGAATAGTCATATTTCAAGTCAGCTGCAAGCTCGAGTACAATATTAACTGCTATTATGTGCAACTTCAATTTCCCCATAGGCACATATTACTGGTAGGCTCATTCTGAAGCAATTTTGATAAGCACTTGTCAGTTGCTTTTTAACAATACTGATGACAGGGTAGGCTGTTCACAGCCTCTCTATTTTTTGATGCAAAAAATTGCGAGAGAGTCGGCAAGCAAAGCAAGGCACGGGGGATGGGGGTGGGGAGTGAGTGAAAGAAAAAAATTTTTCGCTCGCCCCGCTCTCTTGTTTTGTGCTGACGTCCAGTTCACTCGCCACTCTTTCCTACGCGTTCAATGATCAAAGAATTAGAGACACGAAAAAATAGAGGACTGTCAACAGTTTAATGACAGGGAATCAATGCTTACTACCATTGGCTGGGAGTTTTGAGAGCCTGTTTCAAACCCATGAAAAATAACCAGATAAAAAAAGATTTAATTGCATCTAAACTCCAAACTCATCATGTTAGCAATTTCCTATTCCCTGGTGTAGATCACAAGCAGCAGTGGCAGTAGCATTGGTGGTGGCAGTGGTGGTGGCAGTGGCAGCAGCAGTGGGAGCAGGAGCAACAGCGACAGGGGCAGCAGCAGGTAGCAAGCTCTGCATGAGGAGAACTGATAGAAATATCTCGAGCACTGACCTTGCCAATAGTTGCAAAACTAATCTGGAACAGAAATGACAGGCACTCTACAAGATCCATGCCTCTACCCTATAAAAAGAAAATGAAGAAATGTAGAAAGGAAGGAGAAAAAGGAAAGGAACAGAAAGGAAAGGAAAGGAAAGGAAAGGAAAGGAAAGGAAAGGAAAGGAAAGGAAAGTGAAGAAAGGAGGGAGGGAGAGATGGTTAAAGAAAGGCAAAAAGATACAATAACATGTAAGCAATGAAAATGGGTCTTGTTAAAATAAAATTGAATGTTCTACAACATTTTGATTACTTGCAGATGTCTTAGATTGGTCATTATTTATGACCAATTCATTTTAGTTTGTAGCATCGATGCACCAACTTTATAGTCATAAATATCTGAAAACAATTACAGTCAACTCTCGCCTTGCAGACACCCTGGTAAAACAATGTATTACCTCCACTGTCTCCAGGTATTGCAGCATAAAATACCAAACTTGTGATGCTGTGTCCATGAGAAGAAACTGAAAGCCAGCTGGGCTTATAATTGGTGAGTTGCCAGGTGTCTCACTAAAAAAGAATTGTAATAAAATAAAATGTATCGTTAGTAATTATCATTAATAACTATACACGAAATAGCATGTAGAATTCCAAATTTATTAATAATATTATTTTAATACAAACCATTTCATGAGCCCTGATAAAACCAACACTTTAACAACATCTTGGCTGACTGCTGCTCCTTCTTCATTTGAAGTGTACCCAGTCATGAAATGAAGAACAGCCTGGTAGATAATGAAAAGCAATGGAACACTTGGTAACTGTACTGAAAACATGTACTGAATGGGTCCTCTGCACCTGGGGCCATTTCCTTGCCCTAAGCTCGGGACAAATGAACATGCCATCTTTGTCATTTATTCACTAGCCTAAAATTTACCATTTTTCATTATTTGTTAGACACTTAATAATAATAATAATATTTAAACAGGGGGCGATCTCACATAAAGTGGTTTTCAGAACGGCCCTGTGGAGAATATCACAACTAAAGAAATAGAAACGTTAATTGTACAAGACAATGCTTCTTAGACTTAAAGGGGCTACGTCACGGGGATTTTGCAGATTTTTGGTCTAAACTGTTCTGAAATAAGTGGTAGGCAACTAAACCCATGAAAAACATTATCTTTGAACATCTAAAGGAAGACATGACCTTAAATTTCGGATAGAAATCAAACTAAGGCTATAAATATTGATTTTTTGACGACACTCGGAAACTACTTGAAAAGTTTAGCCTTAATTTTTCAAGTTGCAATCCATTTCCATCCAAGCCATCCGCAGCCAAAGATGCTTGTTAACAGTGTCAGTGCTCTAATATAGCAATAATAATTTATTGTTAATAAAAATGGTCCATTATTTTTAGGTTTCCTACAACACAAATATAAATTTTGGATGTTTGGAAACCCCAGTAAATCCGTGACAAAGCCCCTTTAAAAAATACAATATTAAATATATTAATGATGCTTGATGCTTTTGACACTGCTGTTCCTAGCAGTATGTAGGATGCGTATCACATATGAACCTATTAAATGGCCTAGCTCAGTGGTTAGAGTGCCCAACCAGCTTCGAGGCCATGAGTTTGATTTATGTCAGGGAATCAGAATTTTCCTTTGTCCCACACTCGTGACAAATGAACATGCCATCTTTATCACTGAAAAACATTGTTACTATACTGCAAGTATAAATCCTACTACAGGTACCTCCCATCTCTCCATGCTGTATTTGTCAAGGAATGGGATGTCTCTTGCATGCTTGTCCTTTTCAGGTTGATCAGCAGATCCTATCCATGGATTTCCACTAAACGTGAATCACATAATAGCAGAGTGAGACTATGAACAAAATATCTGAGGGAATTCAAATTGCCAGGCTGCAATGTTAAGATAAAAACTTTGATTGAATGCACCTACCCTCCACAAAGGGCAATCTTCAAATTGCTACGGAAAATTGCATTCATCTCAAGTCTGTTTGGTACTCCACCACTTGACTCCTTCCATATCCTAAGGCCCTTGAGTCTGTTTAAAGATCCTATATAATGCCTGCCATTATGAGGAAACAAACAAGGTAATTATTATGAATCATTTAATTAGAGTTTCAAAATGGTTGAGTGATGCAATATGCAATGTTCTGTGAGTTCCACAAATTATGGCTAGTGTAATCTGGAATAAGATCAATACACTGCTTCCGACACTGTGGCTGTTAAACCTACATGTACTTTTGCTGTTTTCTTTAATTAGTACTCACAAATGTATGTCTACATGGTGTCTTGTGCTATTTTTTCAGATTTTCTGGAAATGCTGAAGTTAAGGAACTGTGAACTTAAAACTACCCACAATTTACCATTCAGTATTGTCCTACAGGGGCACTTTTTTCAACAACCTTTCTCAAAACAGTTGTATTCATTGACTAACAAAAAACCTGTAAGTTATTATAAATAAGTTAAATAATTGAGCCCTTAGAAAATGCTGTAACAACTTTACAATAAACCTCTTACACATGTTATGATGAAAATGCATATCACAAATGAAATGATCAATACACATATATTTTATTGTATCTTACTTTTGGTGTTCAGTTTTGACCCAAGCAGTTACCAAGGTTTCTGGAACAGGTTGGTCAGCAAACAGAGTTCTCATCACAAATTGTTTTGCAAGTTCTGGCAACTCCCTGAGATAAAAATAATTGTGATCACCAGTTTCTGTAAATTACACTCCAGCATTTATGCCAGTTAACACCTCTTCAAGCACAGCTTTTGGCTAGCTATTTTCAGAACCACGTAGACCATAAAGTGTCCAGTTTCGGTAATCACGTGTAGTGATTGGAACGTGTTTCAACGCTGTATTAAATCTAAACTGGACACTTTCACCGTACTATTTTGCCATGTTTTACGTTTACTGTAGCAATGATCTCATTGATTTTTTCGTGATTCGTGAAATTGAAAATTTACTATCATGACTTCGTGACAAGACCCCCCCCCCCCCTTGCCCCCTCATTCCTGTTTAAAAAAACAACTGGCTCCTTAGTAAACAGGCCCCTTTTCATTTTAATTTAACCTTCTTCTACGAAGAATACATAGAAATCAAAATACACTCTGTGTAATGTTCCAGGATCTACAAGACACAAAAAGGTAGCTTTCCATACGTTCCATAGAAAATAAATTATTTCACGTCGTTGGCAGTTGCCGAAAGGTACAACTAGTATATAATAAGGCTAACCATGGTGCAAACTAGGCTATTAAACCGGAGTGTAACAGTACGCTAGCCTGGTTACTGTATCTGCTAATATCAATGAGGCCCTTTTGAGTCGTGTAAACCAGTGCTAACCCCTTGTGAGGTCCACAGGAAATCAAGGCATACATGCATGGTGGTCCATTTCATGCACCCGTGTCAGTTTCGTTTCCTATTTATCCCAAACAACATGAGTAGAAAAGAGAAAGCTTACCTGAAAACCGCTAAGCAAATAGCCGGGTGATTATACAACCTATCCAATATTCCAGACGGCAAACTTCCTAAATACTGGTGAAGATCTCTGCACTGCAAATGCCGAAAAAAAGACGACCCAGAGAGATCGGCAGCCGCCATGTTTGTTAGTTTTCAAAGACTGGAACCGAGCATCCTTTGGGACCATTCTGGTATACTTCTCCGAGCCCCGCTGTTATGACGGAACCTGATCTGTCTTTTCTCTCGTCGACAAAGATCACTTTATGCCGGGTGGAAAATTTTCTTTTGTGCTTTTTGTTTTGCTCTTTGCACCGTAACGGCGTTTTCAAAGTGCACGTCTACTATCGATTACTAAGCTTGTGTAGAGTGTAGAGTATAACCGCCAGAAAGGAGACGTTTGCAGCGATGTTAAACGCTTCACTGCGCGCACCAAAAATAATTTTGTTTACATCAGGGTAATCTTGTTGTTTTTCGTCGATCGAACCAGCCATGGGATTTGGACTGCAACTAAGGCTGTTGCTTTGGAAGAACTTCACTTTGAAGAAACGGGCTCCGGTAAGTATTTTCGAGATGATAGTCGCTGCATTTTTTCCTTTTTGTGGCCTGACAAAGGAAAAACGTATTGCACATTTTAGTTTCAATTGAATTCAATTCATTGAGGCCGTCTACATTTCACAATCTTCTCTGCTGTTTTCTTGCAGCTAACTGTTTTAATGGAAGTCCTTATACCCCTGGTTTTATTTCTTATTTTGATGGGCATTCGTTTTAGACGAGAACCGGACTTTGTTCCTGAGGGTATGACTAACTTGTGTATAGCTACGATATAAATTTTTTTGTATTTGGTATTCTCTGTATGCTAGGCCAGGCGAAGCATAAAGTAAAGCCAAGTTAACACGCTTCATTCTATTACTTTTTTTATTACCTAAACTGTGTAACTGTAACTGTAATAGCACTTGAAATACTACCACGTAGTACATGGTGTTTCTAAAATATTTTATATTCGTTATATTGTATATATATTATTTTATTGTTATATTTTTTGAACTTAATTAATTATTTCTGTTCTCGAATTTGTAATTGTAGGACTACATGTTTTCCAATTTAAAAATAACTGGATGAGCCCGATGAAATTGTTGAATTTATCATTCATTCCAAAAATTAATTATTGGGCTTAACTTGCAAGTCTATGATCGCATCCCTCGATCTATTTGTTAATTTAACAATTATCACGCACAAAACTATCCAGATCTATGACTTGTTAATTTGAGCAGGTATCCAAATAATGTGCACATATTCACTATAGAATGATACCTGGCAAAGAGAGATAAATATGGTTGAAGCTCCCTGTACAGCCACCTCTTTTATTAGTGACCATCTTCCGGAAGCTACCATGCACCTTTTCCAAAATACTAAATTTTTTCTTGTTAAATCACTATAGTCGGAAACTCTACTAATAGTGACCACCCATCTTAGGCAACAACAATTACTTTTAGGGCTGATCCAATGGTGTGAGATTGTCTATTGTTTTGAATGTGACCACATTTAGATGATCTGACCTCAGAATTATATATTTGCTGATGGATCAATTGGTTAACAAAACTTGCACCAGTAGTGGTTTGATGACAAGCCTGCAAGCAGGCTCACCTCTGGACCACACGTGCTAGCAATGCAAAGAGCGAATCTGCGAGTGAAGGGATCTGATGGGGAGGAGAGTCTGGTGCGGAAGCACCAAGAAAGTGAGCCTGCCATGATCTCTAGGTCTGTAAACTTTCCATTTTTGCTTTGCCTCAGCAAAGTAAAATTCCATTGGCTGAAAAATGCGAAAGGTGAAAAAACTGTCAATCCATAACATGTTTGATGAGGAGCGATGAGATCCCCATGAAGTAATTAATTTTCCGTGCATTCTCATTGTCAACAGTTTGACAACATGGATTCAGAGGGAGAGTTGAGTGTGTGTTTTTCTGATGTTTAATGAAGTTCCAGTCTGTTTCGGGTTTGAATTTCAAACTGAAGAAGGATCAGGATACTGCTGTGAAATGTCTACTGTTGTATTAAGACGTACTTACCATTTTGCCGACTGGATATGGGATATTGTATATTGTGAATTTTTCGACTTGTGCTCCGGTCTCTTTGTTGAATGAAGAGTAAGTTTCCAATCGTGGCCTCTGAATGTGAATGACAACTTCTTTGTGGTCATCCGTTTTGGGCACTTGATCTCTCTTGACCACAAGAAGTCGAATGTCTGTTTGTTTTTTCTCGTGCAGTAAAACAACGCACGCAGTCGGCTGAAAAATATTAAGATAAAGTCAGAAAAACATAAATCAAAACTAAATAAAAATTTCAGAAAATTGAGACCTAGAAGCACACATCAATCACCCATTTCATTTTTGTTTTTTACATTTTTTATTTTCGTATATTTCGGCCAACTGGAATATTCATGATTAACAGTGTGGGCCAGACGAATATGCTAAACCTCCCCCAATGAATTTCACAGGTAAACAAGACACACTTTTAATTAGTTTTCGATTCCTCTGATCGGTCCAGACAAAAATACTGGTGGATATTGAGATTTCTTTCTTACTGACATCCAAAATTTTTTCTGTTTTTTTTTTTTGGCTATCTTATGTTAAGGTTACCGTATACCTTTGCGGGTGTCTTTCTCGAAAAAAATATTTGCGCACCATCTTAAATGCAACCACCACAAACTATATATCAGTACAAAGCAAATGAAATGCACTATTCGGTAAAAATTATTTTTCTTTGATTTTTTCTAATCGTAAGAAGAGTGCGTCCCAAAAGCCCAAAACGACTGACGTCTACTTGAGTGAATTTGTCGGGTATTGAATTAGACCGCACAATCAAAACTACTGCATTATATCAATCACAAGGCATCAATCTTGAAAACCATGTGAGGCTTTGTCAACGTTCCCATTGGTTGCTTCGCAATTTTTCTGTCAATTTTGATGCTCAAAAACTTACCGAAGCCTTTTACAACAAAGGCCATTGCGGGAGATCAATTATGAAAAACGGAAATCCCTCACACGGTTTTTCTGTTTGATGTCTTGGGCAACTTCGGGCCAAATTTCAAGGCAATCTGTCAAATTTACGTACGCTATAAATTCGTTTAAAGCGAGAGCACTCGCGTAAAAAACGAAATAGGTTTTTTTCGCTTCTAAAGGATTACAAACATTTCACGCCCTTGCTGCACCATATGTCAACACTTTGGATACTCCCAATGCCGACAGCCAATAGCATGTCAGGACGTCCCACGAGACTACTGGTGTCGACTAGCATCTCGCGGGAAAGTAGTTGCACGCGTGACCACAGCTCGTTTGATTTGAATTTCTCAGATTGTTTCCAAAATGCCGGGCAAGAGAAAAAGTTCAAAGAAAGGAAAAACTGCAGTGGCTTCGATGGTGGCGACGTCTGCATCTATCGATCCAAAAGAGCAGCTTCAGGCAGAAATACGGTCGCTGGGGTATGTCGAAGTATATTATTTCTATCTGGAATGTAAGCAAAGACGGAGTCACGCAATTCATCGAACAAGCAAATAACCACCATCCGACTAAAAAGTTTACGGCTGAAATATCCGAAACAGAAATAACGTTCCTTGACACAAACGTTTTCAAAGGCGAACGGTTTGCAAGTGAGTCTATATTAGATGTGAAAACGCATTTTAAACCTACTGAAACATTTCAGTACACGTATTTCTCCAGTTGCCACCCACCAGGGGTCAAAAAGGGCTTCTCAAAGGCGAAGCACTCAGACTTCTCCGAACAAATTCCTCAAAAACAGAATCTACATACAGGTGAAGTAAAGACCAACACAAGCGAAAACTTGGTGTGAATTAATCGCAAATTGCAAGCGTAAACAATAGGAAGGGACGCCACGGATCTTTTGCCACGAAAAACGTCACAGGAAGTCATGACGCTGACGCATTTTAATTGGCTTATAACTCTCTGGCGGGTATATAGAGTTTCACTTGAAAAAACATTTTTGTTGATAACTCGCGTGCGTTTCAAGATTTTGAAATAATTTTTTTAGAAAATGAAGGGAGACTAGTAATGTTTAATTTGGCCGTAAAAAAATTTTTGAAAAAAATCTACCCTTTAAGGTATACGGTAACCTTAATAAAAATAAAATATGGCCGATACAATAACTGCCGTGTAAGAGCACACGAAAGTGATTCGAAAGTTACTGATCGAGGATTTTTTTGCTCAATCAGGAGCCAGCATTCCCAGAGCCATTTGGAAATGGTCTGGAGAGACTTGTTTCCCAGGGACTTTTATCACTTTTGTAGAAAACATACGCCACTACGATTTCTGCCTGGTTCGTTTTGCTCCGAATTACTGCCCCTGGTTCTCCGAGGTTGATGTCATTAAGGCTGTAACAGCTTTTTTAACGGTCCACTATTTGGCGTGTGCTACAATAGCAAACATCACAAAGCGATTTTTGTGCAAGATCGAATCACATGAAAGACTTACAAATTGCTGGTATGTCAATACATTCGTTGCCCACGTTAAGGTCACGCCCAGACTGTCAAGCCTCAAGGAAAAGTCTCTTGTGGTGTCACCGTCACTGCTCAAGTGAGATCGTCAAACTGAGGCCAATACACTGTAACTAAAACAAGGCAAATGTGCATCCAAACATGATCTTGAATTTGTTTAGCTACACAAAACAAGAAGTTGCTATAGCAACTTAAAACCGCGCTTATATTTTTGGCTCATTAACAGCTTTCTTTCTCAAAAGTCACGGTTAAATTTAATCTGTTTGCATTATGAGTAAAGGACTAGCAAAGTAGTCACGTTAGTCACACAATCCGAGGTTTAAGTTGTCCCCAGCTATCTTTAGCTTAGGGGTTTTTCCCTTCTAATGACGTAACTCCTGCACGTTCGGGCACGCTCAATTGTTTACTTTAGCAAATATTTCATTTCCTTTGAAATCTTTGAACTCACTTCGATGAAACAGCCAAAGAATTCACTTCGATTGCCTAAACCCACAAGAAATACTCGCAGAAGAGGAAACAAATTAAATTAATGACCGTCGCTTCTGCCAACATAAACATGCAAATAAAACACAATTTTATTTGTCACATAACGAAAGTGAAACCTGCAACATCAGCGCATTCCATGGCTGATGTAATACCTTTTTTCAGCGTATTCAACATTCGCTTTCAATCCAACGCTTCGATAAAACCAAAAGAAAATATACTTTATACACAATAAAGAAAACAATATCCGCAACATTTTCGGTACATTAATGTTTCAACAGCTTTTGGCGAATAAATATCATAGGTTGCGTGATTTCAAAGCCCCAATCACGATTTGGCCGAGTGGAGGTTTGGGTCTGGTCACCGACAAAAAAACGAAAAAAAAAAAAAAATCTGTGTAAAGCAAGAACCGCGCTCGGCCCAAACACAAACACAATTAATGTGCTACCGTGACCGTACAATACAATAATTCATAAAGCTCATGCAATTACCCAGCACTAGACACATTTTTGCCTTGCGGACCTATTTTTTATTGCTGGTTCAAATGACAGGAAACAAGAGCACTAAGCATTCCCAAACATTCAATTTTGCTTAAAGGCTTTAATATATTAATTTGGCATTTTGTGATGCTATGTCATCACACATTTATTCTATGTATGTGCTGCTCATCATTGCCCATTTACCGGTATTCCATGCTAGCTGTGCACCCTGTTGATGCCTCCTTGGGTGATAAGATCTTAATGTAATGCTTTTCTTTTCTCACAGAGGTATTTCCAGTGCGTGCTCTGCCATCATCAGGAATCATCCCCCTGCTTCAGCAGTTTTGTAATAACAAAGATAAAGATGAACATGGATTTCCAGTGCATCCGAATGCAAGGTATTTTAATTTCTGTATAATTTGGTGGTTGCGATGTGTTCTTGGGAAAGACACTTCAATCTACCTTTTAGATGGCAAACCTGACTGATCACAAATAAATACCCTTTAAACTTATTGACATTATTTATTCTTTCAGTATCGGTGCCGTTCTGGACCATATTGCAGACATCCTGTCATCACCTGGCCTGTCTACTGCCGATGACTTAAAAACACTGCCCAAGGATTTTGAAGACTATCAGAAGAACTTTAAGAATATGGTTTCACATGCTAAGAATGTTGACAGTAAGTCTGCCAGGACACATGCATGGGGAATAAAAAAATCATATCTTAATATTTAACTGGTTACTAAAACTATTATTTAAAACTATTTAAAAAAATTAACAGAAAGTTATTTTGCCTTGAGCAGCTTATTATTTAAAAATCATGCTAACAGTAATTTACTGGTAGTTAATGCCATAACTGGGTTGTTGGTCGACCAGCACACTTAATTAGCTGTTGGTCTGAATATATCACTTCCAATAATTGACATTTCAAATTTATAACTGTGCACTTTTCTGAAGGTTAGATTTGATTTCCTTGTAGACTTCACAATAAGGGAAATACTGTCAGATCCCAGTGAAGTGCAACAGTTTATGCAGAATTTGTCCATCCCACCATCAGTAGCGGAGGGGTTACTAAACACAACAGTAAATTCCAAAGAGGTGAGTTTTACTGTTAAAGGAATCTTCGACGTACATTGTTGTATTTATTCACCTTTTATTATTGCCCCTGCAGGGTTTTGGCCCAGAGGCCAAAACCCGAGGAGGCACCCTGGCTAGCATTCCCAGGGTTATACATACAAGGACAAAGAATATTTGTTGAAAAAGTAAGAAATGTGTTTGTGGTGGGTGAAGCGTTCTTGATTTGACGAAACTACAGTAAGCGCACACGGTGGTCTCGGTTAATTTTTCAGCAAGCATGCAAGGTGGCATCGGGTAAAAATAATGGCTGTCATATAATGTCGTGATCGCAGGAAACATTTCTTGCTTGATCAAAGTCAAGATATGGCTGAAGTGTGCCCAAAATTAAAATGATACCAAAAATGACATGGAGAGTATCACAGGCATATCATTTAGGGAAGCAGTTTTAATGAGCTCAGCTCAACATCGTGAAAACAGTGGAAATTGCTTGAATTGTATGATGAAGATAAACATCCTAAACATAGAAGCATGAACATTGTCATGCAATTCAAGACAATTCATTTTACATAATGACAATTGCAATATTGCTTCCAAATTGTCAGCATTTGGTCCAAAGAGAGGGTTGAATAAGGATCAAAATTGGTTTATCAATTCTTTGAATGTGCCATATTTTGTTATTTGACTGTAGACATTTTAGGCTTTTGGTGAGGAAATCATGTTAAGCCCATAATTTTGAATGTAATAATTTTGCATGTAGTCACCATAAATTAAAAGTTCACGTGTTCTGCCTGCAGTAATTATTTTCTGGTAACTTATCAATCCTAACAATACTTCAATGTACTCATAAATCAACTGATGATTACCGCTAGTTTACAAGTGAATGCGACAGATAGAGCGGTGTCACATGACAGGGAAATTCCGGCACAGTAGAAAATGTCATTGACATGATGTACTTGGCACAGTATAAAAATCGCCCAATTGTGTAGTCCATGGACTTCCAATAATTATAAAGGTGTCAAATGTACTCCACTATTCTTAGATTATTGCTGTAAATAAAATTATATTTAAAGGCAGGGAAAGCTGTAGTGAGAACTATTACTAGTTAGTATAGAATAATAATAAATATTAATAATAATAATAATATAGAATAATAATAGAAACTGCAAACTAAGATGCTTTGCTCAAGTAAAATCTTTTATGTATGAAAGTGGGTATGCAGCCATTACTTGTTAATAATGAAATATTGTTTTCTCAGGCCACAAAGAATGTGTGTAATTATTAACTTTTTTTCTTTGTGTCATTTCAACTTTACAGCTCGCAAAATTTGTCAGCACCCACAGAAGAGAACTCTTTAAGCAACCTCTGTGGCCTGGGAATCAGTCAATGCAGGACGGCAGTGGATTTCAACCTCTAAGCTCCACACTCGGCGGAACTGACCTTCTTAGTCTCTTGCTGTTTGGTAATCTTATGGGCTCTGCACCCAGTCCACCTTCATCTCCTGATGCACCTGCAACCAATTTCACCATTCAACAGGTTTGTTTATATGACAGAACTTTTTAATTTCAGATTGCAAATGGTGATTGCATTCTGGTTACATGTACAGTCAAACCTTGATTATCTGGACTCTTGGGGACTGGGCTAGGTACAGTGTACATGCAGTCCTGATAACCAAGAGTCTGGACAATAAAAAATGTGAATTTTAATGAGCCAGATGATCTATGCCTGGTTACTAAGTTACAAATGTTCCACGAACACACGTTCTTGTCATCATTCAAAAATCTTTGGAAAAACTGTGTTAAAATTTAAGAAATACAGCTTTCACTGCCTGTTAAAAGCTCCCCTATTCCATTGACTGTTATCTCAAAATGTAGGGGAGCATGCCCCCAGACCCCCCTAGAGGCTCACGCCTGCGGCACTCGTGGGCACGGCTATGCCACACCGAAAACCTCCCCTTTATAAGTTTTCAGGGTTGGCATCTCTGCCTTACTACTCAGGTAGCAAGTCCAGATAATTGAGAAATCTGGACGATGATTTATGTATTTATGATTAATAGTTATGCATCAAGTGCTAATGTTGCAGGGTCAGGCTTCTGATTTTCCTGATCCAAAATAACTTGGCTCAGTTTTACCTTCTGAGTTGTGAGCTGGTATTATTTGATATATATTCAATTTTCAAATTTATTGTTTCAGTGGTATGGTATTGGATATACTGCAATGCTAGGCATGATGCAATCACACCAACATCACCTGACTTCAAAAGCAAACTTCACGAGAATTGCCTTTTATTATAATTCCATATGCTTGGTGCCATGATTCCTGTCAGTTTTGTAATCCTTTGCATACATGTGTGGCCAGCCTTGACCAATTTAAGTAGTTAATTTCTACACTTTACTTGTCTACTGATTTACTATTTCCCCAGTGAGGTGATTTAATTAGATGTGTGATTCAGTATCAATAATGACAAGAATTTCTGGTTTGGGTTAGAGTACCAAAATTAGTGATAAATTTTGAACCATAATTCAAAGTCTTGCGGGGAGATGGAATTTGTTGGTTTCATCAACAATTTTGTCTCTTTCTGGTCCCTCATATTTTTTTTTTCAAGTACCAGACGAGTGTATCTGACTTTGATACCTTTTAAGCCTTCAGAGACCTCTAATGCACAGCAGCCAAAGGCCTCTTCATGTAATATTACTGAGCTGGAGA
Organism: Meandrina meandrites; assembly: GCA_963693305.1. NCBI lineage: Eukaryota > Metazoa > Cnidaria > Anthozoa > Scleractinia > Meandrinidae > Meandrina > Meandrina meandrites. Next base: position 20,134,959 of record OY855904.1, read on the forward strand.
AAGTCTTAGTATTCAAAGGTCCAAACCAAAAGGTACAAAATGTGTGTTGTATATTGTTTGAACATGTATGCACTACAAATAATTTATTGTAACAAAATATTTAATGCATTTTATTAAGTGGGGATTAGTAAATGTGTTGTTCCAGGATATATGACCCATACTCTTCTGCAGAAGAGTTTGGACCCCTCCCCCTCTTTAGAAATTCCAGTTTAATCGTACCATGTATATTTTCCTTAAAAACGTTAGCTCTTGAAGCCCTCCTTTCCCTAGAAATTTACAATGACTTTCCTTTCTTTGGGGTGGGTAACTATGTGGATATGTTTTGATATTTGCTGGAACTACACAATTATCAGCTGTACAGAATAAACACTGATGTAATGTATATGGAATGATTCATATATGAACTGCGGATATATATGAAGGTGATACGTGATCTTCGCAGTGAATTTCCAATTTAAGCAATTGGAATAAAGAAGCCTGAAAAAATCAGGGCTTCAACGGGATTTGAACCCGTGACCTCCGCAATACCGGTGCGACGCTCTACCTACTGAGCTATGAAGCCACACATTGGGAGCGAGGTCAATTGTGAGTTCATATTTTCCCGTGAAAGGAGTGAAATGATGTAATGTATATGAAATGATTCACTGCGAAGATCACGTATCACCTTCAGAATAAACACTATTCATGAAATGTAGATTTATAAGTGGCATGCAATTATTAGGGGGATTTTTTTCAGCTAAACTGTAAGATGTCAAAAACTGTGCTTAAATTATGAATTTCTGTCAGTTAATGGTATAATATTTATTATTAAATTCTCAACCTCGGATAATGCAATTCTAGCTTTCTGATTGGTTCACTAGATCTCGGTTATCAGCCATTATACCTGCGTTTGACCTTATATGGGAAACGAGTGCAGCAAGTACCGCTCAGTTTAAAAAATTTTCCTGCGGGAAGCGAAAGTTCCATCCGAAAAATGGCAAATTTGGCGAGGTTTATAAGCTTATACAAGAAATAATCGACAGTGCCTTCCCTAAAACCACGCAAATACCACAAAATGCCATAGTTGACTCAACTACCTAAAACTGAAAGGATTGATGCGAAATTTTTAATTAAAAATACTTGTAAATATACAACAAGAGCGACTAAGCGAAGAAGAAAAGCAGAAAATAATTTACGGGAAGACCAGAAAACTGACACAATTTCATTCAGTGTTCGACGTAAATGTGGTTCAGCACTTCAGTTAAGTTTGTTACCTTTCAATCTTGATCTTGTCTTTCTATACTTCAATAAACTTCATCGAATCTGAGTGCAATTTCGTTTCAGCGTAATGTAGTAGTCTTGATGACAGCCGTGGAGCCGTAAACAAGTACAATACGTAAACACTTGCTTCGCTCGTCTTGCACAAGGCTTATAGTTTCCAGAAACGCTATTGCTTTGGATCTTCCCGTAAACCTTAATTGTTGTCACAATTTTCCAGGATGAAAAGACGATTTACGACGAGATTTTCCGAGGAAAATCTTCAGAAGAAAACTCTTTCGCTCGCTTTCCTCGCGTGTTTCATTCAACTCAAAAAGTGAACACCGCGCCACAAATTTTCCCGCCTCCTCATACTATCACTTTGTTTACATCAAAATGAAATGTCCAGTTGATTTATACTAAAGAAGAATTTAATAAAACAATTATTCCATTCGCCCTTGTTGGATATGAGTGGTTATAGCCAACTCGTATCCAACGTGGGCTCATGGAATAATATTTATTATCTTAATGAATAACTGTGTGAATATGCTGTCAATGTATTTATATTTGTTTGATTGCAGGAAACACTCCAGCATTTATGCCACTTAACACCTCTTCAAGCACAGCTTTTGGCTAGCTATTTTCAGAACCACGTAGACCGTAAAGCTGCTATGCAAAAGGTAGTTTGCTTAAATACTTTCATTCAGTAATTACAGTGGGTCAAATTGTCATTAATGATAATCTGATTACTTGAATAAAACTTGGTGATGATCCACCTAGGAATACCTGCACTTAACACTCTTCTCAAGACAAAAAAAAAACAAGGCCACCTCAATTTGAGATTGAATGTGAATCATTGAATGGCCGTGAAATCACTACATGTATTTCATGTCCCCCCCCTGGATGGGATGCTAGTCTATTGCAGGGTTACCCTCGAGCATCAAATTTGCCAGTACCCATTTATACACCTGGGTAGAGAGCTCTAGGCACTGTGAGAGTAATAAAAGCTTCTGACCCATGCATGGCAAGAACACAACACAATGACCCTGGCCAACTACTAGATCGAGAGGCCAGCTCTCTAACCATAAAGGTCACTGCACCTCACACTGTAAAGCTGTTGGTGTTGTCCAAAATTCACTATTGTTTAACTTCATTGTCGATAAATTCATTTAGGTATAAAGAGAGTGTTTACGTAAACAAATAAATAATTAAATAATGTTTTTCAGCTGAATGTAACCCGAGAAGATCTGATGGCATATAACAAGTCATACACAAGACTCCGAGGGGATGTAAGTATTTTTTTTACTGTTCTGTTGTACATTCATGACTGCTATTTATATAGCAGTAAAGTAGTGATGTCACATCTAGCTAATTGCAAATGTAGAAAAAAATGATTAATATTACTTCAGAAAACCAATGTGAACTAACTGAAAACCTATACAGTCAGTCAGTACAAAGTGTTAAGACAAGTTACAATAAAATTAATTGGTCTTACAGTGTAGTGGGTTATAAAAACCAACATAAATTGATAATTACGTTTTCTCTTATTGTTAACAGAATGTTGTGCTAAATCCCCCTGGGTAAATAAGTTTAGGAGAGAAAATTGACTTCAATCTGTGGATTTCCTTACTAAGCTACAGTTGTGGCAACTGTTCTTCTAAAGGATAAAAGACTGAAATGTCCATTTGTCTCTTTGTGGGAACATTATGTTTCAATTTAAATTGTTCCAATTTTCAGCTCAAGAACTTGACTGAGTTTGTTCACTTGGTGCAAGAGGGAATGGAACTGGCACAGTTGCTGCGCATCAACCTCTCCTTTACACAAAATCTTGAGAACAAGACTCGCTGGGAGAGGAACAAAATTTACCTGCGGGAAATGTGGAAGAACCTTGGCCCTATCATATGCGGACCAGATCCTGATGCTCAGCCCAAAAAGAAAGTGATAGATCACATGTATGACTATCGCTGCCGCACCTCAGGCTGTAAAACGAGAGCAATGCGCCTTATGCTTTATCTTCTTCTTCACAATCCTAAAATAGTTTACTCTCCCAATGGGACTGCTGCTGATGATGTCATCAAAAAGGTAATTTTTAATGTTCAGTGTATTTCATTGGCAGCGCAACAAGCTTGCAGTATCAGCCTGCACAAAACTCATTTATGCCATCAAACCTGAAGGATAACCATATAGAGCAGTTTTGGCATTGTCACACAATGTTACAGGCTGTGATAGTGTCACGCAATATTAAAAGGGCTTTGATAAGGTGTAGTATGCCACGCCTTGTTAGAGAGGCTTTTCTATGTTAATGATTTACATCTTGTTAAAGAGATTTTGTCATGGTAGATTCGCCCCAGTTAAAGAGCCTTATAAACATTCAAGACCTAGTTACAATGCATGTTCAGAATGTATGGTGGGAACCCGATTTCTTGGACCTCCAAAGGGCATGTTCTTTTGCATTAAAAATAGAGAAGCTATGAACAGTATGTGAAACTAGCATAGTCGTTTATCACTAACTGGAGTTCTGTTGTGTCTTTACAGGCAAATAGGACATTTTCAGACATTGAAAAACTTCAACATCTAGCTGAAGATTGGCTGAACACTTCACAGAAGATTCGAAAAGTGGTACAACAAAATGACTCACAGTACTACCTTGGGCTTGTCTTGAACAGTAAACATAAATGCCTCCATCGCTACAATAACATGGCGAAGAATATGACTGGATACAAACCCACTGATAATCTCAGGTAATGATTGTCATCAACCCCAGTTGGAGTTTTTTCAAGTACTGGTAATCGTTATAAATACTATTAAAATGTAGTTATTCTGTGAGACGTTTTCACCAGACAGATCCATTTACACTTCAAAACTTTGTATAAAAACTATCTAAACAAAACTTCTGTCAACATTGAACAGAAAGGCTGCATTTGAGCTGTGAACTTGAAAATAAATCTTATATTGCTATAACCATGCATACCGTAAAATTCCGGTCATAAGCTTCCCCGGTTATAGGCCCTACTACCTGGCAACAAAAAAATACATCTAACTATAAGCCCCCCCCCCCCCCCCCCCCCGGATGAAAGTCCCCCTTTGCTGGATGACGGTACTGAAGAGGGCTAAATGTTGCTTTATTTTTTTATACGACTTTTTTGACTTAAAAACGTATTTAGATCAACACTGCCATGGCTTGTTGCGAAACGTTTTTTTTTAATTTCGCTTATAAGCCCCCCCCCCCCCCCCCCCAGATATAAGCTCCTCCATTTATAGGCCCACCCAAAACCCCTTGCAAAGTTGTATAAGACCAGAGCTCATAACCGGAATTTTATGGTATTTGACTTTTCAGGCAATATCAAGGTCTTGATGAACTGCTGACCCGAAGTTGTGACAACACCAACCCTCTGATTACCCAGCTAGACACTATTGACAGTGTGGCCCGACTGTGGCTGGAGATGGCCTCACATCTCAACCTTAATATCTTCAAAGGCTTTAAGGATGAGAAATCCTTGGTGGATTTTACCTTCAATATCAATAACTCAAAGCAAGGAGACACCTCCAAAGTCGTTGCAGGTTAGTTTTGCCTGTATCTCAGTGTTTTTGCATTTGAGTATTACAGAGTGACTAGAGAATGACTGAAAAGACCTTGATGAGTGGAAGCTAAGTGACAAGACGATCAGGTAGCCCTGTGGTAGACTGTTCACAGCCCTCTATTTTTTCGTGTTTTTTTTTTTCGATCGATGAGCGTGCAATGAGAACGGACGCAATGGACGCCAGCGCAAAACGGGGGGTGGGGGCGGGGAGCGAAAAAGACTCTCTATTTTTCTTTTGCTCGCTTTGTTTGCTTCCCGCCCCCTCCCCTCGCGCGCTCATGCTCGCGCTTCGCGCTCGGTTCGTTTGCTTTTTTGCGTTGAAAAATCGAGAGGCTGCGGACAGTCTAACCTTGTGGTGGACAAGGTTGCCACAGGTCAGAAAATGGTCGAGGGAAATAAAAATTCTTGAGGTCAGGGAATTTTATTTTGAGTCAGGGAAAACTGAGATCAGGGAAAATTATAACACCAATGATTTAATACCATTGAAAGCTGAAATGTTCAGGTCAATGTGATCTCAGTGCTGTTATGTTTTGGAAGTGGAGGCTGGGGGCCGCTACATATATCTAATATTTTGTATTTATTTGGTCAGGGAAATTTTAATTTCATCAGGAAAAAGTCATTTATTCAAAAGTCAGAGAACTTCAGTCACGTCTGATGTCTGTCCTTTGTAACAATTCTTCAGATATTGATTAGTTTTTTCACAGAGAGAACTTGAGGTCGGTCCAAGATTTCTACCAATGGGAAGCCTACTAGATCTCTGTTAACCTTTTTTTCCATTTCCAGGGATCGTGTTTTTGAATATAAAGGTGAATTCTAGCCTGCCACCTCACGTCAAATATAAGATTCGAATGAACGCCACTTACTTTACGCCTGCGACTGACAGTATCCGTGATCGCTTCTGGATGCCTGGACCCCAGAGCTGGAATCAGCGTTACTATGACCTGGGATTTACGTGGCTACAGGATCAGATAGAGAGGGCCATTGTGGATCTGCATGCTAGACGAGATGTGGTTAAACCTGCTGTGTACCTGCACGAGATGCCATACCCGTGTTACGTTAGGGACAAGTAAGACCTTTCAGTTGTCTTGATACTGTTGGGATGTTAGGGGAAATAGCTGAACTAATCACGCTAATCGAGAGGCACCAAGGGTCTGCACTGCAAAGCTTTGTTGTAGAACTGCTGCCACTGCCACTGCCTCTACTGCTAATCTTCATTCACAGAGCTTTGTCTGTCTACAAACTCGAAGGCTTTGGTTTTTTTTTCTAAACAAACATCACAGAAATCTTAAGCACAAACCCATAGTAACAACTAATTTAAATACTTCACCACTTACAATATTGTTTGAATAAAACTGCTATTCATGAAGCTTAACATTATTTTTAGAAGTATTCTCCAAATTGTGGTTTCTCCCCCTTTATCGCTTAGGTCAAAATACTGTAATACACATTTTGAAGAACACTTCTCATGAAATCTTCAGGTATTCTATGACTGTTCCTCAAAATTCCCCGACCTCCACCAAGAATACGACTCCAACTATAAATGGAGGGATTCGAGGGTCTTATAGTGTTCAGGAAATGCAATTACAATGAATACACAACATTGCTCATTCGTCTTTCTTCTTCTTTTCCTGTAGTTTTATGTTCATCATTGAGCACATGATGCCCCTGTTCATGACAGTGTCGTGGATTTACACTGTAGCACTGGCCGTACAAGCGATCGTGTACGAGAAGGAACAGCGCCTGAAGGAAGTCATGAAGATGATGGGTTTATCTAACGCTGTTCACTGGGTGGCTTGGTTCATAACCTCGCTCTGTGCTATGTCGATAACTGTTACTCTTCTGGTTATTATCCTCAAGGTAAGTACCTGCATTCTTTCGGTCCTTGCACTTTGTTGATCTGTGTGCCCTGTCGGAGCGACCATAAATGGAATTCAAAGGCTCGTCCAAAAAAACCACGTTATCGAGTGTCGATGTATCTAGCACTGCTCTGCTAATTGGGGACACCCTAAATCTGAGGAAGCAAATATTATAAATCAAGCAGAAACTTGTTAAAAATCCCAACTGGTTAACCAGTCGGCTATTTACAAAGCATGGAGGAGTTGAATCCGGGTCCACCGAAGACAAATCCATCTAGTGGCAGGGAGGAGGATTTGAACCCGGGTCCTCCGGATTACAAGTCCAGCGCTCTAACCACTAGGCCACGCTGCCTCCAAAAACTAGAAGTTGCACCTACTGCTTTCCCCCATTCCTACCAACATGGCTCTCTTGAGTTAGGACATTTGTTTGGCCGGGAAGGGGGGGGGGGGGGTAGGGTAGGGTAGGGTAGGGGGAAGAGGGGGTGTGAGGTGTTTGAGGTGTTTGTGGACGTATACCACTTTCAGTACATAGCTTACTTTTTCCAGTGCATTCAGTTTTTTTGTAATTTTCAACTGAACTACAGCCACAGTCATTTTCCCTTAAACGCTTCCATTGAACCTTACTCGTGATTGTGGTAATAAGTTAAATGTTTTCAACCGTTGAGCGTGTGTATTCGCAGATATACTGAAAATGGCACGTGTGCATGTCACGGAAACACGGCAGAGAGAATTTCACATTGATACTTAATAAAATGCATTTGCTCTTTTTTATGCCCACAGTACGGCAAGGTGTTGTACTACAGCGATCCTCTGGTTGTTTGGTTGTTTCTTATGGTATTTGCCGTGGTCACGATTGTCTTCTGCTTTCTCATCTCCGTGTTTTTCTCCAAAGCAAAGTTAGCAGCTGCGTGTGGCGGGATCATTTACTTCTTAACCTACCTTCCCTACGTGTTCATCTCTATCCGAGAGGAGGCTGGGAGGGTCAACGTGTCCGGCAAAGAAAAAATGGCTGCCAGTCTTCTCTCCACTTCCGCGTTCGGACTGGGAGCGAGGTATTTTGCTATCTATGAAGAGGAGGGAGTTGGAGTCCAGTGGTCCAATCTGGGAAAGAGTCCCGTATGTATTCACTTTATTTATTCACAAGTGGAGCTTTACACTTTGACTGCATCAGTTTTCTTTATTAGGGAGCTTAAATTAGCAATGACGACGGCGACGCTGAGGACAACAGTATTGAAAAATGAATTTATATTTTACTTGAAGCCGTCGCGGTTCACGTTGTCCAAAATACGTCGAATTTGGTTATTTTATGTTTTTGTTTCGCAGAGAACGGGCTTGAACTGTGCCAAGAACACAAACGCACGTGCATAGCTATTGTTCTGCTCGTTAAACCTTTTGTTTGGTAACATTCTCGTTGCCGTTGCCGTCGTAGTTTGTTAAAGCTCCCTATTATGAAGTGTTATGCCAAAGTGTTCTTTGTTTCCAAGTTCAATTAGTCCCTTTACACCAATTTGTACCTCTCACTACACGTATAGTAAACACTGATTTATACGTCGTTCAGTACTCGGGCATGTCTCTCCTCTAGTGAAGCTCGAGAGTGTCGTCAGTCGTTGACCAAAAACTCTTAACTGCGGTTAATCTCCAAAGGAAACACGGAACTTACAACAAAGAGTAACTGCATGTCATTTCAGTTACTATATTTACGTAAGTGTTACCACTTTGAGAGGCATTTAAAACAGTCGAACAAAACTACCGTAAATGATTGATTAGGCGCCACTACTCGAATAAGCGCTGCTCTCGAACAAGCGCCGCACCTTTAACAGGGAAACTTAAATAAGCGCCATGGTGCGCTCCCTATTATGAAGTGTTATGCCAAAGTGTTCTTTGTTTCCAAGTTCAATTGGTCCCTTTACACCAATTTGTACCTCTCACTACACGTATAGTAAACACTGATTTATACGTCGTTCAGTACTCGGGCATGTCTCTCCTCTAGTGAAGCTCGAGAGTGTCGTCAGTCGTTGACCAAAAACTCTTAACTGCGGTTAATCTCCAAAGGAAACACGGAACTTACAACGAAGAGTAACTGCATGTCATTTCAGTTACTATATTTACGTAAGTGTTACCACTTTGAGAGGCATTTAAAACAGTCGAACAAAACTACCGTAAATGATTGATTAGGCGCCACTACTCGAATAAGCGCTGCTCTCGAACAAGCGCCGCACCTTTAACAGGGAAACTTAAATAAGCGCCGCGGTGCTTAATTGATCATTTACGGTACGTAAGAAAAGGATGTTTAACCTTCGAATACGTCGCAGCACGACATTGCCACTCCTTATGTCTTGTAATGGCCCATCGAGATTTACCCTCTCCACTTGCCTTTCCTTTCCGACCTTTCCCATTTTGCTACACTTTATTTCTCTTGCAATAATTTGCCATCTGCTCCTTGCCTGTATGGTAGGTGTAGAAAGATGAGGGAGAAGGGACATTAATGAGCTAAGCGCGCGATAAGGGAAGACATTCTATGTAAGTTCAATCTCACTCTCCTCCTCTCTCTCCCTCCCTCAGATTAAAGGCGATGATTTCAACTTGCTGACATGTCTGTACTGTATGATGCTGGATACTGTAATCTACGCCATCTTGGTGTGGTACATCGAAGCAGTCCACCCCGGCTCGTATGGCCTGCCCCGGCCATGGTACTTCGTCTGTCAGCCGTCCTACTGGTTTGGGCACAACACCCAGGCCTGTCCAAAGATGAGCCGCCGTACATTCCAGATGATGACAGCAGATGAATTGGAGGATGCACCTCAGGCACAAGGCCTGCTGGCGTATGAACGAGAGCCTATTCACCTGTCACTGGGTGTGACTATAGAGAATCTTGTTAAGGTAACGAACGAACGAACGAACGAACGAACGAACGAACGAGCGAGCGAACGAACGAACGAACGAACGAACGAACGAACGAACGTAATATGAAAGTATGTTTACTGTGCGTTGACAAAAGCTCTTTGTGAAGAAACGTATGCTGGCAGCATAACTTGGGGAAGGAGTTATGCCGTGAGATAGCAGTTTTGAAAGGGGGGAGTGAGAGCACGGGCAAATGCCAAAAATTATCCACTACAATAAAAGCAGAGAAAAGAAATCATGCAAAGCGAGCCACCTGAAGTTGGAAAGTATTCTTGACCAGAAAAATTGCTACCCCCACCCTACCCCACCCCTCTCAAAAAATCCATGTAAAGTATATAAAATGGTCCATCCCAAAGTCATTTATTTTTCTTCAAATTGAAGAAGAAAAAAATCAAAATAGCAGTTAAGTAAGGCGGAAAATACCAAAAAAGTACGAAAAAACTGAAAAAGATTCAAGGATGATTAAGACAGGGGAAGATTGAGTTCGACTGATACTTGAGGCAGAGTCGTTTAAATAGTGTAGGCATTCGAGAAAGCAATGTCTTTTTGCAAATCTTCAGGTACTAGCTTGTGAAGGAACGCTTTCCCCTAATTTTAATAGGTGTACAAAGAAGGAAAGAAACTGGCAGTGGATGGATTAACACTTAATCTATACGAAGGACAGATTACTTCCTTCCTTGGTCACAACGGAGCAGGCAAGACTACCACCATGTCCATCTTGACAGGCCTGTTCCCTCCCACAGCCGGTACTGCTTATATCTACGGCTGTGATATCCGTATGGACATGGATAAGATCCGACGCAGTCTTGGAATGTGTCCGCAGCACAATGTGCTATTTGACAGGTCAGCAGTCAGCACAGTGTTGTGCGCGTTACACAGTCACGCTTCAACCAGTTTCAGACACGTAAATTGTGTTACCTTGTTGATGATGTTGTTTATCGATGAAGTTAAGTTAACGGGAGATTTTTTTGGATCTTTAGGATGACGGTGGATGAGCATTTGTGGTTCTATGCACGAATGAAAGGAATGCGTGAAAAGGAAGTCAAGAGAGAGATGGATCAGTAAGTATCCGGGTTGTCTAGGGCGCGGTTGTAACGCTATCCAACGAAAAAAACCCTGTCCTGTTGTCATTTATGCAGGGCCGTAAGCAGGAGGGTGCAATGGGTGCGTCCGCACCTAATGGGTGCGTCCGCACCTCCACTTAATCTGTGAGTAAGGGTTACAATGACTCTCAGAATGCAGGAAATGTGGACTTCAACAACTTGATTTTTCAAAATTTCCCGGGGAAAAATATCCCTGGATCCCCGCTAGACGCTCACGCTTCCGGTACCAGCACCCACCTAGGCAAAATCCTGCCTACGGCCCTGTTATATGATAGATAACGTCCATCCTTTCGGGCTTTTGTTCTTAAGATAGTGTTGTGCTGTATCAGCGGCCAATTTTATAAATATGAGCGTGAAGCTTGCAAGTTAGTTGAACCGCCGTCTGTAACCTTTGGATAGCCATGTATCACTATGACGTCATACTGCCTAGTAACATCTCTGGCTGACGAAATTTGCTGGCATAGTCTATTCCCAACTATGAAGTTGTCGGACAGAAGCAGATTTTGGGAATTTTAAATCAGAGTTTTTTAGTTCAGAGTTAAGCAAAAAATGGCTAAAACATTGTCCTTACTCAACAGGCTCGTTATGGACGTGGGACTTCCCACTAAACGCCACTGCGCTGTGGAGACCCTGAGCGGGGGCATGAAGAGAAAGCTTTCTGTAGCTATGGCTTTTGCTGCTGGGTCAAGAACAGTCATCTTGGATGAGCCCACTGCTGGTGTGGATCCTTACGCTAGGAGAGCCATATGGGACCTACTGATCAAGTACAAGAAAGGTAAGCAAACATCTCCAGGTGCTCCTGACAAGAGTAACTCGGAGTTACTAAGGCCCAGTTCAGACGTTGAGCTTCTGCCGTGCCGACCTAATTTAGGAATTAAGTTCGACAAAAGCACGGCAGAAGTACGGCGTCTGAATTAAACCAAAATTTAAGTTCGGCAAGCTCTGCCGTGCTACACGACTCTGGCACGGCAGCGATTTAAACGTTGCGCTTCTGCCGTGCCAAGCAAAACTCATAAATTTTATTAATGTATTTTGACGGGGGTAGTTACGGCGCCATTTTTGTTTGATCACCTCTGGCTAATTGTTATGTGACTTCAGTAAATCCTGAACTTGGCACGAACTCTTGTTCGATGTCTGAATCAGAGTCGTGTTTGTGCCGTGCTACAGTCGAACCTAATCAAAATTACGTTCGGCACGGCAGAAGCACGACGTCTGAAGTGGGCCTAACAGTTTCTTATAGAATAGGGTTGTGCTATAGGGTTGTAGGTGATAAGGAGCTCGAGTATATTGCGTAATTTGGAGCATGTTTGGTGGAGATTTCAGTCTACTCTGAGTTGAATTTGATTTTTGTTTCTGAGTTACAGTAGCCTGAGTAAAACTAAGCGAAATGATTATTTGCAGGTCGAACTATCTTGCTGTCCACACACTTTATGGACGAGGCTGACCTGTTAGGAGATCGTATCGCTATCGTATCAAATGGAAAACTTCGTTGTGTAGGCTCACCACTCTTCTTGAAAAGCCATTTTGGAGATGGCTACCACCTTACTCTCGTGAAGAAGCGCGACAGAACTCCCCAGGGGTCCATAGTGAATGTTCACATGTCACCAACAGGATCTAGCCAGGGCCTGGAGACGAGTGAGACAACCCCAAGCGAAAACACGCTCCAAACCGGTTAGTACAACATTAGATTTAATGCAATTTGAAAGTACCTTGGAGTTTCTTTACAAGGCGCCGGTACGGCGCCGGTTAATCTCAAGCAAACATATGGTTTTCAGGTACTTGCTACTCGCCAGCAACGTGTTGTAGACAGTCTGTGGTAGCATGCTACAAATAAGAGGCTGAGCGGTTGTCAGTTGAGCGTTGTAAAACCAAAACCAAAGTAATCACTCTGGCCAATCACAAAAGACACAGACAATCAGGTGAACCAATCAAAACTTGAAGCAAGTACATGAGGCCGGCACATAGCCCGGGATTGGTCGAGAAAGTGGCGCGAGTTTTTTAGACCAATCACTAAGCGCAGTTATGCAAAACCAAAGCAAATGCGAATTACTTTCGACACTCAAGTGAAAACCGCTTTATGTAGCTTTCCTTTTGTTGTAATTATATATTGTAAGGCACAGTGCACATTTCGGTGGCGCGCATATCTGAATTGAATGACAAGGGAATCTTGTGCCCTGTTTCCCTTCTGAAATTAATGCCATATGTCACGTGTGGTGTGTGTTTTTTTCTGTGAGAACTGGTGTTCTTTGTAATATGTGCTTGTAGTGATTGGCTCTCAGAGTGCATTTGTTTTGGCTTAACGACAGACATGGAAACACTACACAGTTTGGTATCTATATTTATCAATGTATTGAGATTGAGAGCTTGATTCAATGAGGACTGTCATGGCCAGTTTCTTTGTATTACATTCAGTCTTCGAAAAAGCACACTACGTCACTCTCCCCTCGGGTATATTAATGTTCCCCCCCCCCCCCCCTGCACCTAAAACAAACGAGCAAATAGACAAAAACGGAAGTTGGCGTCGTGTGCATGGGCTTCGGTGGCTTACGAAATGGTTTGTACATTTACATCAAGGATGTATCATTTGCTTGCTTGAATTGACTGTAAATAATAAAGCTGACTCACTTTCTTTTTATCCACAGATCATCTAACTAGCAGCGAAGATCATGTTAAAAAAGTGACGAACTTCTTGAAATCTCACGTGCCCGCGGCCAAGCTCGAGCAGAACACGCTGCAAGAACTCACGTTTGTACTTCCAGATAACTCGGTCAAGCGAGGAGGGTTTGAAATGTTCTTTAGTGATTTAGAGACGAAAAAAGACGAGCTGGGGATCGATAGTTTTGGACTGACCGATACTGCCCTCGAGGAGGTATGTTTTGTTAAGATTGTCGACTTATTAGATTGGGGAGGCGCGAAGACTGAATTAGATGCCGAAAAATGCGCCCGAAAATAGCGCGAAACGTTTTCGGGCCCGAACAGTTCTCCGGACTTTAAAGAAATGCCCGCAAGGAACCGTACGTTGTGCTGTGTTCATGGGCTAGACAATTTACTCTCATAGCCGGCGCCTTTCTCCACCAGGTGTGTAAATCGGTCTTAGGTAACCTCCAACGGGTGGAGTAGAATACGCTAAGTCATGAATTACAGAAACCGGAGTTACTAGTACGTGCCTCACTCTTTGAGTTACTGGTTAGCAAGTTGGAGAGAAATAAACGTTTCCCTTTGTTTGTGTGGTGTCCCATAAGAGAGGATTAACTGACTTTGTAAGTTTTGAGGCGAGGTTGTTACGTGTGTAAGTAACACGAAGTTTTGCTCAGTTGCTACATTTCCTGATGTTATTTTTACGTGGCTCTGTTGTAGGTTTTCCTGAAGGTAACTGACGTTTCGTCTCGAGATGAATCGGGTAAGACAACATTCTTAAAGTGGTTTCCGTTGCGCATTTTGTTTGTGTTGTGTTAGTAATTTAGGCCTAATTCCAGCACCTTCCATCGCTGTTCTTCATGTGTGGATCCTTGTTATTCACGTATCTAGTATTAAAAAATGCTGTTTTTTTTTATTAAAAGGCAACTATGAAGCATACGTCGTCGTTTTGTACCCTTATGGTGGATACCAGAATTCTCCTTTCTGTTAACCAGTACAAGACGCTTTTCTTCTGTTTTGAAGAGATGTTTTTTTTTACTAAGATATGAATAAGTCACTGCTGGAAATTAATATTTTGAGATTCACATGCATTTTCTTGCGATAACCCAATGATAACTGTCCTTTTTACACAGAAGAACTCAATTCATCAAACTCTGACAATTCTTCAAACCCTGGCGAGTCCTCAACCTCTATGCTCAGCGGCGACCGCGCGGGGCTTGATGACGAGTGGGACGAAGATATACCGAGAGAGGGAGAAATTGAACTTGGCGACTTGTCAAATGTTCGTTATGATGCAAGGGAACAGCTGTTAAGTCCGGAGATCCAAGAAGAGGCCAGTTTTCAATATGGTGAGTAGGTTTTGAAAAAAGTAATATGTACTTATTGACTGAGTGGGAGGGCCGGACGGTAAAATATTTGGCTCGAGGTCAGGACGTACGGACCGAGCGCAGCGAGGTCCGTGCGTCCTGACCGAGAGCCAAATATTTTACCGTCCGGCCCGACCTAACTCAGTCAATAAGCATTTTATCATATGACCACTAATTTTCTTTCTTTTTTATTGTTTTCCATTCGTTGATGCAGACGCCGCAGCCCGTTTCGCGCGCATTTTGAAAAGCCAATGGTAGCCCGTAATGTTTTGGGGAAGCCAGTGAAGTGCATTTGAACTGCGGTGCGCACAGAGTATTCAAACTTCTGTTAAAATTGTCAAAATTACAACCAAATCTTCGAGTTTTAGCTTCATTCCAAGGAGATTTCAACCCGGACAAATTCTTTCTACATGACATCAGTTAGTAGAAATTTCAAAAGCAACGTTTAAGAAGGATTACGACAAAGAATTTGCACGACGTTTCGGCTAGTCGTACTCTAAGCTAAGACTGAATTGAATAACAAAGCGACGTTTATTCTTGAGCAGAAATTTATCCTAGTGCTTGGTTTGAACGAGAGGATTGATTAATTTTCAACCAAGAAGGATTTTGGATGTTAAAAAAAAAACAATTCTAATGGGACAGTTTGATGTTGGAATAGGATTGTACAAGCAGCTGAGGATTTTGCTTCGCATCGTTTCCCCGTTCGGGCTTCAGCTTCAAGTTGTTTTCTTTACCACTGAGGATTCTAAATGTCTGCCGTTGCTGCCTAGTCATCGAATTCGTTAGTTCCTCGATGGTGTTGAACTCTAATTACGGTTGTCTTCCAGTTAGTGGCTAAAATACTTCGTGAGAACTAGTGGAACACTGTGTAAGGTTAGTCGCAAACACAGTCTTACATGTAATCGTATTTTCTTTGTTGTGATTGAAGAATTACGCAGCTGCAGAGTTTCAAACTGAACAAGAGAAATTATCTTGGCATTCGTACTTTGACTTCAATGTTTATCAATGATTACGGTTTTATTTAGAAACCACAGAATGCGTTTATGTACGAGTGTGTAGTTTTTCACTGAGTTTTTATGGCCGCTTTCATTTCGATTTTATTGATGTTGTCAGGAGTTGTTGTTGCCGAATAAATTTATGCAGTTCTTCATTTGCCGAGTTTGAACACGTTTTGTTTTAAATTTCAGCGCTTACAGAGTAGCCGGATATTCTTTGCTTTCGGAATAATCTTCAGAATAACTATCGCTCATTTTGACTTCAAGATTATCGAATCCAATGGTTTCAAATTCCATCGCGCGACAGTCGCGGGTCCGTACGCTTTTCTAGTGGGGCCGTACGGCTTTTTCCGGCCCTGTTAGATGAAGGCGTACGGCCCTCATACGGGACTTTTTTTCTTATGGTTTTCCAAGGAAATAGCGCGCGGGTCCGTACGGGTCATATGATAATTAAAGTTATTATGGCTCGGCTCAGTTTACCTCAGTTTTCAATATGGTGAGTTGGTGTTGAAAATAGTAATTAAAGTTGTAATGAGCTCTCCGATTGGCTGGTGGGTGTTGAATACCGCACAGATATAACCAGAGCTTTTATTGGAGGTAATATGGCTTGGCTCGGCTCAGCTCAGCTCATTCAGGTGTTACTAGCACTTGTGAATATGGTTTGAAACAATTTAGTCACTTGTTTGTCTTAAGAGAGAAGTCTTTGTCTCCGTGTTTTTGTTCTTGCTTCCATAATATAAAATGCAATTGCAGGGAAATAAAATTGATTTTGTTTTCCTCTGCTTTAGCCGATCAGACCCCGTTGAACACAGCATTCCAAGGTGTTGGCACTCGCACATTGACTGGCGTGTCTCTAAAAATCCAGCAGTTCTACGCTTTGGTAGTCAAACGTTTCCACTACGCGCGGCGAAATTTCAAAGGTGTCATCTCTCAGATTCTTTTACCCGCCATTTTTATCACCATTGCTATGGTAATGGCCCTCTCGTTTCCAAAGCAACCAGACCAACCTCCGCTGGAGCTGACTCCGTCCATGTTCCCGCGGCCAAACTACATCCCGTTTGCAAACGAGGCCAAGGGAGTGAACCAGTTGGCGTCACGACTGGACAAAACATTGACGCTGCTCTCTGGGGTGGGGGCGACTTGCTGCCTCCGATCAGTCAACTTGACCACAACGAATGTGAAGCCGTCCAAGGAGGCCCTGGCTCAAATGTTCAACCATTCGTGCTCAGTGTCGATAGACGAAGTGTCTGAGGAGTATTTTAAACCGTCAAATCTTCACTTGTCGTACATTTATACAAATGGATCCAACGAGACCCAGTCAGTGACGCATAAGGACACAGGCAGGGGCTGCCGGTGCTCCGCAAACAAGACAGCTTATGTGTGTGACAGGGGCGCGGCCGGACCACACCCTAACGAGCTGGTCACCATAACGCTGGATACTCTGCAGAATATAACCGGGAGAAATATTTCAAAATACCTGTTGTATACCACGGAGACGTTCAGGCTTCACAGGTAATTTAAGCTGTAGACATACCGGGTGAAGCACGATTATCTGTACTCGTTTGGATTCACTGAAATAGTCCGGATAATCGAAACTGTTGATTGATCAACAGGTACATAAACTGCAATACATAAATTTATCATTAGCTTCAGTGCCTGCGGACGTTCGAGATAGTGAAACGTGTGAGTTTCAATGATCGTTCTTTTCTTTGTGTAGCTTTTTTACTTTTGTTTGCTACTTTTGTAGCTATTGTTTGTGACCATTGACATTCAATTTTGTAGGTACGGTGCGCTGTCGTTTGGCGAGGTGGTCAGTTTCGTGCCGCAGAAGTTAGACAAAGTTAAAATATCCTCTGTTAGGAGACTGGCCATTAGAGAAGCTGTTAAGGTTTGTACGGCGCATCAGTTATTATTTTTTTTTGCGTGAAAATTTTACAGCTTTCTCTTAAAGAATCTATAGGTGCTCTTCTATAGGATTTAGCTCATTTGACGATCAAAAATGGCTTGAAACATGCTCAGCAGCGCTGTTAAACGGCAAAACAGTATTTACTAAACTTTATTACAAACGTTTGTGACACCCAAATGTATAATGATAGTCTCACAGGAATTTCGATTTTACAAGACGTCGTGAGATCAGATACAAACGCACTTATGTAAACTTTCATGTTTGCTTACCCTGTTTATCTCTGGTTGTAGGCGTGGTACAACAGCAAGGGCTATCATGCATTACCGACCTACTTGAACGTCATGAACAATGCCATTCTACGAGCCTCTCTGGCGAAAGGAAAAGGCAATCCTTCTGCATATGGTAAGTACACACAGCGGTGTTGTCAGCTTGCGAGGGGCTGTGAGGAAGCCATCTTTTCTCGTACAGTAAAAGGTGCTTTATGCCAATATGGGCTGTTTACGCTCTACCATGTAACGTTCTAAAGTTTGTAAAGTTCTTTGTTCGAGTTGTCGCATTGGTTTTTATCTACTCTCTGTGTTTTCGTGTTTCATGTACCAAGGTCAGTATCAAAATTCTCCAACTCCTTTTCATAGTTACTTTACTCTTGTCCTAGTGAGAATTTGGTTTTAAATCAGTTGAAATATCCTCACGTAATGCTGCCATCTTTTTTCTCGTCATGACTAGTAAGCGTGCGTTCTTCAAAACGAAGTAGAGATAAAAGTTTCTCATTATGTTCGTGTTAACAGACGTTTTTCTTTCCATGACAGGTATAACGGTGTTCAACCATCCTTTCAACAATTCCGACTCAAATCAACTCTCAGCCACATACATGTGAGTAGCAACATTTGAATTTCCGTCTTAGTTACGTCAGAAAAGCAGCAAGCTTATTTTGGTTGGAATGTCATATTTGAGAATAGGTCGAGCCTGCAGTTTTCAGCAGGGATGTTGCTAGAAACGTGACGTGTCCTGATGGCGACAAGCTGACGTCACAACGTTCGGGGTTATTTTTGATTGTACAAGAAGAATTGGAAACTGTTCGGGTACTTTACGAAGTTTTGCTGAAGACGAATTCTTTATTCTTTTCTTCTTTTCTCTTTCAGGCGTCAAGGCACAGATCTTGTGATTGCCATCTTTGTCATCATCGCCATGTCGTTTGTACCGGCCAGTTTTGTTGTGTTTCTTGTAACTGAGAGAGCCTCCAAAGCCAAGCATCTGCAATTTGTTAGCGGTGTGGATCCCGTCATTTACTGGCTTTCCAACTACGTCTGGGATTTGGTAGGTGTCGAGGTTACACGACCCTAGACAATGTTTCGTTTAGTTTGTAGTTTGGGCGTGCTTTGTTTATAAGGTCCGTACAAAGTGGATGGTTTCTTAGTGACCATCACTGCTCGTGAAACAGCGACAGAAGACAAACGTCCCTGATGAACAAGAAAATTCTTAGAACTTGTGACAGTATGTAAGGAGAATTGATACTTTAAGACTAAGAGGAGTTTGTTTTGTCTTCAGTGTAACTACCTGATTCCAGCTTGCGCCTGTATCACTCTGCTGCATGTGTTCAAGGTACCTGCCTACTCCTCAGACACGAATTTCCCAGCTGTGGTCTGCCTCTTTTTGCTTTATGGGTGAGTTGTTATGATGTACCAATTAACATTCCTTGGTAAAGACAGGTACTGAGACAGTTAAGTGTCTTGCCATAGAATACAACACAACTCGGCAGCGCTTAAACCCGGATTGCTCCATGTAGTAGATAAATTATGAGCGGGAGATCTGTATGGGCGTTTACAATGGCGAGTCGATAGGCGAGTCATTGTAAGCGGACATACAGATCGGACCCGAATATTTTATTCTACTTGTGAAATAGAAGCAATAAATTGAATGCAAAGTATTGTTATGAGATTCTGTAGAGATCTGTATCAAAAGTTATAATGAATACTAATTAGCTGAGCAGGAGTTTGTATCAAAAGTTAATTGTATTGTTTGATTTGTATTGGGATTTACAGTTGTGTACATGTTATCTGAGTACTGTGCTGGGATTGGCTTGCACCCTGGTGAATAGATAATGAATTTTACAATCAGTATTCAAAACGCTTAGCATTGTTTCCTTTGCTCCGTCGATGGGCTCACGCTCGAAACGTCAGCTTTCCAAATTCGCTACGGCGGTTTATTTGCCTTAATCAACTTCCAGCTGATAACCAGCTAAGTGTTAGGCGAACGGAGCATTGCAGGAATGTCAAATTTATCGCCTGGTCTGAAGTATGGTTATTAACTAACCGTGACATGTTTTATTGCAGTTGGTCGATCACTCCAATCATGTACCCGGGAGCATTCTTTTTCAGTGAAGCTAGTTCAGCTTACGTGTTCATGATCGTGGTCAACCTGTTTGTTGGAGTCACCGCCACCACCACTACCTTCATTCTACAGCTCTTCCCCGATGATGTGGTAAGTACACTCGTGATCACAAAAGCAACAACTGACCTTGCTCGATTAAAATCTGCCTGAGCCTGTGGTCTTGCGTCAGAGGAATTGCTAAGCAATATGGCGCATTCTTATGACGTCATCCTGAGTTAACAGCATCCGTGACCAAAAAAACTCGCCAAGTGGTCTCGATTGCTCATTTTTTCTTTCATTTAGCTATTAAGTTCTTACTAGCATTCATTTTCCGTCCTACAGGTGTTAAGCAAAATCTACGATGCCTTGCGAGTTATCAATCTGGGATTTCCAAACTACTGCTTGGGACACGGCCTTATGGATCTGGCTTACAACCAGTATCTGACAGAATACTACACGCAGATAGGTATTAAAAGTACTTTCTAGGTAGTAACTGTAACGATCTTTTTAAGGTACTAAGAACTAAAATGCCAAAAAATACAGAAAGAAAATTGTCGGTTCTAAACGAATAAGAAGTGTCAGTCCTTAGTTAATCAACAAAGTCCGGCGAGTTACGGTGAATGACGTAATCTCGTTCAAAAATGCCTAAGACACCTTTCGGGAAGCGCTATCGCGTATTTTCGTCGACCTACCCCAAATGCGTTCGTTTTGAGCTGAAGTTGTGAATTTTTGTTTACTGGGATCTTAGTAATAAAGTTTTGCCTGTTTGTAGGTGAATACGAGAAGATTCGAGATCCATTTGAATGGATGCTCACAACACGCAACTTGGTGTGCATGGCGGTAGAAGGAGTTGTGTTCTTTATTTTTACCGTCCTGATCGAGTTCAGATTCTTTGTTAAGCCGAGGTAAGAAATGCACATTCAACATTTACAAATGTTTGTGAGTCACTTTAAACTTATGCTTCATTTTAGCGAATAGTCAGGGAATTTACTATCTGGTCAGGGAAATTTCTTGCGAAAGCCAGGTCTTGATTGTGAGTGTTGTTGATCACGACCGTCTTATGGCCCACGGGAATTGTTTCTGCAAAGAAACTGAAGCATATTTAAAGCGGAAATACTACTTTTTATTTCATCGACCTCACTTTTGGTGCATGGAAAGTTTTTATTTGGTCAATGAAAAGTCAGTGAATTTTAGTTTTGTTTTTGTTTTCTTCGTGGTTGGCAAATATACTTTGTTTTACTGCGCCGTGCTGCGGAGTTTAGATAACGTATGCTTATGACGTGTTTTCTCAGGCGCACTCAGGTGTCCAAGGAGCCAGTCGAGGGGCTGGACGAGGATGTGTTAGCTGAAAAAGAAAGGGTTCTTAGCGGAGGCGCCAGCAGGGACCTTATACGAATAGAAAACTTAACAAAGGTAAGCTTATGAATCCTCCTTGTCGCTTCATGCTAATGAAACTGGGATAAGCTTCAGTCTCGTATGCAGACTTTACCATTTTTTACTGTGAAGAATTCAAGAATTTGAACTATTCCTAAGGGCGAGGAAATCGTTTCTTGAGATCGCAGTAAAGAAAGTAGTCACCGAAGAGCAGGAAACTAGGAATAGCGCCAAATTATTAATACAATAAGTGAGACCATAGAAAAGTATTTTGAGGTGGTTTTCTTTTGTAGGTATACTTTTCAAGAAAGAGAGGTAAACATCTCGCTGTGGATAGACTGTGTTTAGGAGTTCCAAAGGGGGAGGTGAGTTAACACCAGGCGCAAGCTCAAACTAAGAATTCTCCTCACTAACTGTATGTTATGGCGGTAGCGACTGACCATTTTCTTAATTCCCGTTACCTGTTCGTTTAGCACAGTGTTGATTTTCCAAGCAGAAACCGCTACATGTCTCAATTTTCTTGACTTCCAGCGCTTATTTTTTCTTTCCACTTTTGCAAGCTGCAGTGATTGAAAAAAGTCCTGTACTGAAGAAAAAAGTGAAGGAAAAGTGTACATTTTTTCGTTGAGTTTCTTTTATTACTGTTATAATTGCAGTGTTTTGGCCTGCTTGGCGTTAACGGAGCAGGAAAAACCAGCACATTTAAGATGCTAACTGGAGACACTTCCATGACTGCAGGAAATGCTTTCCTAAACTCCCACAGGTCAGTAGGTCAAACCATTAACCATCGCTTTACTGTGTTGTTAGTTTAGCAAGGTTTATAGGGCATCTACAAGGAGCCACTTGCATAAGGTTAACGTTTTGTCACAAAGTATATCGTTTCCGATGTTTAAAATCGCCTCCGAATAGAAGAAAACCTCAGAATAGCAGTTTACTAAAACACTACGTTCCAAAAATAAAGGAAACAGGAACAAGAATGGTTGACTGGCTGGCTGTCGTGACTGACTGACTGACCAACTGAATGATATGACTGACTGACTGACTGACCAACTGACCGACTGACCGACCCACCGATTGACCGACCCACCCACCGACCGACTGACTGTCGTGGCTGACTGACTGATACTGACTGATTTACTGACTGACTGCCTAGCTGCCTGCATGACTGATTGACTGACTGTCTGTTTGATTGATTGAATTTATTGTCCCGACAATAAAAACTGATTAATTGCCTTATTTTTGTGATCGCAGTATTGTGTCGGAGATGCAGAAGGTCCACAAGTGCATGGGTTACTGTCCTCAGTTTGACACGCTTGTTGACGAGCTGACTGCCAGTGAACACCTTACTCTGTATGCGCGACTCAGAGGAGTTCCTGAAAACGAATTGCAGAAAGTAAGTGCGACTATCTTGTGTGTAGCGCTCTCTACCTTTAAACTCATGAACCCCTTGCTCTCAGCGTCAATAGTTTATTCAGTTAAATATGGTTCTAACATGTACTTTAATTTCTGCGGTTAAAGTGTGTGATGGTTTAAATGAGAACTATTGAGAGGTACTTTCATATGATACGTTTTTCAAGATTTCGTAAAATAAAAGTTAATTTTCTTATTTATTTTGAACTTTGAGGTGTTTTTGCCAACAGATGGTATTTAACTTGCAAAACGCCAAATCGGTCAGGGTGATGAGAGGCGGTTGTATTCCAAGGCTGTTGTCTATTTTATTATTTAGAGTTCTACTCTTGCTCCGTTTTTGTTGTGAATGTGCACCGTAGCCTTGAAGTCTATTCTTTGCTTCACCTCTAAGAGGCTGGGTTCTGTCTCCGTATTACGTGAAGAAAGAGTCTTATTACTGTCAGGAACGTCTTAGTGATCTTATGAACCCTTGCAACATCAAGGAGCCTATGATAAACTGCTGTTGGTTAACAACTTCAGCGTAAATCCAGATTTTGACGCGGGCGCTAATTTTTTTGTGATTGATAGGTTGTATCTTGGGCGATCAAGAAGCTTGCACTAACTCGTTATGCCAACAAACCCAGCAAAACGTACAGCGGTGGTAACAAAAGGAAACTTTCTGCTGCCATGGCGCTGATTGGTAACCCGCCAATAATATTCTTGGTAAGAAATCATTTCTTTGCATCTAATGTGTTTTTACCTGCATCAGAAGTTTGGATTTCGAACCTAGCCAGTGACTTTGTGCTTAGACAAGGCGCATTATCTCCTAATGTTTGTCAATCATCCAGGATTATAAGTGGGTAAGGGCGATGTTTTCTTAGGGAAACTTGTAAAAACGCGCGGAGGAGGAGGGTGTTGTGGGAGGGGGGGGGGGGGGGGTGGTGGGTGGGTAACGTGCGTTGGACGATCATCGCACCCAGGGGGTGTAGCAAGACTTCTAGTCGCTCTTGGTAAGGAAACTAGAGTTAAGTGCTATCTACATGCGCCCTTGCTCGTCCAAGTACTAACGGCCTGCTACGTGTTTGTTCAGGATGAGCCTACCACAGGAATGGACCCGCATGCCCGTCGCTTTCTGTGGAATCTGATTCTGGAGATCATCAAGGACGGACGCTCCGTCATCTTGACTTCACACAGGTCAGTTTTAGTTAAATGTCCGCCTAAACTCCTACCCATGATCGAATCAGTCCGTTTCTAAAATTTCTTTATCTTTTACGCTCGACAGTATGGAGGAATGCGAAGCATTATGTACTCGTTTGGCGATCATGGTCAATGGCCGATTCAAGTGTCTGGGAAGCTGTCAGCACTTGAAAAACAAGTAAGTAGCGTTAGTTTAGTATTATCGCTAACTCTTCAAATCTTGTCTTTGCCTTCTCTTTAGTGCACTGCACAGTAGTAAGGTCAGGGACACTAAGACAGCTTCAATTTTCCTGTAGGTTCGGGGAGGGTTACATCATCACGGTCCGGGTCCAGGGAGACTTACCGAATTTGGACCCTCTCTACCAGTTCTTCTCAGACAAGTTTCCACGTGCCACTCTGAAGGTAAGAATCAGCTAAATGAACTTTTAAATTAGGCGATTCATATAGTTGGCTACGCTCTCTTTTTATAAGAACGTCTCAGTAATTTTCGGCCGTGGCTGAGCGTATGTTCGTACTTTTTTTCGACGAACTTGAGCCTGCAAATGTTCTTATTTTTGAAAGTTTAAAATAAAGTGGTCCTGCGGTAAATTCACTTCGAAGCGATATATGCATGTTTACGTTACTATTTGGGTTGCGTTGTTTTCCTTATAAGTTATAAATATGAATTATAAGTAACTGTGGTCACTTCGTGGGTGGCCCCTCCACGTTGTGTAATTGCTATAGGAAATGGAGCCGAAACCAATTGTAGAAATGCATGCATTTTAGGTATTCTACTGATGAACGGTTACGGCAATTAGATATTTACATGAGATACTATTGTTTGTGGTCTGTCCCCTTAGAATTGGTTCCAGGTTAAATTTGAGTAAAGGTTGATTCATTTAGTGCCTATATTTGTCATTTGCAACAAAAAGAAAAGTAAATTTCAGCGTTGGGTAAGTTCGTAGGATGTTCTAAAATGTTGGCCCTTCTCAATCTCAACGTTCTTATAAAAAAGGTTCATAAAAGACCAATGCGATCTCCAACGACATTTGTTGAGGCGCTTTCCTCATAGAGTATGTATGACGAGCAATCTTACTATACAGCCTTTTTACCAGTTTGTTCCTTTCTATAATAGCCCTTAAAACAGTTGCCTCGGTTCACACGCAAACGAAGCCTGACCCAAATGTGTGGTTTGCATGTCATTTTGCTTACACTCTTTTCGTTCCAGGAACATCATCACAACATGGTTCAGTACCAGCTCCCCTCCGGTGTGATGGCGCTGTCCGAGGTGTTTGGCCATATCGAGTCATCTTATGAATTTTTGAAGATCGAGGACTATTCCGTCAGCCAGACTACTCTAGATAATGTAAGAGCGACGTTTCATTTCTCATTTAATTCGGTTTTGTGAGCTGGATTGATAAGTTCTTTCTTTCCAGGTTTTCATCAACTTCGCCCGTCAACAAACGGACGAAACCGATTACGATGACAAAACCCTGTCGTCGGGAAGTACTGGCTCGAGATTTAGAGTACGCAGGCGCGCCGAGAGGTTAAGAGACATATGGTCTGATGAGGTACGCTTCAGTGCTTTGGAAGAGGAGGACGGGGGGCCTGGGGCGGGTGACGATGACGACTGGCAAGTTACCTTCTCTGACCGGGTGAGTGTCAAATGGTGACCGCGCTTTTTGTGGGTTTATATCCCACGGGGAATGTTCAGACCTCTTTTACCCCTGGGAATAGCCGAATCCTTGTGAAGAGCTTTATTGTGCTCAGGGGTGTTCGTTACAGGACGCGAAGGATAGGCGTTTAGTTACTTTTTCGATTATTACCTTGATTGTAACTGTCAACAGCGCTAACAACATCCTGACTCCACAGAGTTACAACAAAAACCTTCATTTTTCATTCGTAAAACTTTCATACAGTGTAAACGATTACTAAAACGTCAATGATTCGCTTCCTATCCTGAACCACTAAAAAAACACATTTGACTGCTTGCTCAATATAAAAACCTTCTTTATGACTGCTGTTTTTCAGGCACGCCTCAGCTTTGGGACTTCCGTGGATTTCTAAAGGAGAAGCCATATTTTAATTATATAAACTGGGGTATCTAATTTATGTTCTAGTAAATTAATGCTGACGTATGTACTAGCGGTGTATTGTTATGATAGCTGTCTGTATAAGCTCGACCGGAACACTGCCAGGAAAACAGGCAAAAAAGAAACTATATTATATTTAACTACGTGATCAAGTTAATTATTTATTATTATTTATAAACTGTATTTGTTTGACGGGGTACGAGGTTTTCCAATGAGCAAAATGAGCGGAAAAGTTAGTTTACTTAGGTGCTTTACGCCGTTCAGTGACTTGTGCAAGAAAGGAAACTTCTGTAGTAATTTAAAAACGTTGGGTGAAATTGAGGGTAGTTTTCTAGTTAAAAATAAAAATAACCGCTGGATTTCGGTCGCTTGTTATTTTAACTAGTGTGCTTTGCAACTGCTTGTTTTATACATAGATAGCAAACTTTGTTGGGTTAACTATGATAAAAAAAGGGGAAAACAGAATATTAAAATAAGCAGAGGACGTTCCCGCTCTCTTTGGAATTGGGGAAAAATAATAACAGTATTTTGGTTAAGGTTGTTAACATCATTATATCTAATGAAATCAAGGGAAATAAAACAAGAATAAACCCTTGCTGTTGTTGCTGGTTTATTAAATACAGCTTTTAAACAAGAAGTTCCAATATAAAAGGGATGGCACCAACCACATTTCACACCTTTCGGGCGCGAAATGCAAATTTTTACCCTTGCATTCATGGCATTTTGCAGAGTCAAGCATCCTGCAAACTGAATACGCTTCAAAATCTCATGAAACCAAAAGATACCCTGTACAAAAATAAGATATAACTTGTTCACGTTTCAGCATAACATTCTCAACAAAAATGAAGCACATTTCACCAGCAACTGTCTTTGCCGACTCAATTCTTGAGTTCACTTTCGCTTTCACTTCAATTTCACTTTGAAGGCTGGGACTATGGACAGTATCAAACCGACGAAACTCAGTGTTGAGCAGTACTTTCATGTGGCATTCTTTATTGTGCTGTGCATGGTGGTACTGTCGTTTAGATATGTCGATGAAACCCTAGGGTGTGATTATTTAACTGTTTGTTGAGCAGTACTTTGATGTAGTGTGCACAAGGTGATTTCCCATTCAGTACTTTCTTGTGGAACTGTTTAGTATGCTACCCAAAGTGTAATCTAGTTTACAAATCCTAGTGCGTGACCATTCAAATTAAGATTTTGAGGAGTATTTTCATGGGTTTTGTACAAGTATGTTCCTGTACCCATTTCCTTTCTCAGTGTCACATCAGGCCCTTAAGGGCCTCTGTGCGCAAGTGCGTGACCATTTAAATTATGCCACTGTGTCTTACTTTCAAGTGGAGTAATGCACTCAATTCAAATGAAAGCTGTTGAAGAGTACTTGGTCTAAGTGTATTTTACTAATCTAGTTCTAAACGTTCATTTTCTTGAAGCAAAGAAGCAGAGCACTGCAACATGATCATTGTTTCAAGTTTTTCTTTATTGAATATCAAAATTTATGATCCTCCAGGATCCTGCTGGCAAACTCCAAAGTTAACAAGTCATCTGAGCTCATTAATTTTATAACCACCTCAAGGTACTTCGAGAACAAAAAATTCAATTGAAACAAGTTAAATAAATGAAAACATTTGCTCAAGCATGCAGTCAAACAAACCATAGTACACTATTTAAAACAATTTTCTAGTTAGGGTCACCGGTATCTCATTCCTAAAACGAACCAAGGCTGTGTACCACGCCTTTATTAACCAGGCGTAACCTCCCCACTAGCTAAGACCTCGCTCGAGATGCGGCCTCTCAGAGAGAGACAGAACGGCTCAGTTCTAACAGTGGGTCGAGCAATTATATAACATTTCATTCATTGACTATTGTAACTGGGTGAATTTTAATTCCATCACTCTGCCATTTTAAAGGACGCTATCGCCTTCTCTATTTTTCCAAGCTCAGTCTCCAACTGCTTGAGCTAAAAATCAAAATCAAGAGAACAAGAGTCAGAATTGGCAACACTTTAAACTTTGTTTCAGAGCCAAGGAACAGCAATTTGAGAAACATTGGCCTCTTTCTCAAGGAGTTATACTCTTCTTATTTTCCACTCCGAGTTAAATATATTTGTTTTAACAGAGTTGAGTGCCCCCCCCCCCCCCAAAAAAGGCTAAACTTTGTGAAAGGAGTGCTGTTATATTCCAATGTCTTAGCTTATCAAAGAACAGCACTGTGGGTAGGGTCGACTTCTTGACGTCCCAAGTCTCGAACTTTACTCCCTAACTATTACGCCAAGATAACTTGCATTCACTTGCCATGTTCTTTAGCAATAACTTTTTGTCCAATCTTAATATTATGTTGGGACTACATGGAGATAGCTTCATGCACCCTTCATCGGATAAGTGAGATTTTGACTGGGAAAACCAAATAAAACATACCTTTTCTGTATTCTGTTGTTGAACATTCTCTGGCACCTGAAACGTTTGTAAAAACAGCAGATGTTAGAACAATGCCTCCTCGCAGCAGCTGGGTTAACGACCTCGTTTGCAGGGTCTCTCTTATTCTCGTCCCAAGAGCGAGAGGACGGGAAGAAGAGAGGCCCTGGGAAAGAGGTTGCTGCGTTATTTGGCCTTGGGTCATCGCGTAACGCTTTTAGCGAAAACTAAGAATTACTACTTGGAGAGTGGGACCGAAATATTAACAAAGATATCAGTGTTGGCTGTGAAACATTCTCCAATGCGGCTGGTTCGATGTTCGCTGCTGCCCTTGTCAGAAGTACGTCTTCAGTTGTTTTTTTTTTTTCATTTTGCTGCCCGCTGGCTTTGATGAAGTAAAACCAATTAGTCAGTTGTAAAAACAGATGGCAAAGATATTGTCGCAGTGCCCTAAATGCGCCAATTGAGTCATACATTAAGTACTCAACGAAACTAAACAAAGGCGAATAAAGGTATTTGGAATTCTCTCATTGTACCTTTGTTGCGTAGTCAGCAATTTCCATGGCTTCCCTCAATTTTCCAAGCTGGCCATTCAGTTTCTCCTTTTTGCCCTCCAACTTGGTGATTTCTTTACCTACGTCCACCAAGCCCTAAAAATAAACGGATGAATGTAATCGTTCTTAATACGAAGGAAATTTTGGAAATCGTGTATGATGGGATACGCACCTCGAGAAGCACGTGAACTTCACACTTGTCTGACACAGTAGCCACAGCACATCCCTGAGGTGGCTTCTCTTCACACGCAACATGAATCCTGTCAAATTAACAGTAAAAAAGACAATCTTCAAAGGTTATGTTGATTCTATCAAGTTACAACATGGGAAAAGAGAAAGAGTTCAAACGCGCCATGATTCCTGACTTAGTAAAAATATATGGACAGAGAAAAGATTGAGAGTAAAGTACGTACATGTCAAAGACGAGATCGCAACACATTATAATTCCTTATTACCTTTCACTGGAGCTAAGCGTGCATGCTGTGTCCGTGTATTTGTTGATGGTTTCTGCCAAAGACTGCTCGGAGAAAACTACATACACTGTACAGATAAAACAAAGGGAGCAAAGTTTTATTTATAGAAGATTGATTCTCTACAATTTGATATAAAAAAACTCCTATTGAAGCATGTCTCGAGTAAGTAAGAAAGTCAATCAATCAATCAATCAATCAATCAATCAATCAATCAATCAAGCAAGCAAGCAAGCAAGCAAGCAAGCAAGCAAGCAAGCAAGCAAGCAAGCAAGCAATCAATCAATCAATCAATCAATCAATCAATCAATCAATACCTTCAGGCTTGGCACGGGTCAAATTATACTCC
Organism: Meandrina meandrites; assembly: GCA_963693305.1. Taxonomy (NCBI): domain Eukaryota; kingdom Metazoa; phylum Cnidaria; class Anthozoa; order Scleractinia; family Meandrinidae; genus Meandrina; species Meandrina meandrites. Next base: position 20,164,730 of record OY855904.1, read on the forward strand.
TGGCGAATGGAACGGATTGTTTTAACAATGCTCTGTAATAAATTCATCTCATCTTCAAGGGTGGTGTCTCTCCAAGGAAGCTGCAAATAAAATTAATTATAAACCAGTTATCATGGAAAGCATTACAACCAGTACTACTGTGGTGGATTTTTTTTTAGTAAAGGGACTGTCAATTTAAAACATTTTGAAACTTTATTTCTTTTTTTTAGTGTACATTACCAATAACATAACAGCCCAAGCGGTTCATGTTTTGGCGAGTTACAAAAGAAAATGATAAGAGACCTCCTCCGCCCCCCCCCCCCCCCCCCCTCCCCTCCTTCCCACTCCCCAAGTTGTCGTTGTGATGGGAAATTCAAGAGTTTAACATTCAAAAAATCTCCTTTCCTCGCACACCACTTACTTCCTCAGGGTAAGGTGTAACGCAGATACTCGGCGGTGAGTTCTCAGTCCTTCGCGGCAATCGTTGATATAGCTCCTCTGTCACATAAGGCATGAATGGACTGAGAAGAATCAAACCATTCTCCAAACACGTGTATCTTTAAAAGGTTAAGAAATTTCACAAAATATTGACTTCTTTGTCTGCAATGCTGTGCGTGCAAATGTGATTATTGTTTGAAAACAGCCTGAAGAGGCAAACGCTAAGTACACGTGAATAAGCAAATGGAAAAACAGGGAATAAAATTGGGAGGATACAGTGTGTTGCGCGCCGTGTTGACAGTTTCTTTGTTGTCACTTTGGAGAACTGGTTTGAGGTACTCCTGCAAGAGAAAACGACAGATTTATAGTACATGTAGGTGATGTGTAGTTATTTATCTTCGCAAGGCAAAATTCTTTTCAAACTCGTCAACAACCTTTGAATACTTTGATACACGCTATGTACTACTATCATAAAACTCTGGCTTTCTTTACAGAGATTCTAACAATGCTTTCAGGGGAAGCAAGTACTATTACGTGCCACTTCCGCAACGAGAACATGTCTCACCACGGGCTCACTCTACTTTTGGAAAACCACTTCTTCTAAAAGCAACCTTAATTTTCAAGAAAATGCTGTTTCGTACCAAATAAACGTCGCACAGTTCATAAAGCCAGAAGTTGTACATGGCAGTGGTAGCCGATGGGAAGTCATAATTCTTAAAGCCCTCATTGGCTGTTTTCACCGCGTCAGATAGCCGGCTCAGAATCCAGCGGTCTTCTAGAGTCTCGTTGCCTATTAGCTGTGAAAAGACAAAATGAAAAACTCTTAGGTAAAACTATTAGGCAAACTCGCAATCTGATTGGCAAAGCAAGTGCGGTCTTATTTTCCATATACTGGGAGCGCGCGCAAGTAAATCTGCCGAAGTCACAAACCAAAACTATAAATAAACCACTTTCACTTTCTTGGTTTCTACCGATTTTTAATAGTTTGCTCGGGGCTCAATTCCCCTCGCCAACTATTAGCCGATAAAAACATGGAACTTGCCGTCTAATTTAAACACACATGTAATCTAAGTGTATATGAATGGCCGCTCACTTCAAGGTGCCACAATTTAGACGTTAATCATTTTAGTCCTTTAATCTGTTGTGACGAAGATCTAGTACTACATCAAGACAACAGAGCCCTTAAGAACAGAGTACGGCTTGGGTAAGACCATATTGCCTTCAGCGCGTGTGCTTCGTCACGCCGCCAGCGCCGCCCATTTTGGCGGGAAAATTGGCGGGAAAGAGTTTGTAACCGTCGCGCTGTTGACTACGAGTGTTTTTTTTGTCGGTACAACGAGATAAGCTGCTACCGTTTCAATTTTGAAGACAAAATGGCAAACCTCTTCTCAAGGGAAATGTCAGCTCTAAAAAGGAGCTGGACTGTATAAATATTTTGACAACTTTAGCAGTAAAAAATGTTAAGCCTGAGCGTCTACCGTAAAAGCAAATGAAGTGATGTTATCCAAAGCTGTCCTACAACGAACGAACAAGTTATCGGACAACACTTGATGTTTCAGCAACGGTAAGTGTTCTTTGTCTATGTACACAGCGTTTTGCTGAACTTAGTCGTATAATTTAGTAAGGACTTGATGAAGCAAGTAAGGACTTCAAGATATCGATAAAAAAAAACCACGCGACCATGTCTTGCCAGTATAAAATGTGGACACAGCATGTGATGATAGAAACACTTCTAAGAAAAAGAAATTTGTTATTTGTATTCTTGTCGCATTAAGTTCAACATCAGTTCTATACCGTTCGCTATCTGCGTAATACTAATTTTCTAATACAGGAAACAAAGAAAAAAAACCCTTGTTCGCCACTTTGAAAATGGCAAGCGACAAAATCTGGTGGACGGTATATTAAATTAACACAGATGAACTGAGCTCTCTCCAATACACTTTGTGGTTTCCTGAAGAATTCTTCTCTGCCTCGTTGAACCCTTTCAGTTGTCATAACTCAAACTGAGGTGATTGCAATTTATGGGGGAGAAGAAGGGACGAAGATGCCTCTTCTTTTCCCTACTAAATGATTTCATTTACTCTCTTTACCTGTGCTCGACAATGATAACAAAGTCTGCTGAATAATAACTAATCTCACCTCTGGTTTGACGTTTGGTTTAAAGTCGGATCCAAGACCGCTGAGTGCAAACTTTGTGGCGTTCCACAACTTGTTGCAGAAATGACGATAGCCCTGTACACGAAGAACGTCGAGATTGATGTCACGTCCTGTAAACCAACAAGGCCCAAAAGAGCATAATTAGTTTAAGCGCAATGACAAGAAGGATAAAAAGTACGTAGTCACCTACTGAATCTTACAGCAATTGCAAAACATTTTTTATCACGCAAAACGAGTGAGTTTGGAAGATTATCTGCACCGCGCACAGATAGCAAGGACGTCCATGTATCTTCGTCCAACACTGAGACGAGGGGTTAACGCCCGAAACGTCAACTTTTCCAAATTCGCTACGTCGGTTTGTTGGGTAAGGTAACGAATCCGATCCAACCGACGTGTCGGCCGACACACCATCGACACGCTACCACGACACACTACAACGCGTCGGCCGACGGACTGCCAGTTGACAATTAACAAAGTGTTTTACTTGCATTCCCGCCAACGCAGCACAACGGTTTCTTGAGAAACTAATAACTTTGGTTAACACTGACTTACCTTGTGCTGTATAAGCACAGAGTGCAAACCGCAAGGCATCAGTGCCACACTCGGGAATTCCTTCAGGATAATCTTCTTTCTGCGAAGACAATAAGTTAAAACTACACTTCCATCTGCTTTAAGTATTATTTGTTTTAATAAGCTCACACTTTAGTTAGTCAGGCTGAAGCAGTGACCACTGAGCTTGCGGCCTAGGTCACTGGAAACCAGTGGTTTGATTTTGTAGAGCATTGCCCGTCACATGACAGTATCCCATTAGAAAACAAGGATGGCTAACCTGTCCCTTTTTAGCGTGTTCCACCTCTCTTGGATCCAGGTTACTGTTTTCAAGCTGAAGGTGAAGATCCTAGGAAAAACACGATCTGTGATTTATCATTGTCAACTTAGGCATGTATATAATTAAAGCTAGAAAAAAATAACAATTTCCTGAAAAAATTTCAAGCAGTGCTCTTGAATTGTGTGCCACTTACTTCCAGTGATACACCCTTAATGACGTCAACGGGGTCGATAACATTCCCAAGAGACTTGCTCATTTTCCTGCCATGCGCATCTCGCACCATTGCGTGGAGGAACACTTCAGTGAATGGCAGCTGACCAGTGAGCTTGAGGCCCAGTTTCACCATCCGGGCAATCCAGAAGAACAGGATGTCATGGCCAGTCTCTAAGAGCGTGCCAGGATAAAACACCTTGTAATCTTCAGTCTGCAAGGAAAAGAAATTACTATCTCCAATCAGCTGCAATATAAAGGCGAAGTACTCGACGCCATAGAAGTCAAGAGTTATCTCATACATGAGTTCTACTTTACGCACTCAGCCTCGCACCAGTCTCTCTCGGTCTCGGTCTCACTCGTCACAGCAAGAATGAAATCTTCCTTGAACTAATTGAACTTTAAGATTCTTGAGCAAGAGGATCAGAAAGTGAGTTAGTCTTCAACCAAGTGGTGTGGTTAAGAACAGATGGCAGTCCGTTCCCACAAACCACTGTCTGGCGCAAATTACAACATCATCTCCTCTGCATTAAGTTCTGTTCCTAAATTTAAACTCACTTATACAGTAAACTAGGATATTCCTGCAAATTTTAAAACTCGCAAGCTTCAGAATATTCATTGGAAAATAACACGAAAACAACTATGGAATGATACTATGCTTTAAGCTTGGTAGAAACACGATGCAGATGCATTAATCAGTCAAAGACACAAGCTACTTGAAAATTGAAATCTGAGTTCTCTTGGCAGCAGTTGAACCTTAGGGCCTTAACTACTAAAAGTGTTTTCTGAATAGCAAACTGACCTCTTCTGGCCATCCAAATATGGAGAAAGGAAAAAGGCCGGAGGAGAACCACGTATCTAACACGTCCTCGTCTGCAACATAACCATGATACATAGTTAGGCATAACCATGTGAGATTTATAAGCACCCAACAGATGCTGGAACGCTAATATAATAGTGATTCAACTTAACACAGCCATCTAGTTCATCTCGACTACAGTTACAGGATGGCAACGATTTATAGAAAACATTTCCTCTACAATTGTTTTTCTCCTTTTGAGTTATGTATAAGTCATTTTACCAAATATTTGAAGAAGCATTGATTTCAGTTAGTTCCAGACTCGTATTGTGTAAGAAAGCTTGATATGAGTCAACGTGGTTTTAACCTTTCCGTCTGTGGCTGGGTAGGACCAGTCAAATGAAAGCTATCGATAACGCAGTACTTTCACGTGGTGGTGTTCATTTTTCATTGTTTTCCCAAAAAAGGCAAATTCAGTGGTTCAGTGGCAACCTCTCTTACAAAAACCGAAGGTTCAGTCAGCGCTCTGCGGTGGGATTGTGACTCTGGCGGAACTAAAGTCGTGCACATTCTGTACCTTGTTTTAGGGTGATCTTCTCAGGGGCTACGTTGAACCTTTCTGCCGCTTTCTTTAGCACTTCCTCTTCTGTCCGACCACTAGAATAAAGTCAGCAAAAATATAGCACCTTGACACTAATTTTAATCGAAAGATGTACGACCCTGGTGCCTTTCATTTTTGCGAGGATCGAAGTTTGTGCTCTGCTAGTTTTCAGGAAGCAAATAGGGGTAAGCGCCCAAGTGCTCAAAATTTCGCTTGGAGGCATTCATTTCGTGCTTAATTTTCATTATTCCGATACGACTGAATACTGTTTTTTAACAAATCAAGAAATCAGGGCTGAACTGAAATCAAGCTAACAGGGCAAAAACAAAAGTGTTAGTATGGTTGCTTTACACGGTAGTTATTCTTATACATGTATCAATGATGATTTTTCGTTAGTTTTTTCTTGCCTTTGCAAACAATTGTAAGATTCATATTTAAAGTGTCCTATAATGTTTCACCTTACCTGACCCAGTATTTACCATCTGTATCCTGGAAAAGAGATGTATGTTGTAAGCTTTTCTAAGCAAGGAACTCGGATAAGCACACTCACGTTAAGTGAATTATAAAAGAAAAATATCTTGCAAGTAAAATCTACTGCACGTGCAAAACACTCAAGGAGAGACTGCATGAATCGATGCAAGGGGGAATAAAAGTTAAATCTACTGTAAAGATTGAAAAACTGGGAAGTTTAATCATAAGAAGATCTTTGAAAACAAGACAAAACAAAACCAAAACCCTCTCACCTCCCCTGGTGGAACACTTGGATCGTCAATAGTCACAAAGTATGCTGGGATACGATGACCCCACCAAAGTTGTCGGGAAATGCACCAGTCCCTAGAAAAGAAAAAAACAATTCTTAGTACAGTGTGTAGTCCTCATCTTAACTAATACATTTAGGCATGTCTGGTTTTGGAAGGTTCACGTCAGTTGGGAGAATAGATCAGTGCATCATGTGCATAGACAAGCTCAATCACTGACTTTTTTTCCCATAAAAGAAAAATGCAGATGTAGTAATACAGAAAATACATCATCCACTTGGTTGAGATATTCTTTCTTTTGGCTGTTGCCATTCAAAATCGTGTCATGCAAGAGGATCAGAAAGTGAGTTAGTCTTCAACCAAGTGGTGTGGTTTAGAACAGATGGCAGTCCGTTCCCACAAACCACTGTCTGGCGCAAATTACAACATCATCTCCTCTGCACCAGGTTCCTAGATTTGAACTCGGCTGTAAACTAGGGTATTCCAGCAAATTTTCAGAACTAAAACTAATAAAATGTTTAGTATAAGAAGAATTCCTTTTTTCAAGAATGCACACTTTTACCAGTACTATAATATACTAACCTACAGTTCTCAAGCCAACTGTACCAGACCTTTTCATGCATGCTGGGAATAATCTTAAGATCTCCGTTTCGAACTGCCTGCAGGTACAATTCAACAAATATCCCAAACATTACAAACAACACAACTAATAAGGAGGTAAACAAGTAGTTAATGTACTCTGCACATGTACAACTAGTTTCAAACTGCCTCTAATTTGAAGCTTAATAAAATTGCCAGGGAAATATATACAGTCAAATAGTAGCCAAATAGGTAAGTTCTTTTCCTTAGTGGAAACTTCTGAACATGTGCTGGCATTACATTACATGTGCTCTGGTTTCTACAGTGTATGTCTAATTAAACAATAAGCTTGAGGTTTTTGTAACAAGAAGAGATGTGTAATTACTATATATCACTCCCTGGACCAGGCAACATTGATTAGTAGTAGAAGTATCAGTTGTAACAATAATAATGGCAATTAATCAATTGTAATGTAAGTTAGATAACAATAGCCATCCTTTTGATTTGTATCCCTGTATTGTAATAGTGGTTATAATAATAAATAAATAAATAATAAAAAAGAGCTTGAGGTTTTATAGTTGGCAGGGAGCGAAGCCGTGAGTCAACTATCAAAAGATGATAGACACTGAAAGCAAGAGGTCTAATTGCTTAATCCAGAAAGCAATCTATTCATCAAAACATTCAGTGAATCAAAGTGGTTTATTTCTTTTTGTGTACCTTTACAGCCATGTCTGCCATTTCTTGACAGTCGACATACCACTGAGGTTTGATAAGTGGTTCGACAATGTCTTTAGAGCGACTAGAAGAAAAAGGTATGTAAATTAATTAGCCATGTTTAGATGAACTTTGTTTGTTACCAGTAAGTAATCACATTTTACAGGCTGCTGTGCAATGCAATAATTTATGCAATGTCCATACTCTACAGGCCTTAATTTGCCAGATACACATCCTAACAATCATAACATTCAATTTAAGAAAGCTTCTACTGCAAGAGGATCAGAAAGTGACTTTGTCTTCAACCAAGTGGTGTGGTTTAGAACAGATGGCAGTCCGTTCCCACAGACCACAGTCTGGCGCAAATTACAACATCATCTCCTCTGCCCTAGAATTGAGACTTACCAGTACTTTGAAGAAAACAGTAATCTAAGTAGTTATTACATTACAAAACTTATTCAATTTGACATATAATTATTATCAAAATATCAATTATGTCAATACTATTGTCCAGCATACAGGTGATGTGAACAGAAACACCATTAACAAGGTGATAATTATTATCTCATAATTATCTACAATGTAACATTAAAAGGAATGCACATCATTAGATCAATGACAAGAATTAACTGGAGCTTGAAACTGACCTACAGACTGGAACTACCATCTGATTGTCTTCTGTTTTGATAAAAAGACCTTTTGCAGTGAGAGCATCAAGTACAACTTTCCTAGCATTAAATCTTTTCAAGCCCTTCAAAAGAAAAGAAAGAAAGGAAAAGACATCCAAATATTAATATTTCCAGTAACATTCCATCAGTCCATCCTCTCCCTCATCCATTAATCTCTCATTCATCTGTCCTCTCTGTCCTTCCATCTGTACATCAGTCAGTCAGTCAGTCAGTCAGTCAGTCAGTCAGTCAGTCAGTCAGTCAGTCAGTCAGTCAGTCAGTCAGTGTGTTGGTAGGTCGGTAGGTTGGTCAGATCAGTCAGTTGGTTGGTGGGTCCGTCAGTGTGTCAGTCAGTGTTTCAGTTAGCCAGTTAGTCTGTCTATCAATTATTGTTACCCATGATAAGTTTCTTTGTGAATCAACAGACAACTTACCGCAAAGTGCTGGAACTCTGGGTAGAAGTCCTTGAGAGTTTTTATGTTTCCATTGTCATCAATCATGGTAACAAATGGCAGGTTGTGTCTTTGACCAACTCCATAATCATTGTGATCATGGGCTGGAGTTATCTTTACTGCACCTAAAGCAGAATAGTGACCCAAGAGCATAAGAGTTGTCTCATAGTATATTAAGCATACCAACTAATTAAACTCATCACCAATAGATGAGTACATGGAGAAGTTGCCTGAAATCTAAATGTATATGGGAGCCGCCAGCAAGAGCGGATGCTGACCATGCATGACAACCCTTTGAACAGCAACAACCAGGCACCCTCACACTGAGAAAAGCTCAGTGAAGTATATCCAAATACTTACCAATACTTACCTAGGTGGAAGGGGGGAGGGGTCGGAACAAAGAGCAATAGGCCATATTCGTATTCTCGGTATTGGACTGGAACTAGCTTGCAATGGAGGCTAATGCGGGGGAATATAATTAAAAAGAGCGTCATGTGATTTGCATTTGAAAAGATTCCCCGCATTAGCCTCAATTGGAAGTTAGTTCCAGTCCAATACCGAGAATACGAATATGGCCTATTGCAAGCACTTCACATGATCCTGAGACTGCCCCAACTGGCCGAATTCCTGCTGGCAATTGTCTCAAGTTTAACCTTGGCTTAATTTGATTTAGCTCCATCTCTTACATGCCACAACTATAGCACTTATCATTCTCTAGTCTCGTATTACATACCTGTACCAAACTCAGGGTCAACCACATCATCACAAATGATTGGTAGTTTACGATTACAGAATGGGTGAAGAGCAAACTTGCCATGAAGGTGCTGGAAAAAAATTACAGCAAATTATGAATTAAGATTCCAGCTAGCTTTAGTATCCAGTGGGTGTTATCAAATATGGGTTGTTTAAAATCTTGATATTCCTTCACAATGATGAAATGATAATGAAGATGCTGATGCTGATGATAATAAATACAATAATAATAAAACGTTTATAGCCCCATTTCCCATAGGTTCAATGGTGCTTTACAAAAAATCAAATTATAAATTAAAATATGTAATAAAAAAACTAGTTTTAACACTAACTTGGTAACTTATTATAGAAAATTAAAAAAAAGATACAAAATTAAAAACTTCAACTAAAAAAATGCTTGTTTGAAAGGCCAAGATTTTTTAAAAAATGTTCGTAGAAGACAAGTCTTTAATATTGTTTGGTAGATGAGTCTTTGATATACTGTACATGACTGTAAGAAGGAAGAAAGGGGATACAAATTGTAATACTAAATTCATTCTACTTAGGTCTGGGAGGCAACCAGACTCTCATTAAGTAGACATTCAGTCTTGTTTCCAGCCAGTCACAAAATCTACACAGCATATTTTTAACCTATTCTTAATGGGGACCTTCACTTCCTCTGGCCCCTTCATCTGGTGTTCAGGTGCTGCAGAAGATTAGACTGTACAATTTTTAATCTCACGGTTAGCAATAGAGAGAATTTGCTATAAACTGTGATAGTTAGGGCCTCCATTATTGTATTATTTGCCTGACGTGTTGTGTTACTTAAATTTATTACAAAAAGTAAAAAGAAGAGTTTACTTGCAGATAAAGGAATTAATAATTTATTAAGAGCTCAGTGTAAACTGCTGTCATGATCTTACTTTGTATCTAGCATCATCTGGATGTACTGCAATGGCTGTGTCACCTAACATGGTCTCCACACGAGTAGTAGCAACCACCAACTTCTCATCTGCAAAAGGTGCATAAAGTACAATGTATTTTTGAGCTTTTTTTTTTTTGTTTTGCTTGACATTTGGAAGATGTTATAAAATTCTCTCAAATCCTAGTGTTTACCTGAGTCCTCCACTGGGTAGGCAAAGTGCACCAAGACTCCAAATTCTATTTTGTGCTCATAACCTGGCACTGGCAATAGTGTCCTTCCTGGTAATTCCTTCTTGTCAACCTATAAGAAATTAAAAATTGGTAATAAAAAGGTGTTAAAGTTTAGAGCCGCCATCCTCTGGGGACCTGTTTTCAGTTTAAAACCACATGATGCTTTTTATTATTTTTGTGCAAATCAGCATCCAACTCAAAAAAATGGCACTGGAACTGGCTTATACATTAGTACTTCATATGTACGGACCATACCTCAATATCAGAGATGGCAGAATTTAAAGTACATGACCAGTTGACCAGCCTTCTGCTTCGGTAGATAAGCCCTTCACCATGTAATCTTATAAATGCTTCCTTTACAGCTCTGCTCAGTTTCTGTGATGAAAATCAGAATGAACAATATTAACTTTTTTGGCTTCTGACTGAAGAACATGGGATCGCACTGTATCTTTTATAACAAACAGTGTTTACTTATATATTTATTTGCCACACTGTAAGTTCCATTTCGTATTCGCTACATGAAGTAGTCATTACCGCTGACCAAGAATATGTAGGCACATTTTTTTCTCCCATGTGAGCATGCGGATTTCTAGGTTTGCATATGAATACGAGTTATTGGCCTGGCCCAGCGTAGTTGGCCGGCACACACAAGTCGCAATATTCATCATTAATTAACATTCTTACATTAATAAATTTGCCATGCATCCTATAGCAGTATACAGGACATGTGTCACATATGAATCTAGTAAATGGCCTTGCTCACCACAAGTCTCTTCACAGCTCAATAGATAGAGCACCATCCTGTGTTTGAGAGGTCATGGGTTGGATTCCCACTGGGGCCTCAGATTTTTATCTTTATCCCAGGCTCTTGATATGATGAACATTTAATTTCTCACTAAATGCTATTAAAAATAAATATTACACAATACACAAATTCACCTACAGGATCCATCGTGAAACAAGCTCTGTCCCAGTCCACTGATACTCCCATCATTTTCAACTGATGATAGATACGGTCACCCTTTCTGTTCAGAAACAAATTTACATGTACCATCAATTATATGAAATAATTAATCAAATAAATTAAATTTTAACAATGTACAATTTGAGACTTACAAGTCTTAATTAATCAAAACAAAAGATCACATTATAATTATTATTTAAGAAATAGAAAACATGTTCTGTGTTTCTATCGAGTTATTGAAACACGAGTGGAAGTCTGGGAGAACGAGAAATGCTGTGGGAACACGAGCCAATAGGCGAGTGTTTCCACAGCTTTTTCGAGTTCTCCCAAACTTTCATGAGTGTTTCTATAACTCGATAGAAACACAGAACATGACTGTTTTCTATTTCTTTTAGAAAACACAGAGAGGAAAAAGAATTAAATCCCTTGTTTATTTTGATCATCAAAATGTAAAGTCTCTTTGCTCGCACCATCATTACATCAACAACTCGGCTAGTTCTGTGTTTCTACTGAGTTATAGAAGTACAGCTTTTAGCATGCTCTTTCTTACAGGATGTTTTCTAAATGCTTTTATTCATATACAGCCTTAATGTTGGACAGAAAATGGTACCTGTTATTTAATCTATTGTTTTATATATTTTGCTTAGCAATAAAATTAACAAAAAGACTACTTCTATAATTATTAAGTTTATTCTCATTGCCAGTCACAGCTGTAATAACTTACTCATTCTTCCACTTCCACACTGCTTCAACAAACTTCTCTCTTCCCAAATCATGCCGTGACAATCCTTGTTCACGCATCAACTTTTTTTCTACCACAACCTAAAGGTAATTATTTTATCAGGGAAAAAATATTAGAGCTGCTTAGGGCTAACTAGCCTTTTTAGCATATCCATGCTTAAAGGGTGTTTAAAAGTTCTGTATTTATATTGTTGTGATTCAATTTTATTCTTGGTTCAAATTTTATTTTCCTACATTGCATTACCCAAAACATAGGAAAATAAAATTTGAACCAAGGGTAAAATTGAACCACAACATCTACATGTACCAGACTTGCACACAACACCTGGTTATCTAAAAAAGAGCATGTGTATTCAATAATTCATATCAACATTACTTTACTAATAATAAAAACCAATAGAGTTTGAAAATTTCTATTCATACTGATCATATACAGACAGGATACCTGTGTGGCTATCCCAGCATGATCACAGCCTGGATTCCACAATGCAGTCTTTCCAATCTGTCGATTCCTAAAATACATATTAAAATTATGAGTAAAATCTGGTCTAAAGAAGACAACTATGATCAGAAATGAAAAGGAACTCCCCTCCCCCCCAAAAATTATTCTGTTGTTATAGTGGTTAATGCACTTCGAGAGCTATTAAGTAGAATCTTACCATCTTGTTATACAATCCTCTACAGCATTTGTTAGGGCATGGCCAAGATGAAGTGACCCTGTCACATTTGGTGGAGGTATACACATCATAAATAAACCATGGGGGTTAGGTTCTTGGAGGTTCTTGTGCTGTTTTAAATAATAAGTTGCAAACAGTTAGAAAAGTGTTCATGGGGCTAAATACTGTACAGATGAAGTGTTTCACTTGACTAGAGTAGTAAACAATTTGCTTGACTTTTTGAGAAGGTTCACAAGATCCAACTATGGAAGACTGCAAATGAATTCGAATTCACTTGCAAAATAATTCATGCATGAGTATCTATTACTAAAGGCTGCTTCCAGTTTCTATTGTAAAAATTTGAAATACAGTCAGATACTAACCAGCCACAATGTTCAGATTATTCATCATCGATTTGTTTAACATATAAGGAATTTAGTGTTGTAATGTTACTGTTCCTTACCCCATATTCAGGCTTGAAAAATCCCTAGAAATGAAACAGTAAATTTTAAGTGAAATATTGAATATATTCAATAGTTTTTAGTTTTCTCAGAGATTGACAAATGTTGTATTACATGTACATGATTCTACAATACTGCATAACATGTACTTGCAAAATTAACAATTGTCGTTACTGATTAATTTTGTTTAATATTACTGGACAGGTACATGGTCCTTGGGTCATATTATTCGTAAAACAAGGTCACCAGAGAGAAGGTGTCTTTACACGTGTCAAGAAATTGACAATGATTTTATTCAGGATAGAGATTGTACTATCAGGGTGGACATTATAAATGCAGCTTGGTTACACTGTACTTTTAAATTGTGTGGTTCCAGAGGGGAGGGGGTTATTTCTTTTCACAAAAGTGTATGAAAAATTCCGGAGAGCTGGGGGGTCTTATGTGCAATTCCCTCCATGGTGGTGGTACATATGGATATTTATTGGAACTACATGTTCCATTTCGTTTACAAGTTGCACTTCATTTTGTGCATGTACAATCTCAATATTTTGTGTAAATAGTTAAAACAAGATTCACTTGCTGCCTCCATATGCTAACCTCCTTTTCCCACCAGGAATACCAAGCTGCTTCCACATATGTAGGACTATAACTATCTGGCATTGCTCCGCTGACATCTGAAACAACATAAATTAAAAATTAAAAAAAAAAAACCATGAAAATGTTGACATATACAAAAATGTATTTGTATACATGTAGGTTTCCTGTGAGCAAGCTGATAGTATGATTAATTACTAGCTTACTAAATAGACTAATATTAATTTAGTATCACCCAACTAGTGGACTAATGCAAATCCTACATTTTGATTGGCTACGCTACTAGAGGACTATTAGTAATAGTCATTGAGTAGAGAAATTCGTGACGCTTACTTTCGTTTTATTCCCAAATAAATCTTTTTTCAACTTGCATTTGCTAACTTTATTATTGCTTTTTCTGTCCGACTAGTTGGGTGATACTAAAACAATTAGACCCTTCGCCCTCAAGGGCCACGGGTCAATAGCCCATTCGGCTTCGCCTCATGGGCTATTGACCCGTAGCCCTTGCGGGCTACGGGTCTAATTGTTAATTATACCCATATCGTCAGAAAGGTTCAAGATCTCTTCACGAGTTTCAGCTTGAATACAATTTAGATGTACCTTTCTTTTCTCCAGGTGCTGTTGGTTTGTCATACACAAACACTTTCTTTGTTGTTTCTTTCTTCTTTTTGTCTTTCTTTTTCTAAATCAGAAAACACAATATACTCACTAAGCAGGCCTATCTCCAAAATTTAATTTACATCTTATAAATAAATAAATATAAATTGAAGACCCCTTAAAAAATATCAAAGGAGAGTGGGTGGCTATAATGATAGAGTCAGGTGACACAGGAAGTAAGTTACAAGTTCCCATAATCCATGATCAATGCACTTGCAATAATTATTATGATTAAATTGCAGAGACTGTGCACTTCTAAAACAGTATGAATATTCTACCAGTTTGTTCTAAAAAGGCACTAATGAGTTCTGAAAATCAAATTTTTCCAGGGTAGCAAGCCTCTGCCTCGCCTTCCCTCCCCCCCCCCCCCCCCCCCCCATCATCTACTCAGAAACACCTACTATTGGTTGAAAAGTAAGTGACCCATACTAACAACGGCATGTCAATAACAGTAATTCGCTGCTCTTCATATATTATTATATATATTGTTACTATTATTATCATGTAAAACTACCATTTTAATTGATAAGTTTTGCTTGATAAGTTTAATTTTATTTTATCATTTTTTTTCTTGGGGAGGGGGGCCATCTGAAAAATTTAGGATTATGAAAGTGGCACCAGGGCAAAAGAAAATCTGGGGAGGAGGGGGGTGGGACATTATATATTATAGAAACTATCTTTTTAAATCCCACCAGCCCCTCCCCCCCCCCCCCCCTCCCCACCTCATACAAAATGAATGGTCTCTAGCATGCATATAAGGAATTGGATGATGTGAATTAATGAAGATCAGTTGTGTTGCACTAAATACTAAAAAGCTTATCTTTACACATAAATCAACTAGAGAACATGTCTTTACTTATACACTTTATCCAAGTTGGCATACTACTCATTGACCTCACCCCACCCTCCTCCCCAAGGGCAAATAGGGGGGTGATGCAATGTTGTGAAACCTGTTTACATAAATATCTATTAATATTTTGTTGCAGCCAGTTATGAAGTACATCTTTAAATTTCAAACTCTAAATGTCTATAAATCAGTCCATTTCAACCCCTTACGTTATCAAAATTTATAAGCTTGACCCTTGCTTTATTCAGCTTTATTGTGGCATTTCCCATGTGCTTGCCAGCCAAAGTGAAAGTTACGGAAAGGAAGCAGAAGTAGCCGGGATAACGCTAGCTAGCTCTTTCCGGTTACCGATCTTTAAAATACACCTTTAAATAAAAAATAGTCTGAGACTTACCTGATTCTGGTTCTCCATAAGAGCTGCCTCTTTCTCTTTCTTTTTAGCAAATTTTTCCATCTTTGCCTGCCTCTGTGCCTCTTTCTTGAGCTGGCTAGCAGTCTTCTCCACGGCGCCGTTCGCCACTGAATTACCCTGATCCATGGCGCTATAAATCAGTCTACTGAAAACTCTCACTGAGAAGGTTTTTATAACAAATTGTGAGCTATTTTTAGTCAAAATTCTGTGAGTTGATGAAATCAACCGAGAAAATTTCATGGACTTCTTTCCACGCCGGCATCCGCCATTGATTTTTCAGCCTGCGATGATTCACGGGAAGCTTCCGGTTTGTTTGGAATCATGGGAAGCTTTCAGTCTCAAGAGAAAGGACGAGCTGAGTGAGGTTGTATGTGTTGGAGAAAATTGCCTTCTTTTTCTACTGCCATCTTAACTCTGAAAAATTCTTATTCTAAAACGAATTCTAAACTTTAGGAAGGCTATATTTAAAGGGAAGGGAAGAAGATGTCGAGCAACGATGTGTTTCAGACGCCTATTCATAGCTACCTGCAACTTCCGGCAGGAACACTTGCTTTGAAGATTCGCCGGTTAGAAATCGGTGTTGAGGAACTTTTGGAAGTATTCATAGACAGGATAAATGTCGTTAATGCTAGCATCAACGCTGTAGTGGCCGACCGCTTCACAGAGGCCTTAACGGAGGCGAAAGAGATCGATGAAATGCTTTCCGAAATGACCCAAGAACAAAGGGACGAACTCGAGGTTGTCAAACCCTTTTTGGGTGTGCCGTTTACCGCAAAAGAAGCGTTTGCAGTCACAGGCTTGCCTAACAGTGGTGGACTTGTGGCTCGTAAAGATCACATAGCCAAGGAGGACGCTGTTGTTGTTTGTCGTTTACGACAGGCTGGGGCTATCCCACTGGCTCTGTCAAACTGCAGTGAATTGTGCATGTGGTGGGAGTCGGCTAATCGCGTATATGGCAGGACTTGCAATCCGTATAACAGATCTAAAATAGTTGGAGGAAGCTCTGGAGGAGAGGGTGCCATTATTGGAGCAGCTGCATCAGTATTTGGGGTGGGATCAGGTATTTAAAAACATCACAAACCTAGTTGTCACCATATTTCTAATTTGCTAGGGTTCTCCCCCCCCCCCCCTCCCCTCTGCCCCCACCTATCTAACCTTCCACATGGGACACCCAACAAGACACCCAACCTCGTTCCGAGAATCTCTCTTTTCAGATGTCCTATATATGGGTACATGTTGGTAATGTGGTGGTGGGGTAGTTTACATGTACCCATATTCAACCTTATCTCCAGGGTACTTTTCCCTTCAAATAGCTTTCCCACATTTAAAGAGAAAAGCACAATAAGAGATGACGTTAGCTCACATTGACAACAGGCCTACTGGGACCAAACACATTTTAAGTTTCTATAAACTATTACTCTTAGTAGAACTCACTCAAACAAAAACAGAGAAAGATCATGATCTCCCAAAATGTTGTCTGATATCGTAACAAACAACATTCTTTTCCTTTTGTTTTGACCCCAGTACCTTTGACATCTATCGGCAAAGAAGTGGCTGCTGCTGCTGCTGCCAAAAGGCTGTTGTATTGCTATTGATATCCTCTCAGCTGTCACACTTTTGGCTTGAGTAGCCTATCAGTCAGTCAATTAATCAATCAATCAATCAATCAATCAATTTATCACATTGTAGCCAATTAATGATTGAATTTTATTTCGCTGTTTGCAGACATTGGTGGAAGTATAAGAATGCCATCCTTCTTCACAGGAATATTTGGACACAAACCGAGTCCAAATGTTGTACCCAATACTGGCCAGTTTCCTGATGCATCTGGAAACAGACAGCAGTTCTTGTGCACTGGACCCATGTGTAGATATGCAGATGACCTTAAACCTCTTCTTATGGTATGAGTATGCATTAGATCCACATTATTGCCTAAATTATTATGCAGCATGGTAAAGGTAAGGTGAAGTCTGTATGTCCCAGTTTCTGTAACATGAAGTGACTAGGAGTATTTCTACCCCCCCCCCCCCCCCCCGGATAGGATGCTATTCCATCGCAGGGATACCCCAAGCAGTAATTTGGCGGTACCCATTTGTACACCTGGGTGGAGAGAGGCACTATGAGAGTGAATGGTTAGTGAATCCAACTCACTAACCATTAGGCCACCGTGCCTCTCACAGTTATGCAGCATGCTGGGGATTAACTGATTTTATTTCAACTAGGTTATGGCAGGAGAGAATGCAGTGTCAACATTGAACCTTGACAATCATGTAGATGTTGCAAAGCTGAGATATTTCACCATGGAAGATTCTGGAGGGCACTTCTTAGTTTCAAATGTCGACCCTGAACTCAAACAGGCCCAACAGCATGTCTGTGAACAGCTTGAGAAAACGCTTGGCGTAAAAGTGGAGACAATTAAAGTTGACAAACTTGCTTATTCCCTTGAGATCTGGTCAACGATGATGTCTTCTGCAGCTCAACAATCATTTTGTTTCTACATGGGCAACCAAGAGTCTGCAGTGAATCCCTTCTGGGAACTATTAAAGTCTTGTATTGGACTCTCCAACCACACAATTCCTGCCATTGGTCTTGGCATGCTAGAAAAATTTGAAAATTTAACCCCCAAAAGTGTGTCAGAATCCTTCATTCAGATGGCTGAAGAACTGAGACTGGAACTTGAATCCATTCTGGGTGAAGATGGAGTATTGCTTTATCCATCGCACCCCTCAGTGGCTTTAAACCACAACATGCCTTTGTTATTTCCCTTCAACTTTTCATACACAGCTATTTTTAATGTTCTTTATTTGCCAGTAACCCAGTGCCCTGTTAGGCTGAGCAAGTCAGGATTGCCTCTTGGCATTCAGGTGGTGGCAGCAAACAACAAAGATCGTTTAAGTATCGCTGTTGCTATGGAGATTGAGAGGCTGTGTGGTGGTTGGGATCGATTGTATAAGCAAAAACAAATGGCTTTGAACACTGAGCAGTAAAATTAAAGAACCATTGCTTGTATAACAATAATACAAAATTAAATTATTAATGATGTTATCAATTAAAACAGTTATTTATCACTCCTCTTACCATAAATAAATTATTTATGGTAAGAGGAAAGTTTGGCATTATTCTTAAAGTAGCGGAACGGGTATTTTATGTCATGCATAAATTCTAAATTTTAAATGATATGTTTTTATGTATTTTGGTTCAGTTGGGACCAGTAAAAGACGTAAAATTACGTGGAAAAGTGGTGAATTCAATTACAGAATGTAGAAAACGAGGGCGAGTCGTCTATTGTTAAATACTGGCAAGGATTTTATTGTGCCTTATTAATTCGTGTAAATGTCACAAAATTATGTTCTTTGCAAGTTAAATTAAG
This sequence comes from Meandrina meandrites, assembly GCA_963693305.1. Classification (NCBI taxonomy): domain Eukaryota; kingdom Metazoa; phylum Cnidaria; class Anthozoa; order Scleractinia; family Meandrinidae; genus Meandrina; species Meandrina meandrites. The sequence continues at coordinate 20,183,503 of OY855904.1, forward strand.
AAAATCGGGTGGGGGGGGGGGGGGGGGGGTGTTTGTAAAACGACAAAAGCCGAAAAGAAAAGAAGCCAAAGGAAGTAATAAAGATAACAAATGATCGTAGAAACAAAACTTGGAATTTCTGGGAAAGAATTGCTCAGCTCCCCAGCCCACTGGAGTGTAATTCCTTGAGTTGCAGACAGGAAGAGGTTATTCAACCTTTAAGCCATTCGAGAATAACCCCAGTAAAGTGGAGTTAAATGTTAAACTAAAGTTCAACGCTGCGAAAAAGTGACTTTTTCAGTTTTTGCTACTGATGAAGGCAGCACTGCCGAAACGTTTAGTTTTTGATTGAGAATTTTACAGCGTTGAACTTCACAGTTGAAAATTAAGCATGTAACCATGGAAATGAGCTGCCCAAGGCACATGTAACTACCTCACATTAATCCACTAACGAAACACTTTGTATAGGTAATCACATGATTTTGAGTGCAATTAGGAATAAATAAGCATGAGAAAATTTTTCAAAGGCTAACAAAATTGCACGAGCCCGTAGGGCGAGTGCAATTTGTAGTGTTTGAAAAATTTACAAGTGCTTATTTATTCCTAATTGCACGAGAAAAATCATGTGATTACTTATTAATAATATACATGAAAAAAGGGACAGAGAGGAAAAGAAAACCAGTTGAATTTTGACACCGCGCGCCTTTTCTGATTTTTCATTCAATTGATTGGTTGAAGCACGGCAAACGCATGTCAAGTTCAAACTTTCACAAGAGCGAAATATTCAGATTCATTCAGTTGTACTGTAAACTTGGGAATTTGGAGTTTTTCAAACGTTTTTGAAGCACAACTCGGTTAACAATGACCGACTAAAGACAATGTACATATTAGACTGTGAAAGCTCGGCGTAAACTGAAGAATTGGACGGCGGCCGTTTTGGAAACCGAGATGTAAGCTTCGAGCGGCCAAAGATGAAAGAAACCTGGCAGTTGATAAATGCAAAAAGCCACCACAAACTACAGATATGTAAGTGCTTCTGGCGTTTTGGCACCAAAAAATTCCTACTGTCATAGCACGTCCACTTCTTCTTCGGTTGAACTTCGAGCTTTTATAGTTGGATGTTTTCCCATGACAGATCGGCGAAGAACTTGGTCGGCGAAGAACTTACTTGCCGGATTGAAAAACTTGTATCCTTGTTTATTTATATGCCTGTCGAGTGTAGCTATTATCATTCCGTAAGCGGTCTGGTTCCAAGACAAGTCGTCACTGTTTTGTCCTTTTTAATACTTTAGGGCAGAACTGTTAGTTCGGCTTGCCGACTCGTTTTCCTCTATTTTTTTCGATATTTTTTTCTCTTCGCTTGACGTGTTGCGTACATTTAGCCAGAATTAGGTGCTAATAATTGTATTTGGTTTCTTAGAACTATCTTTTAGGTGTTTTACTGTTGTTTACCTAGCGAAAACCCCGGTCGTTGTTTTCGTCTGCGTCTATTTGTAATTTGCACTGGTGTTACATCTGAACTGCACTCAGTCTCAGCCAATCAGAATCGAGTAATTTTTTCATGTATATTATTAGAAGGGATAAACAATAAAGCACACTTAAGGGGGGTGACTCTTAACTACCAATTTGTTTCTAAGGCAGGTTTCTAATTGCTATATTTTGGAAACAAAACATCATACAGATAAGCTTTTTGCACGAGTTTGTTCTATTGAAGATTCCTCCAAGAGTTTCAGGTCACGGTCATACTTAACGTGTCACGTGACCAGAACAGAATAAACCCTAAAACTCAAGCGGCGGATAGATTTTAAAATTAAAATGAGTGTCAATAGATAACGAACGTGCACATGCGTAATGTGACGTATCGTTTTTGTGAAATTCGCATTATTATAAGAGTTATGGCGCAATAAACACTCATATTTACAGACTTTCATCAGTAGCGTTTCCTTTTTTCGTGTAAATGGTAAAAGCATACGTCAGATTATAAAGACGGACACGTTATCTCTGATTCGTAAGAGAAATCGGAACTTTACCTTGTTTCCGTGGAGTTTTAGGGATTTTAAATTCTAACGCGCGGTTTGGGACTGGCACTAGTTTCGCATGCGCAATGACATATTTTTTAAAGCAAGTGTACCCCCAAATAAAATTCACCATTTAACGTTACAAAAAGCTTCAAAATCGCTTGCTTCAAAATACATGTACAGTCTTCAGCAATTCCTTAGCAACTGCTCCAGATCTGTAGTTAAGAGTCTCCCCCCTTAACATTGGACCACACGAGCTCTCCTTAGTTTTCTATTAGCAGAGAAAATTACATGTACTTTTGAAGATGAGCATCACCGGCAGTTTGGTCCAAATAAACACGCCTTGTGCTGTTGTGCAGGGAATGCGGTTCGGCTTTCTTGGTCTCTTAGCAACCTTCCGTTTCCTTGATAAAAAAAGTGCACCTCTAGTCTTGTCAAGGTTTCAGGTTTTGTTTCCCCTCTAACTTCGGTAATGATCTTGTCATCCAAAACACTTGAAATTGGTAAAATATCGGGGATCTAGCGCGAGCACCAACGAACTCTTATTTCTAGCTCTGATGAAGGTGCACGCAAGAGTCACTGAAAATTTAGTAAAGAAGAGCATGTCGGCTTAAAATTCCTTTTATTATAAACCTAAAAGAATGATCAGTTGTTTATTTTTCATTATTTATCAATTATTAGTTCCTCCTTTATTAAGTGTCCCCCTCGTTAAATTAAGTTTGATTGAATGACTATCTAAAACTTAAAGACACGCGAAACATGTAGAATCAAAAGCGAAAATCAAATTACCAAGTAGAATTTCCTTAGGCATACTTTGGCTAACAGGTCCAGTGGAAGTAGAACGGTATCTAAAAAAAATTCTTTTTAATAAATATAGAACTTCACGAACTGGGTGTGGTATTGATTAAAAACAACTTAACAGCAACAAGAAAAATATACATATATCAAGAAAGTGTTGGGCAGCCGTCTCCACTGACTCTTGGACAGGCTCCCCGTCAATTCATTGACAGAATCCTCGCCTGAGCTTGACCTTTACCACCTCCATATTACAGACTAAGTTTTTCCAATAGCCATATAAGAAGGTCCAGAGAAAGACGGCTGACTAATTTCCCGGTAAATTCTTTTCTACAGCGCGGAGGGGAGGGGGCATCATGAAAGCTTCCACCGCCAATCAGGGGGATCATTAAAATGCTATTAATATACCTAATGGGGGGGGGGGGGGGGGATATCAGGTAAATGCTACGGTACAGCAACAAGAGTCAACCACCCCCACCCCCCAGGCGATAAATAATGACAGGTCGCTAAAAGGCGGTTGCTCGGGGACGCATTCAACGTACCTGTGCCGTGATATAAATCTCTCATTAATTCAACTACGCAATAATTTCTTTTTGGTTGATAAATCTCTACAATGAAATCAGAACGTGGGTCGTTGTTTAATACTTCTGCAGGCTGTCCTTTATTTCTGAGCTGTGAAAATCAAAACCTCCAAATCACATGTGAAAAAAACACGAAGCCGGCTGTGCCAGTCAGCATAATGGTTTGAATTGTACCGTACAAAATCATGATCAGTTCATGTACTCCATAGACGTCGGGGTCCTTACAAATGCTTTACATGATTGTCCTTTGGGTGTCTTCTTCTATTCATCTATTTCTCTATGTCGTCTCTACTTATTCCAGACAGTTTCTTGATCAAATTTTTTACAGCGCTGGCAGAATATCTGTATCAGGGCGGGATATCAGGTCCTCTTCGCACATGATAGGTTCTGCAGAGGTTAAAGAAGAAATTCAAATTGTATACACTAAATCAGAACTACAACGTTTTGATAGCTTGTGTGAAGGCGTCTTACCTTTTCCCTCCTGCCTCGAATAACCTTTTTTCATAACTTGCCAATTATCAGTTTAGTTTCCAAGTAGTTTATTTCACAGTATGAAAATTACATGTCGCTGAAAGATTCTGTGTTTTCGGATATTTTGTCAAAACATTTAAGCCCGACAGTTTTTGTTTCTGTAACCTGTTATGTCGCCTGTTTAGTCTAAAATCGACTGGTAATTAATTCACGTGAATTCCTGCACGCGAACAACACCAATTCAATCACGCGATCTTAAGTCTCAAAAGACGCCGGATCAAATAATAACCTAGGTTATAACAAAATAGCATATTTCCTCGCACGACAAGGGGTATGTACTGAGCTACGAGTTTTAAAAAACTGACTAACCCAGGACTGAACGAGGATTGAAACTGAAAAAGTGCATGGCCTCACACAAAACTGTATGTATAGAGTGGGAAAGCTTCTCCGCTTTCAGACAACAAAACAACAATGCTAGCCTAGAATTTGGCCAAGAACAGACAATCACATGAAGCCACATACACTGATAATTTCATCAGCAATGATGGTTTAATCCGTTTTATGCCCTCGAATTGCCCTTTATATGTACTACAAGTTATTCGGCTTGCATAGATATAGTGCACCAATGATGGTTGCATGATTTGATAGTTTTGCCTTTTTCGTGGGAAGGGGAAAGAAAAATAGCAAAGAAAAGGGAAGGTCGGTCGGTCGACAAAACGCGATCAAATCCAGCTTCAGGTGCGAAATAGGGAACAGATTCTATAAGGTCATAACAGATACGAAAAATCAGTTTTTAAAAGTTCCAAGGAGACTATGATAGGAGGCGCAAGGACATTTTGTACCTTTAATATGCTGACTTTAAGATAGCTGCCGCCTAACTATATACAAATGTAAATATTTTGCTTAGTCAATGGGTAGTGAGTGCCTAAAAAAAGTATTCAACACGAAATTATAATTGGACACTTCGTGCCATCGAACGTTCGTTCGATCGTTTAATCTTGTGCCGTTTAGTTTGGTTTTTAGGACACTTATCTAGTTCTCGTTCACTTTCAGTCTTCTAAGACTTTTTACAGTCACTTCCGGGTCTCTCCTGCTAAATATAAAGCTAGTAAAGACATATCGAAGAGAATGATTTGGTGTTGTCACTTTTCAGGGCTTGATGCCAAGCTGTACAAATAATGAACGTGCATAAATAGATAGTTAAAAGGAACGAGTCGTCGCCAGAATGTACTCAATTACGTAGCTTATTGCAGCTAAGCTATTGAGCCCCTCTTGCCTTAATTTCAGTGCAAGTTAGACTGTGGAGTCTTACCTGATAACTTTTCTTGGTGGGATGTAAAAAGATGACGAAACTGGCGAGAAACAGCTCTAAAAACAACTGCACAAATGTCACATAGGCCACAACAATAAGATGGCATCTTCACTAGCTGACTGCGTTTTAATGATAACTGACTATGAAGGCACCAGTAGTTGATGTGTCGTGCGGACAACTCCAGGCATTCCACCACCCACGGACTAGTACATGCCTGACATTCTTTATCATTCTTCATTACTTGTAAGGACACGGAATGGTAATTTCTTGCCTAGTGAAAAGATTTTGCAAATATAGCTAGAAGGCAAAGAAAGGTAGACCACGTGTGTAACATTGACCGATTAAAATCACAACGATGTGTTCTGTAAAACTAGAAACAACGGAGCGTGATCTAGTTTTACGCCGTTTGCATCAAAACAAATTGTTGAAGAGGTCGCTTTTTAGGGTCAATACTGGCGGTTTGTTTGTCGGGCGCGATATTTATGGAGGTTCGAGAAATCGACATCTACTGCAGCTTCTATTCATTAATAATACCAAACCTGTGAAAGCTTCAATTGTGTAGCGCCAAAATTCCGAAAATGAATTGTGAATGACATGACAGGGTGGTTTTCGAGACAGGAGTTTTATTCCAAATCATATATCAGTTAGCGTGAAAAGGGAAAGATACACAAGTCGAAAAGTAGTTGACATGCGCTATTCTCCAAGTTCCGTGTTAACTTCCTTTGTCATTCGTCAGTGGAATCCCTGTTTTTGAATGTCTTAAACTGCATTTTAAAATGTTAGAAAAATTGCGCGCTGTAAAGTGATGTGATGCTTCTCTGTGCACTTTTCTCATGTTCTTAAAAATTCTCGCGTGCTTTTAAAACTCAACAATGCTTTCGGACGTTTTCTATTATTTCTTTTATAAAACATTTTGCCTAAGATTCAAATAACTTCAAAAGTGTGCTAACATTAGGAAAAGTTGTTCCAAGTTGCTGGTTTGCTAAAAAGTTTCTCTAAATCCCATTGCTGCAAAAATGTTGCGGAGCCCTAGCTATCTGAAGATGCACTACTGAAGAACTGACATGCAGCTCGGTAATGATTTTTAGTTTCCTTTTATTCTAAAGCACGCCTTCAATCTTACACACGAGGGAGTGAGAAGGAAGAGATTGGACATGTCGTGAGGAAAGAAGTGAATAACAACTGTGCTGGTGCCCTGGGATGGAAGCCGGAGGGAAGAGGAACAGAGGCAGACCCAAAACAACACTGTGGACAAGGAGAGAGGCAGACAAGGATGGAACACATGGACAAGAGCAAGACAGGCAGCAAACAATCGCCAGCAGTGAAGGGAAGATATCCGGGCCTTGGGCGTCTCCTGGCGCGAAGAGATTGAACTAATCTTGCGCACGCGGCATCACTTCATGGATGATTATTTCTTTATAAAAAATTTCGGCTAAAGAGGTCATTGGTTTACTAAAATAACCATGCTGGCAATAACAAAATGTTATTGTCAGTATTAAAGTGGTATATCTTAAAGAACTTCCAAAGTGTTCTTACATTAAGAAAATTGTTGAAAGTTGCTCGTTTGCTACAAAGTTGCTCCAAATCTCAAGCAGTAGTGCATTACCCTATGGGTAATGCACTACTGAGCCGGAACATGCAGCTATAAAGGCCGAGACACACTATGCGACAAATCGCTGCGACACATTGCGGCGACAAGTGCTGCGACAAGGCTGCTTGCGCTTATTTTGTCGCTGCGATATGTCGCTCGAATTCAAACCAGTTTGAATTCGTGCGACAGATCGCAGCGACAAAATTCTGTCGCAGCGACAAAGATTTTCACCTCACACGAGGCGATTTGTTGCAGCAACCTGACGCGGCGACCTGTAGCAGCGATTTGTCGCATATAGTGTGTCTCGGCCGTTTCCTTTTATCCTGAAGCACTTGGCAAAAATACGCAACTGAGTATTTCCTTCCAGTCTTATTTAATTCGTCTTTCGCTGACGCAGGCTTTGGAGGGAGCTTATAATGTACAGCGTAAAAGCAGAACGGCTTATTTGTCGTGACTCTCGGTAAAACGCATGCCTATCGTTTTTTTGTGGCACGCTCGCGGCGACTCTACGTGCACTCACGCCAGCGCTGTAAAAACACCAAAACTGAATTGGTTTTTACAACAGTTAATTTCCGACAAGAGTTTTCTTTGTACTTTCATTTACAACAAATAAGGTTAAGTCTGCGTCGAGCGAAGTGGCCCATACTGCCGGACCTATCCCGGTTTCTGCAGCATGAAGCGACAATAGAGCATTTCCCTTTGCGACCACTAACTTGGTTCCTTGTTTGTTTCAGCCCCACAGGCTTTAGTTTCACTTTCCTATCAGATGGTACATGCAAATTTGCAATGAACTTTGGTAATACTTGACCTAAAGCAAACAAGGAAATACGATCACCGATAGAAAGTTAATTTTATAAAACGTGTTCAAGAGTTTGAGTAATTTTAGACCGCTGTATCTTCGTGACCTTTCATCAACTTATGAAGCAAAGGACCAAGATGACAGTTGGTCATCTTCTTATAAGGCTTTACAAAACGTGTTTGAGAAAAAGAGGAACTTGGACTTATTTATAGTTGTAGATAGACAGATAACTGACCCTACAGTCGACCATTCTTTATTGTACCCTTCTATTATTACGTGCTTAAGAATTAGAGCAAACTTTGTATTTTTACTGAAGCATACCTGATCGCGACCTTATAGCAATCAAGGAAATGACTTAAAACAGTAGATTATTCTTTATTTATCTATCTTTGCAATCTATTTTCGATCTGCAAAAAACAAAGCAAGGAATAGTTGACCATCCCCAATTACGCTTTTCAAAACGTACCTTCTTGGAGAAAACTCAGAATTATCGATCTCCTTTTATGACTTTTATATAATAAATATTTCATATCAGCAATTTTTTCACGTACCTGATCTAACCTGATTCATATATGAATCATTTCATATACATTACATCTGATCTAACCAGTTGCATGAAAGGAAAGTAAAACTGAGGCCTCAGTGGATCATGCCAGCTCTGTTGTTTGCAAAACGTGCCTAAGAATTAAAGGAAACAACGTCCAGTAGTTCCTTTTCAGAGAAAAGTTACCACAATAGCAAATTCTTGCATGTATCTGACTATCTACATGAAATTAAAGTAGAAGCTACAACAACTAGGAAACTGAGATAGATGCCTATCGTATTACTTGTGAGACACTATAAATTGCGTGCCACATTTGAAACTCTTTTCAAACAGAAGGACGAATCACCAGGAGTAAATTTCTGAGCAAGCAATTCAAGTTCAAGTCTTTCAAGATGACTTTCAACATTCTTGTGACGTTCTTGGCCGTGTTGTCTATGAGGAACATCGCAGGTATTTTTATGTTTCTTTACTTTTTCAATCACAAAAACAAGCTCTCAGGCAAACATGTTCTTTTAAAGAAGCACAATAGCTGACAGGCTCAGAAGGATTGGGTTTACAAAAATGCTTAACACCTTAAACCGATCTCTTGTTCTTAATTGCCTTTGACGGGTGGACGATTACTTTTAGTGTTTTAGTGATCTCAACTGATCGGCATTCGCGATCGGTTGCATGCTGCTGCACATGATAGTGACGTACGTTCACGTCAAGCGCCGATCACTGATTCTGTTTCTAACTTGCACAGATGCCAACACGGGAGAATCCTTGGAAATGAGAGTTTACGATCGTGACGCTAAGCCGTTGACAGACCGTGAGATGTGGACGAAGCTGGAAGAGGCAGCTCTCGAGAAACATGGTTTCAAACTGGAGATCACCTCCAAATTGGTGAAAGAGAGTGGAAGTGACCAATCAACTTATCAGAAAGTGTACTTCTACTACAAGTTCGTAGACTGCTCACAAGTGCCGGAGGTTAGCGACGAACTGGAGTATTTGATTCCAGGTAAAAAAAAATCAAAGCAACTAAGTCCTTGGGAGACGTGGCAACATCTTCTTTTCAAAATCTTATTATCGGCATAACCTTCTTTGTTATCAGATTTGACTCGTTCCATTCAAATCTGAGCTTGAGGTGCTTTTCGCAGTTGCAACTTAGAATTTTAACCGTTGTCGGCTCAGAACAACGAAATAGCAGGATAGTAGTGAAGAAGGGTAAACCCGAAATGTCTGGGATAAACTAAAATATTTTGGCAATTTTTATGTAACTTTTTTTTTATTTTAACTAGTAGTGGAACAGACCATGAAAAAATCATGTGAAAAATACTTGGACAACATGACATATACATTGCTCGTAAAATGCAACATATACGTCATAACAAAAAAAATGGGGGAGTCAAATGAATAACAGATGATATTTTACACTTTTCAGGTGTTTTTAAAAGCAACAGCATTGCCAGAATTAGAAGCGAAGTCCGAAACAGAAACCTTGACCACCTGAAGAAGTGTCAGACGGGACTAGAGGTGCATTTCAGGGGATCTGGGGGTTGCAAGACCAAGCAAGACCGTACAAGGCGTTCACCTTGCTTTATCTGCTGGGGGTGCTCTCGTACAAAAGTACTCGTGTGAAACTTAACCACTTGGAAGACGAAATACAAAGGGCTCCATATAAATATTATGACGGAGCCAGAGAAGTAAACTATATGAGATTAGTTGGCGTTAATTAATTGATAATAATAATTATAATAATAAAACAATCTTAAAAGAGGAAGCGCCCGTCACGTAAATACATGGTTTTCAGGGAGGTCCTCCATAGAAATAAAAAAGTATTAAAAACTAAAAATAGGAAGTACAAATGTCACAGATCTAAAAATATATCATAAGCAGCATTTAGACTTCCTTTAGAATGTGTCTAGGTTACTTCTTTTGAACAGATTTTGTTCTGAAACTGTAATTGCTCATTAACTGTAGTCAAGAGTTGAATAAATATTTTTGCACATCACATGCATGTATCAGTATTGAAGCATTTATTAGGGCGAAGATCTTTGCGTGTTCTTTATCAAGAATAATCCTTAGAGCATCATGGGATATACATAATGCTCTGAAATTTTTATTTTTCGGGTTTATTAAACTGTTCAAAAGTAAATTTCGCTTTTAGGCACCGAAAAATCAATAGGAGAAACGAATCATCGTTAAATTTGCAAAATTTGTAGGGAAAGTCTGTTTACGAGCCTAGTGGCCCATCAGGCCGGAGCTTATCCCGGTTTCCGTAGCATGAAGCGACTGGGAGTATTTCTACTCCCCGTGAATGGGATGCTAGTCCATCGCAGGGTTACGCGCAGCAGTAAATTCGCCGGTACCCATTTATACACCTGTGTGGAGAAAAAAAAATTGTAGCTGCGTTTACTCCTGGACATAAATATATACAAATTGCCGGGGAGGGGGTGGGGGAGAGGGTGGTACTACCTGCAACGGCAAAAACACAAATCTTTATAAAATCGCTTCGGTAATACTTGAACGGATAGTTTAGTTTTAACAGACCATTTTTTTGCACTTGGCTGGGTGTTTACGCAGTCCGACCCCTCTTAAGAGCGAATGCCAGTTAAAATCGCGCAAAATTGAAATTTCGCGGCCAGGCTCAAAATTATGATTTCCTTCATATTTTGCCTATAGATAGACATTACCAAATAACAAAACGTGTTGTAGTTTGTTTTTCCAAAGACCGCTTCAATTTGTCGAAAATCGAGAAAAACTATTACTGCTGTCGGCGACTTCAAAACACCCAAAATTTGAGACAAAATCGGCTGCTTGCAAAACTTTGCTTGCATGCAAAAGGCATGGAATTTGGGGAAAATCTTTTCCAGTGTATTAATTTATGAAGACTTTTACTCCTAGTTTAGTGGTAAATTTTCATCTTAGCGATAATCTGGAAGGTAAACAATAATATTTTAGAACTGCGTATTTTTCAAGCGACAGAAGTTTTAATTCAACTTGAAAAACGCGATTACAATTTTAAGGATGTGCTACACCTTGGTTTTTCCTCAAACTTAAGCTATAAGATATTTAAACATTGTTCTAGAACATGTGTAAAAACTGGCTTGGGTAATTTAGTTTGCTGGTCACACGAACTCTTCGAAGTTGAGCAAATTTTCAGATGAAATATGAGATAATTGAATAATTAACGCAAGCGCTCTTTCACTACCAAATGGATCCATGGCACTTCCTGGGCACTTCCCGAGCAGAAATCTGATTTAAGTGTAAACATGGAATTTAAAATCCTTTTCCTTAAACATGTGGCACGTATTCTGCCTGTTGTTGACTTCTTTGAAGCTAAAATGTACTGATTTAGAAGTCCGCTGTTTTAATTTGACCTTTATACTGAATGAAGGTCATGGCCGAACATTTACGTGTAGTTTAACAAACCTCTGATATCACATTTATCTATTTAATATTATTGGGGGAAGGGCTTTTTTCTCAGTTCAGCCCTCTTAATTGGTTAGAACAAAGTCGTGAATTGAGAAGGAGTGCAGTGATCAGCGTAGCCTTATTGTTGCCCCGTAGATAGAAGGTGTTGCGTGACGAGGACAAGTCATTCGCAAAAAAAAAAAAAACACAAAGAAAAGGTTTTATAATAATATATTCTGTTTGCTTGTAGTACTTAATTTAACTAACCATCCAGTTTTGTTTACACCTCAACTGTGGGAGGCCAATGTGGCCTTGACAAAAGGGACAGGAACAAAATAGAGGAATGTATTCCTTTTAATAGTGGCCCTTTGTTGAATTAATTCTGGCAAAAGCACGCATCTTTTCCAGCTCCACGAATATCGATTGTCCGAATTTCATTTGGCCGAAAAGCGAAGCTTTGCGGGCAACTGTGAAAAAGGGACAGTCTTTCAGCCAGGGGCATTATCCTCTAATATACTAGCAAGCCAGAAAGGGGTTTCTTTATTTTATAATCCACCGATTAATTTCTACAACGTACTGTTGTAATTTGGGTATTGGTTGGAGATGTCGAGTTTCCGGACATATGTTAAGTGCTTCCAATATAAGCATATAGAGGTTTCAGCAAAGCGGGCTCACAGATCGTGTTACGAGAATCTCGAATTTATCATGTTTGTACTTCTATATATATGTCAATAAAAATAAACATCAAAAATATTTTTTCTTCTTAACCACTGGTGAACTAAGTTTATGCCTTTTCTGGCAAAACCAGTGGAGGATCTAGGGTAGAGGCGTAGAGGCGGGGGGGTCTTTATTTCTTGGTAAACGACATTTTTTGTTTATGACTCACCCCGCTAAAAGTGTTTTTTTTTTTTTTTTGCTTTTGAGATATCTTGAGTCGATTATTTCATTTGCTGTCCCCAATCGAAAAACACGAATTATTGATTATAATTATGTGGTCGGAAGGCGGCGTCTATTGAATGCCACACGAGAGAGGTCACGAGAGTCCACATAAAACAAGGGTCTAACATCTAGTAAGCTTCTGAGGAAATGGTAGATTCTGTCCAGTCATCGGGAGTATTCCGTGTGTCGATGTTACATTGGAGCTGCGACTGTGGCTGCGACTGGTACCTCAACCGTTTTTTCTCTTGTCAACGGAAAAGATGCTTAGAAACGTATCAGAGATTTTCCTCCTTGCAGCACCATCTGGACCTTGGAAAACATGAACGTACTTCAGAACATAAACTACTTCTTGACAGTGCAGTGCTCGACTATGCAACAGGAACCGTCTGCAGGTGGTGTGTCACCGATACAGGAACTTAGAAAGCGACTAATCCTTTCGAATCTACAGTGTGTACCAATCGGATGGGTCCCGGAAGTCCAGTCACGTTTGAAGAACACGATTTACAGAAAAGCAGAAAGATTATTTTTCCAGCAAATTCCTTATTGGGAAAGCAAACGGCCAGAAAGTGGATACAGCGTCAGTAGTCAAGGCCACGATGACTGCCCGGCCGGGAGAGCAGTGGGAATTTAACCGCCTTTTTACCAATTCTGAATTTCTGACACGCCAGCAGCTTTCAGTTTTCTTCTCAAGACTGGTCTAACTGAAAGTGATTTTGACAAAAAGCAGAACGCAAAGAATGACGAAGTCTTCGATACGTTAAGATAGCGAAATTCTTCACGAAGTTGCTCTTAATCCACCCAATCTGAAAATCCGAATCTGAAATTAAAATTCAGGCTATCAAAGTATATCCCAATTGCCGGCAACAAGGGGAAGACGAAAGCTCCTTACTCCCACTTACTCAACATGAGAAAGTAGTGTTCTATAGGGCATTCAATAAGGCCAGAAGTATAAACTTCTATTAATATGTTATATATCGGCAATATATTCCTGAAAACATTTACAGAGTGTATCGGTTTAGGTCACGAGTTGAGCTCCAAAATAAGTAGATAATTGCTGACCAGAGTCCATCAGGCGCGTAATTTTTCTTTGAATTGAGTACAGTTCTCGCTAGAGATGATGAGTCGTCACAGCATCATCCAGGTTGGACCCAGGCAGAGTCACCCACTGACAGGCCACGTTTTAGTCTAATACCTTGATTGTGAAATATTGTGGAAATATCAGCGAAGAGCCAAGAGTGGGTTGGGGGATCACACTGTGTCACAACCAGGGTACTTACATGGTCCACTGCAGATGCTAGGTCCTGAAAATGAAGTATGTAACTATCTAGCACTAGAAAAGATAAATGACATGTCGATTCTTTGGATTCGCGCTTTTTCGCCACCTGAATTAAAAGATTTGTATGTTGTTTACTTAAAAGGGGGGGGGGGGGAGGGGGTCACGAGCACCCCAGGACACCCCCCCCCCTCCCTCCCCTTTGGCTATGCCCCTGAATATGATCGAAAAGAGTAAATATACAGCCAGCAAAATTTGGCGTTACTAAAGCCTTTAGTATTTTGGATTCCTAACATTCAGTTCAGAAGTCAAGACCAATTGGTAACTAAAAATAAAGCGGAATTACACGATATTAGAGTTGTAATAATAATTCTATGGCAGATGCCTTAACAATTAGACCTGCCACTTGAGATAACGCTATTTGTAAGTTTTTGAAAAAGAAGCCAATGAATTCTTATTGTTTTATAGGCTCTTTTTACCTCCTTACAGGTTAAATTGTACTATGATATTAGACTGCACCAGACAATGGACTATAAATAAAAGCAATAATTTGTGACTTGATTAATACTAAGAAAATTGACAAATATTTACAAAGCGTGAACTCAGTTAAGGTAACAGAAGCATTTCTTCGAACAATTTTTTTTTGGTTCCTATCCGTGATCGTTGTTTCCCTACACCCTCCCGGTGCGAAGGGCATTGTTCTGTCACGCAACTCCCGTAATCACCGTCAAACAGAAAGAACTGAGAATAACCTCGCAAGTTAGAAGGAAAAGAATAAACCCTGCCTTAGCCTTACAGGCACTCTGGAAGCTTAATTGGAAGTTTTGCAGTGAAACTTTGCACCATTATGAAAGGTGTAAATCTTTTGAAATGCACATAATATCAAAATTGACAGCAAAGGATTCAATGAGGTATAATTGTAATGAATTCTGCTGTTCACGCCACTCTCGCCAGTTCTTGGATAATAACCTCGGGAAACATGTACGGATCAGCTGGAGACATAAAGTCAATTACCGGCAAAAGAAGAAGACCGAAGAAGGCATTGAGGTAAGTGATTTCACATCAGAAATCATTTAAACAAGTTCAGCCATCACAACAACAACAATGCAACGTTTTATAATTATGCAAATATCTCATATTTCAGCCGAAATTCGTTCAACTTCGAAGACTTCGTGTGATCTTCAAACTAAATTACCCAAGCCAGTTTTTACATATGTTGTAGTACAATGTTTAAATACCTTATAGCTTAAGTTTGAGGAAAAACCAAGGTGTAGCACATGCTTAAAATTGTAATCGCGTCTTTCAAGTTGAAATAAAACTTCTGTCGCTTGAAAAATAAGCAGTTTTAAAATATTATTGTTTACCTTGCAGATTATCGCTAAGATGAAAATTTACCACTAAACTAGGAGTAAAAGTCTTCATAAATTAATACACTGGAAAAGACTTTCCCCAAATTCCACGCCTTTTGCATGCAAGCAAAGTTTTGCAAGCAGCCGATTTTGTCTCAAATTTTGGGTGTTTTGAAGTCGCCGACAGCAGAAATAGTTTTTCTTGATTTTCGCCAAATTGAAGCGGTCTTTGGAAAAACAAACTACACCTCGTTTGTTCATTTGGTAATGCCCATCTATAGACAAAATATGAGCGAAATCAAAATTTTGACCCTGGCCGTGGATTGACTGAATTTTGTGGGCATTTGCTCTTAAGCGGCCACCTCCTATTAAGCGGCCAGTTAGTAAAGTCCCGACACTATTCTCAGTTTAATACTAATATATAGATTTAGGCAGGCCTAAAAGCGGAGCTCCTATTTATTATTTTTTTTTGCTTGAGTTTGCACTGTTTCCCAATTTATACGTAGCCACACTATTTCTAAGCGTATACGGTTGCCCATATAGGTACATGTCGCTGCACTTTATTGGGTTCCTCATGCACGTACGCACGTAGGCGAACACATCAAGTCCTGACACTTTTCTCAGTTTAATACTGTAAATGAAACCCGGTTTAAGCGGCCACCTCTATTCAGCAACCGCGGCCACCTTTCTGCCGTCCCGATCAGCGTTGTTCTATTGTTTTTACCCCTATTTTAATAGCTTAAAAGCGGCCAGTAGAGAATGTAATATACGTTGTTTGGATTTTTTTCCAAGAAGCTCGGACAGTGACGGCAGATTAATTTATTCAAACACAAGTTTACTGTCGTCTTCATGTGATTCCGTTATTCCGTTTCACGCTTTGTATTGAAATAACGTAACCTTTTTAAACGGCGTTATGCGGCCAACCTCTATTAAGCGGCCAGTTGCAATTTCCCCGAGGGTGGCCGCTTAATAAGGGTTCTACTGTATTAAAAAGCATTCTCTCGCACTCTCTTTTTGTTTACAATCAGAAGTGTACTGTAAATTTATATGAAACTAGGCAGTGGCGGATCAAGACCTTCAGTTAAGGAAGGGGGGGGGGGGGGGGCGCTTTTGTAGGCTTGACTATGAATGTTGCATTCTGCGAAGATAATTCTGGCAGTGCACAGAAAATGCGCTATTTCCGAAAAAATAAGTTGAGGAGGTGGGGGGGGGGGGGGGGGGGGGAAGAGGGGCCTCCCCTGGATCCGCCACTGCTAATTTTTCCATTGTTTCGTTTAAAAGATGAACACAAGTTAGATCTGCGGGAAGGTTTTGTGCTAAGCCCTTTTATTAAAAAAGGTTGCGAGTAATTTTCGTTAAGGTGGTGGGGGTAGACGTAAATTTGAGTGAAATTTTAAGAGGTTTAAAGAAGGGAAAGAAGAAAGAAAAATTTTTTTGTAACACCACCAGACAGTTGACCCCAACGCAAGGGCACCCCAGGTTGTCAGGGGACTGTTCGGGTGTGATGAGCTGAGGGTTTTGGGAATGCTTGAAACGGGAGCGAGGTATTCGCATTAAACCCACGTAAAGCGGTGGAAAAACGGGCGTCAGGTGTACTCCCGCCTTAATTTTCTTTTCTCACATCACCCGTCGAAATGCTTGTCAATACTTGTAAAGAGAAATAAGATCTTGACAAGCGATGGCTCATTTCGTAATCCCAAAAGATCGTGCAACAAAATAGTCTCCTCCCATCATTTATTCCCAAACCATTCTGTAATGTTACAACAAGAGAAATATAGGATCAGATTAATTAGGATAAAAAGCATTTTCTTCCATTTTGGTTAAAATTGCTTACTAAAGTCACTAAAGCTCGATAAGCTTTTTAGTTTTTCTGAGTGTTGTTACCAATATCCTGTTTTAATTTATTTTTTTTGAAGAATTGTATGAAGTCTTTCTTTTTTGGTAATAAAGTTGTTGTTGTTGTTGTTGTTAAGACTAAGTGGATTCGGGCGGTCTCCATGTAACGGTATCTAATCTAACAAAGGTAGCAGACAGAGAATCCGTTGCGCAAAACTTTATGTGTTCAGGACAGAAATGTGCCACTAACCTTTGCAAAAATGTGGGTAGTAATATTTAAAAAATAAGAACTGCCATGCAACAAAAATTGAGGCTGGAATCACCAATTCCGATCTAAATGTGTCAGCTTACCATTATAATTGCGAATGACAGGCTTATTAAAAGTTGCCGTAGATTATGCTCTTGCAAGTTAGTGAATAAGCTGTTTACAAATTGAATAGCTAGAAATTACTACACACTGCCCATGTACCACATACTATTCACCATCATGTGCATGTAGTTGAATTATGCGTGTTCTATGTTCAGCAGTATAAACTGTACACAAATCACAGGACGATGTAGTTCCACCTTGACTGAGACTCGTCAAGTGATGTTTCAGTCAGAAGCTTGCCCTTGAGAACTAACCGAGGCTGTTGTTTACCAGTTACTGAAGAAACGTATGACACTTGTACATGACACTGTGTATGTTGATAAGACAATCAGCTGACGTGACAAATTTTGCCAAGATTGCTGTTTTTTCTGATTGGAGAACTAGAGTCAGAAACACTAGTGCAAGACACCTTGCGCCTCACAACGTGAAGTGAAGATAGGACAGCAAGTGAAACCCAATTACTACGATTATCAGTTGAGTAAGGCATGAAGGAAGTTTGGGGACAAAGTTTTGACGTTAAAACTACGTTGTTACCACGGGGGAACTGGCTCGGTTTCCAATAGTAACTTGTCAAACTTGGCCTTTCCATGATTTGGTGGGCTTTTGTGGCATGCGACGCATACGTTACCAATGGATACTAAGCCAGTTACTCATGGCAACGACGAAGTTTTAACGTCAAAACCTTGTCACCAAACTTCTCCCATGCCTTACTCAACTGAAAATCATAGTAGTTTGACACTACCACACGTCACGACAAAGTGCCAGTGTTGTATGTCCAATGTGTTGCTTTTGCTATGATTGGTCTCAAGGCAGACATTGTAACAAGTATGGCTTCCTCTGTTCTTATTGTTCCACTTCCCTGACCAGGACAAGTGTTGACGTAATGATCAAACACAAGAGATGGATCATTAACAAGTAAATTCTCATCGGACTCTAAACTGGTCTCCAGTCCCTTCAATCCACCAAACACCACCAACAAATGTCTGAAAGCAAAAGTGCAAAAAAACTGTGAATATTGAATGGATTATTTGCCCTCGTTGTAAATTATTTACCCTCTCGCTTTACGTGTTTTCATATCTTTTTAATAGCAGAAACACAGCTTGACACCACACGCATGGGAAAAGCGGGTGTTGTTTAATCTAGGTGGCTCTTTTTGTTAGTAATGTTCTTTATACTGTACCTGAAATTTTGTAGTTCTAGTTCATCTACTGAGGTCCCCCTTTCTGATGTTCCTATGGTGATGTCATAGCCCGAGTCATCATATGGACTCTGTGTGAAGACTGCCCCAAATGAAGAAGCTAGCCTCACACTGTAGCCCCAATACAGTCCTTGTTCTGTTCTGGGTGCACTGGGAGACACCACTGTTCCAGTGAAGAATTTTGCACCTGTTTAATACATGTAAGTAAAAATAACTACAGTAGAATCCCGATTTCTTGAACCTCCAGGGAAATGAAAATTGGTTCGAGAAATCAGGGGTAAAATTACAGAGAAGTACTATATGAGGAAAACGAAAATCGGTAGGAGAAATCGGGGGTAAAATTACAGAGAAGTACTATACGAGGTAAAAGGAAAATCGGTGGGAGAAATCGGGGGTAAAATTACAGAGAAGTACTTTCCAAAAGAAACGAAAATTGGTGGGAGAAATCGGGGGTAAAATTACAGAGAAGTACTTTCCAAGAGAAACGAAAATCGGTGGGAGAAATCGGAGGTAAAATTACAGAGAAGTACTATCCAAGAGAAATGAAAATCGGTTCGAGAAATCAGGGGTAAAATTACAGAGAAGTACTATACAAGGAAAACGAAAATTGGTTCGAGAAATCGGGAGTTTTGAGAAACCGAGGGTTCGAGAAATCGTGATTCTACTGTAAACAGTGCAAAGTATCAGGCCAAAAAAAAAACACAATCATTCAGTTAATTTTAGACATACTTAGTAATGTTGGTGAAGACATGTATGGAAAATATTCATTCATTCATAATTATACTGAGAAATCTAATTATTATCAGCACATTACTTGTACTAGATTAGAAGCATTATTTTTTTTCAAGCGACATTGTCGATATTAAGGGCTATACTAAGTTTGTTAAGGGGTTTGGTTTAATGTTTATTTTAACCAATCAAAAGCCAAGGCATTAAATGCAAACTGAAGTTTGGTACATGTAGTTTTGCAGTTCTATTATGATGATAATGTCAGAGAGGACCTTGTGTCATACACACCTGAAGTGTCCCCCATCTTGACAGTGACTCTTACTCCTGGTTTGATGCTTCTGTCAATGCGCACCTCTTTTCTCATACCTACATTCGCAAATGAGCCACACCCTTTCTTGACAGGTCTGTCAAGGACTACCCCCTCTCTATAGGGCATGTCATCATCCACTTTCATGTGATGTGGGGTATCCAAAGGATTCAACAATCCTAAAACAACATAAGGTTTCATTACATGAAATTTCTTGCTTCATGGATATAAAAATCTTACTTTTCACTGTCAGGGAACAGAGTACAATTAACTAAGAAGGTCAGTGAAAGCAGACCATTGAGAACTTTGTTGAAAAATAATCATTAAGAGAAAAGACTGGCAAAGGGTAGGATGGAATTAACTAGTAATACCATAATTATAAAAAGGCAATATTATGCTGACATTTTGAATGATGATAATATAATGATGATATTCACAAAAACTAGCCCAAAGAATCACCTTGAGTCTCAAGCCAAGCTTTAGTCAAGAGCTCTCTTGCCTTGACAATAATGAATATGCAAATAATTAGGACTTAGGTTTGGGGACAAAATTATAGAATTGGAATTCATTCCTTCAGGTGTAATGTACCTGCATACTGTAAATCACTGTGTTTTGGGAAGAAATTTTTTCTGAGATATTGGGGACATTCCAGATATTGAAGTATCCTGGCCAGCAAGATGTTAGTGTCTGATTTCCGGTTTGGTCCACTAGACTCAGTCTTGGTCTTTCCAGACTCATCAAAGATGACAACTTCATCTATACTGAAAACCGCAAGGGCACGGGCAATCTGCAGAGTAACATAAAAAAAGATTAACCCGTACAGCAAAAGTTTTGCTTGTCAGTTTGGATAAAGTAAAATGTATGTTCCAATCCAAGCTAGAGATGACACACATGCAATCACTGTCAGCTCTTACATGTATCTCTGATATCTGCAGCATTTTAAAAGTGACACAGTTTACCTTCATGATGGTACATTAAGATGTACCAACTAAATATAAGAGGAAAGTAAGAGGCAAGGCAAGAGAAAAGCACTTTGCCCAAGAGCATAACACAACGACCCTACCTAGGCTTGAAACTAGACCTCTCGATACAGAATCCAGTATACAAACCATTAAGCCACTGTACTGGGATGGAGCTAAAAATAATTTAGCTCAGCCAGCTTTTCTGGCCTGTTTATCTTCAAAATTACCCCAAGTCTTTGTTTTCAAGTGAAATTTTAGCCGGTGATAAGCTCTTTTTTTTCAGCTGGTGAAATTAGCTGGTGGCTGGCTCTTAGTGGGAGGCATGGTGGCCTAATGGTTAGTGCGTTGGACTCTGGATCGGGTGGTCCAGGTTGAGCACTGGCCCGGGCACTGCGTTGTGTTCTTAGGCAAGACACTTTACTGGCATAGTGCCTCTCTCCACCTAGGTTATAAATGGGTACCGGCGAATTTACTGCTGGGGGTAAGCCTGTGATGGACTACATGTAGCATTCCATCCAGGGGATAGAAGAAATACTCCTAGTCAATTCATGCTATGGAAACCAGGTAAAAGTTCCAGTGTGATGGGTCACTAGCCTCAAATGCAGATTTCTTTTCTGGCTCTTATAAAGTTACATCCTTGCCACTGTGCAGTGCACCTCCCACACCTTTCTCCTAAGAAATGGCTAATTAATAATGTGTGACAAAAATTGGCAAAATTTGAGAAACAAAATAACCATCATTAAAACTTCTTTATGAACTGAAAACATTACAGTTGAGTCTTTTCTAACAAAAATGCATGAGAAAATGAACTCAATAGACTATATATCAGTGTGTAAATGAACATACTGTCCAATTACACAGTCATGACACGTAAAGTGTAATGTGTAAGCTGTCCTATTAGTGCTCCAATCGTGCTGCTGAAAACTACTCATGTTAGAGAGTTTTGTTATAGTTTTGATTAATTATATATCCACAACAATTGATTTCATTCAAATATGTAATTTATTATTTACAAATAGAAATTTTTCTTTTACCTGGCCTGCTAAGTATGTCCTCAATTCTGGCGATTGTGCATTGTCTATGATAGAGCCAGGGAGAGCAAGACTGACGGTAAATTGACGGCCTGATGGACAAATTACAAACACAAATTTACTGTGTTGATTCACATAGACACAATAAGGCATCACATTAAAAGTAAAGATCTTTAATTACTGACCTCTTGACCTATTATTGCTGTCTTCTATTTTCTTTAACTTTGATTGTAAAACGCCATTATCTTGTCCTGAAGAAAAATCTGTCTTTCTCTTTTTAAGCTTATGTTTTGCTACGAATGAGAAAATAATAAGTTGTACAAGTTAATTAAATAAGAGCAAAGCACAACCATGCATTATCATTAAGCTTATATTTAGTTATTTACTAGTATCAGCTGTATTTAATAGACTCGTAAACAACTCTAGTGATGAAGAAAACCCCGACTGACCTTTATTTTTTGCGTCCTTTTTATGCCTTTCGTCCTCCTAGAAATCACATCAAAAAATAACAGGATTTTATTACGGAACTTAGCCATAAACTTCATTCACAAATTACGGCCTTTTCACTCACCTCGTCCGCCATCTTGAAATTTCGCATCGCAAAGAATTGTTGATAATACTCATGCACTCTTGAATTACACCGCTAACATAGACATCGCGGTGTTCGCATAAGTAATTTTTGTCGCTGTTTCACGTGTGAAGGAGACGATTATTTGCGACTAAAATTTTCGAGTTTACAAGAAAATAATCAACAGACGGATGCCAGTGCTCGATAAGGACACCGAGTGAGTGCTCTTTTATGCTTGTTCTCATTAGTTTTAGTCTATTTTAAACGTAGCTTTTCTTTCGACATCAGTGAGTGGTTAAGATGGCGACTTGTTGGTTGTGAATTTATGATTAAATGAACTCTTTTACTCCGAGAATATTCGTAGGCGAAGTTGTTGGTCAAGTTCCGTCATAAACGATCTTAACGTTTTAAGAGCAGTGCCCAGAAACTGGCGAAGAGTACTTAAATTAATTATAAGCTTGTAAAATCCCTGATGTATGTTTTTGTGTTCCCAGAGAAAAGCCAAGTTGGGCTGATCTGGTAGAAGAAGGAGAAGAAGGTAAACTGAACCCCATTTTATGTGTACTAACTGAATTTTTAGATGCTGATACGGTATTGCATTGGTGGCTAGCTGGAAGAAAATATAAACTTATTATTAATTTGCCTTCACTCAGGACGTAACAAATCGATAATTTCGATACTCGATAAAAATCGATTGTAATCGATCGTAATCGATACTACGAAATCGATCGAAATCAATCGTCAATATTTTTGTGATTATCGATTTTAATCGATTTCAATCGAAAATGATCAATTTCTATCAAAAACTATCGATTGTTGAGGACGGATTCATCTTTTCTTGCACGACCGCGAAGACATGGTGTCTTCCAAATGAGTTTTGAATATAAATCACGGACCTACACACAGATTTATTAGTAAATATGCGGCTTCTCAAGACTTTTGAAAACAATAATGGTAATGTACAGTATTGTTTTGAATATGGATGGCACTTTTTGAAGGATCGGTAAAGCCATTGAAACGATTGTGCTAAAGCCGTCAAATAAAATCCAAACTTTCGCTTTAAGCGTGAACATGTGAATAATTAATTCTTCGGTTTGAGTTTTTCGATATTTCGACACTTTTGAATATATTTCTTGGCTTCATTTTAGATGAAATTTAATTCGAGACAAAGTTTCTTTCACGTTTCTTTCATTTTTCAATCTTTGGTTCGGAATTTTAGGCGAACAGATTTGACACGCACATGTTGTTATCTCATACGCATCTTGCGGAGATTTTGCTTCGTTGTTTACTTGGCTGCTTTGTTTTGAGTTGTGTTTATCGATTTAGAAAATTCCTGCAATGCTTCAGAAAATACAAAGGAGTATGTTTATAATATTAAAAGTAAAGGAAAGCGTAGAAAGCATCGCTAGTGTTCATTTAGTAGCAGGAATCTGTAGTTTTGTAAGTGCAATTTTAGGGGTTTCACGCCGTTTCACCCTTCAGGCATCAATGGGTCAATCGAATAGGTCGGGATGTTTGTGATTATCGATTTCGATCGATTAAATTAACTAATCAATCGACAAGTATCGATCACTTTCGAGTAGTATTGATTAATCGATTAGCTTTCCGATGATCGATTTCGATCGATTTGTTACGTCCTGCTTCACTGCACGACCAAACACACACAATATAAATGCTACGAGGCATGGTGATGTTGTTCAGCCAGGCCCAAGATATACAGTAAGACACTACCTCTCTGGAACCTATATTTTCATTTGCCCACTGTTAACACTACCTCTATTGTTATTCAGGGCTAGGGGCATTGTTATGACCTGTTATCTATTGTTTTAAGAACCAATGAAGTAACTCGTTCCGAGAGGTAGTGGGCGACCCAAGATATTGCAGTTAATTTTTTTTTCAGTTAAATTTTATTCTTTCTTTGTTTTTGGGTGTGGTAATGTATGATAATGAGTTTAAAACAAAGGAAGAATAACATTTAACTAAAGAAAAAAATTAGCTGCAACATATACAGTTAATTGGCACATCTATAGGGTTACAGAAGCATAGATAAAAAATACATTGATATATCATATGACCCGTACGAATCCGCATGCTATTTCCATGGAAACCCATGTGAAAAAATTAATCAGTGGGCGATAATGACCCATTTACTGTATGTAAAGCTTTTTATCCCTCATGATAACATCTATATCATTGCTCAATGTTTTCATTGCAGACCACATACCCCCTATATCAGAGGTCATTAATGGAGACACAAAAATTGTAACCGAGTTTAAAAGGAATGAAGAGGGGAAGTTGTTGAAGGTTAGACCTTTCAAAATGAATGTGCATGTAATAACATACATGTACATACATTGTATGGTTACAAATTATCTGAGGTGATTGGTATGTTTAACAAATAGATTCCATTTTGCCATGCGTCTGTTCAATTATAGATCACAGATGACGTCAAAATGTGGTAAGAACAAAAAAGTGGTGGGTCACTGATGTTCTTACCACATTTTGACGTCTTCTGTGATCTATAACTGAACAGAGGCATGGCAAAATGGAATCTATTTGTTTTATACAATAACAAGACTTCTATGCACTTCAGTATCGCTAAAGCGCTGCTACCGGTGAGCCTAGGTTGTTTTCATTTCGAGATTCCGTAATCACGAAGCACTGTTAAACCGATTTTAAAATACGCAATATGAAGGGAAAATAAAATGTCAATGAAAGAAACTGACCTTTGCTTTGTACTCTGTAAGCTTTAACTAAGGTAAGCGTTCAACGGCGTTCACTTGCCATTCATGGATTTCCTGTAGCGGCTTCAAACTGCTAGAGCGTCAGACAAACACTTACAGCTTCGATAATTTTACAAATCAGTCACTGTCTAATTCAAGCTTGTTGAGCCCAGTTAAATGTCTTGAAAGGTGTAGACTATTTGGCAGATTGTTCCTCTGTGTAGATTTATAATTGAGCTGAACTTTCGCTTGTTGTTTTCGCTGCAAGTTTTGAAAAACTTTGCCAAGAAGACTGACTTGGACTATGTACTCTGATCATGCGCACGAGTCACACCACGCAGTGATGTCATCTGTACGTCTGTACTCTAATAGATGACAGGCATCAGCCAATCACAATGCGCGCAGTAACTCGGTTGTTGTATAATTATTGATGTGTAATTAAATTTTTTTTTTCCTGTAATGTTTATAGATTGTGAGGACCTTCAAAATTGAAACAAAGAGGGTTTCAAAGACAATAGCAAAAAGAAAGGTACAATGTAAAGCAATGAATACACCTTATTTGATGGTGAGGAAAATACGAGCAATGAGCAAAATGTCCCCTTGCGTTGTTTGTTAAACCATCAAATAAGGGATTTATTATTCCACTAATAAAATAAAGTTTGGTTCGGTCATTTTGCTACTCTGCTTTCAGTCTGTATTTTTGCCCTGTTCTACAGTGTAATAACATGGCATATTTGAGCATTCTTTTGTCCTTATAAGGCAAAATGGTACAATAGTGGAATAATAATTTCTTATATTGTAGTGTACACTGTAGATGTACACTGTACAGGTAGGATAGGGTAATTTGTTTACATATGTTAACTCCATAGAAGGTAGAAAGCAAATGAAAGCTTCAGTTGCGTAGATGAACATGTACATGTAGCAAAAATTTGTTTGAAACCCAGCAGATAAGTTATTAATTAATACTGTAAATTAATGTATAAGTGAATACATCTGGAAGATGGTGTGTTTTATAAGTTTTAGTCGATATCTTATGGCTTCCATCACTGTTATGATTAAACTTTAGTTATGGAAAAAGTTTGGAGATGCAAAGAATGACGGCCCTGGTCCAAATCCATCAACAACCACAGTTACTGATGATGTGTTCCTTATCCTCACCTCTAACAAGGAGGTAAATATTAATTGAAAATAGCGACTGTAATGAAAGTGAACATTGAACTATATTTTATAGTCTGTACCTCCAGTTGAGAACACCATTAACCCCATTTACTTTCAATAAGCTTGATATATTTCATACATGACATGTAAATTCTGCTTCATAATATATCTGATTCAATTTTAAAGTTCTAATCGTATCTATAACAAAATTCTTGATTTTGATTGGTTTTGTGTGTTCCTATTTGTTGCGTAATTGGCACGTGATTGCGTGGGTGTCCAATTAATATAGGTATTCAATTTGAATTTGTGCGCTATTTGCGTGTCAATCACATGTACTTGGATGGGTTCTTGCTGTTTTCCAACTGTTTCTAAAACTGATTGAATATAACTGACTTTTTCACACAAAAGACTTTTTTTCAAAGGACTTCCAAACCTCAAAATTTGTTATTGATATGATTAATTAGTAATAGGACTGCGTGTCATACAATTCTTAATTTCAAACTGCCTCGTGCTGCCACTCATCCAATTTTGAAATTACTTGCAACGGCGATTACTCCCTGAATTGCACTCCACTTAGTCAAATAAAATATTACTGTAACTTATAATTTGGTGGTACATCAAGTCAGTATTTTCATGTACATGTAAGAACTCTAATGCAGAGGAGATGATGTTGTAATTTGCGCCAGACAGCGGTTTGTGGGAACGGACTGCCATCTGTTCTTAACCACACCACTTGGTTGAAGACAAAGTCACTTTCTGATCCTCTTGCACAAAATATTCTTGTCGCATCTGCATGTAATTGAGATGTGTGTTACAGAACGATTAAGTGTAGGTACATGTATGCAACTGGGATAATAGCAATTTTGAATGCTTTTAAATGTGTAAATAATAAAAGTTATTGGTTTATTGTATGTCAAAAGCAACACCCAAATTATAAGAAAAAGAAAGTTCCAAGTACACGTGGAAGCCATGCATTTATTATCTCTAAAATAATCAGTTTTTGGCATTATTGAATGGTTAATTATTCCTTTCATTAAAAAGCAACAATAATAGTTCTTGCACTGAAAAATATTATAGTGTAGTATAAAAATTACTATTCGAATTAAATGAGTAGTGTGTGATTATTCATGGTTATACATGTACAAGTATGTTCAAATGTACAAAAATCATTGCAAAATGAAAAATTGAATAGTTTAATACGCGCAATGTCACAATTTGAATGTTAAACATTAAATTCTCATCCCCTACCTTGTTATTACATAGAAAGTATTTACTCACTGCTCACTGCTAATACTTACTCACTGCTGCTGTTGTTTTTTGTTTAGGACCTACAGCAAGACAATGACGATCCTCTAAAGAAGTTGGGTCAAAGTGCTCAGAAGATTGTACAGTGTCGTATCTGTAAAGGAGACCATTGGACCACAAAGTGTCCATACAAAGATCAACTGGAGGTTATACAGGGACAAGCCAAAGAGGATGAGGCCAAACCTGCTGCTGGTGTTGGTAATGTCCAGCTTACTATATGTGATGTACTTTACCCTGTAGAGTGGTTTTCAATTGACTTTCCTGAAATCACTCTGGCCAGTCACAAACGATACAAATAATCCAGTGAACCACCAATCAAATCTCAAAGCAAATCCATGTAACGGGCACAAAGCACATAAAAACATGTGCGAGTGAATCATGATTAGTTTTGGTTTAACTCCTGATAGGTTGAGAAGTGGGTATAGTAGTGCAAAACAAATTAAAGTAAATGGGAATTACTCTCGACACTCAAGTGAAAACTGCTCTAACTGCACTGCAGTTCTCCAAGAGTGCTTACCAATCAAAAAAGAAATCCAATCAAAAAAGAGATAACGCTTACCATCTGTAGTTTGGTTTCCTGTTATTGTCTTCTGTTGATGGGAGACTGGAACTGGAAACCATGGAAATGGCAAGGAAATTTCTGACGTTCCATTCCAAATGGAAAAAGAGGACGGTACCTCTGGAAGTAGTCCAGAATTTCTGAATGGATTTTCTGAAATATTGCTGTTCCATTTGACTTTCAACTGAAATTTCCGGATTTTTGGCTAAATGTTCTTACACTATACATGTGTATGTAGTAGTATTGGTCTTATTGTTGCTTCATTACCACATGTGCATGCACTGGCTTTCCTTTATCTACATTACCACAGGGCCTGATCCAACCATAAAAACAATGCCATATTGGCATTGGTCCAATCATTACTTTTACTTCATAAGGCCTGCAGCAACGTTTATTCAATCGTTACTTTCCTGGCACAAGGCCCTTTCTCTCTGATACTCCTAAGTTACAGTTTGCCTGGGTCAATGTTATGCTTCTGGAGTGTTTTAAATTAAGTTTGTAAATTTCTTGGTGGATGCAGGAGCAGCAGGAGGAGCGGCAGGAGCTGGAGATAACCCTGCAATGTCCAAGACTGGAAAGTACATTGCACCAGGACTGAGGGAAGGAGCAGCAAACAGACGTGGAGAGACAATGCCTAGGACACAGAGGGGTATGTGTCTACAAATAATAAGTTTCTCTGTACATTGCATGCTTATGAAGCTAGAAAACGATCTGCTCCTTGTATGTGTTGTGGTTTAAATTTATCTTTGGTTCAAAAAATTTTAAGCTGGTTTGATTTTGGTTTTTCATTGTCTCATATTCATTATCATAATCTGAAACAAAGGGGAATCAAAATCAAACTGGTTTGAAAATTTTTAAAGCAATGATAAATTTAAACCACAACATAATTATGCATTGTACATGTAGGTCTTTGATGCCAGTTGTAGATGATAATGATATTACTCTGTATACAGTTCAAAGAAAGTTTTTTGTGGGCTTTTTAGTTACTGATAAATGTTTTGCCATGTATTTTCATATAGTTTTGTTATTTGCACAAGAACCCTAAAGGGCTGTAATTTATTGCTGTTCTTTTCTCTCTCATCAGATGAATCAGCCACAATACGAGTGACCAACTTGTCAGAAGAAACCAGGGAATCTGATCTGCAGGAACTCTTCCGTCCATTTGGACCACTCGCCAGAATCTTCCTTGCCAAAGATAAACATACCAACCAGTCAAAGGTTATTGTCTCTTCAACTTTTTGCTATTAAAAATGCTGCTTAATATACACATAGACTGAAGTGTCAGTCGTCCTCTCTTCCTTACCCCCCCCCCCCCCCCCCCACAGGAGGGGTGCGGGTGAGAAGGACCTCTGGGGGGTAAGGAAGAGAAGACGGCTGACACTTCAGACCAAACATACACAGTGCACAACAACGACAAATTAAAACAATATAATTTGTGTGGTCAACCAGACAAAGTGCTGCAAAGGACTCATTGGAAGTACAGGGGCACCCAACAGATTATTTCGGTGAATATCTGTTCGGAAGTCTTGTTATCCCCTCAGACTTTCTTTAGTGAAATATCACCACAAACCTTCGTAATGTGGAAAGTACAACTCCTGTTGTTTTGGGAGATGTAAAAATATAATGTTTTGGGTTTGACAAAATGTCCGGTATGATTTTTAGGAAAGTAACAATTACAGCTCGCAAATTTGGGTTCCTAGAAGTTTCTGCCACTTGTCTTTAGTGTTAACATCTGTCTCGTCCACAGGGCTTTGCCTTTATCAACTTTGCTTATCGTGAGGATGCTGCAAGAGCCATTCAGAGTGTTCAAAGATTTGGCTATGATCATCTCATTTTGAACGTAGAATGGGCCAAGTAAGTTGATGTTGTTAAGTCTTTTCCTTGTTTTGGATGGGGCCCACAAGCGTCAGTCAGATGGACTGGAGCTGTGGTTTTATTCAGACGTTACATTGTGACCCCATTGGTAAAACGAATGAGTTGTTTGTGTGAGCCTCTACCACAAGAACTGGTCCAAGAGCCTGGTTCGCAGACTAGTAGGCCACTTGTAGGTGTGCCTCTACCCATGTATTGCAATTTTGATCTGCACTCTACTTGTAGTTTTTTTTTTGCATCGTCATTTGTAAAGAGCGCTTCAAAGTAGCGTTTTTAATCTGTATTAAAACTGAATTATGCTTCTCTCCACAGACCATCAACAAATCAGCAATAGGAATGAAGTGAAGTGATGCATAACACACATTAAAAAAAAGCACTGCAATAATAAAAACGTGATATTACAATAATAACTGTCTAAACCAGTTGGGTTTTCTTTTTAAAGCGTTGAGTTATTCGTCACCCAAACGTTCAATGGGTAAATTGTTATTCTACCTTATCTGAAGTTAAATGGATAGCTAATACCTGCTTAGGCTCGATTACTAGCCACTGTTCGGGGAATGAGCCTACTACCTGCTCTACAAAGTCGAAAATGAGCGTAACAGCCTGAGCGTAACAGGAGGCAGCGTGACCGAGTGGTTTAGGGCGCTGGTCTTGTAATCCGGAGGTCCCGGGTTCAGGCCCTCCACCCTGCCACTAGCTGGATTTGTTTCACGGTCGTCCCGAGTTCAAATCCTCGGTCACGCTTTGTATATAGCCGACTGGTCTGCCTCCAGCCAGTTGGGATTTTTAACCATGTTATGTTCATTTGAAGTTATTTGTTTCCTATGTTTCAGTGGCATGCCTAAACTAGCTATCTCGAAGCTAAGTGCATGACCACTATAAACAACATTTACATTACATTACATAGCCGCCCTTTGGTGTGTCACGCAAGGATACAGAAGAAGCGTTACACTGGCGACACCACAAATTTTTGCAAAGAATGCGGCCAGTCAAAGGGTTTTGTGTTCTTTTAGATTTTTGTGCCAATCTTGAGCATCGCTATTAATATGTTAACGTCAGCCTGAATTTCAACTGTTTTCGCCAGATAAGACAGCTAAAATTCGGGCTCTAGAAATGCTCCCGATGATACATTCATCGAACGCAAGAATGCTCTCGATAAATGTGTCATTTACTCCAAAAGACTGCGAAGGAGACTTTGATTTGTTTTTTACGTGTAAACTGTTAGAGAATGGCCAGAGTAACTGTAGGACTTGTGCTGGGTTTCAAATCGTTATATTTGGAGAGTTGTACAATGCAATATTTTTATATGCACTAAAGACCTCCAGTCACAGTATCCCATCCAAGTAGAAACCCAAAGATTTTTGAAACGCAATTTTCCATCCGAAAATAAGCCTCGCTCCCCAAATATAAGCCAGGATTCGCACAGTCATGAACAGTCCTTGAATTTTAGGAAGAGTCCTTGAAAAGTCCTTGAACTCCATTTTTCCTTGAAAAGTCCTTGAATTTTCTTCAACTTTAAATGCAGTGGCGTTGAAAGTAAATTGCTTTGCATAGACTATGGTATTCTTTTCCTGTGTAAAGCAACTTCAAACACTGTAAAACACGGGGGTAAAAGCAGCTAATAAAAGACAAGTGAGCTGAAAAATGTAGAGAAGGAGATGGAGCAAACACTTGAAACCTTAGAAACCTGTTAGCTTGGACTGGGAATGTGCATTTATGTACCACCTGTGAAATAACATCTCTGATAGGTGGTGCTTAAAAATTCAATTTGGTCCTTGAATAGTCCTGGAAAAACGGTTGCGATTTTTTTACGAACCCTGTAAGCCTCCCTCTTCCCACCCCCGTATATAAGCTTTCCAATAAGCCCACCTGAAAGGTACGTCGAGAAAATATAAGCCCAGGGCTTTACGGCATCGCGAACCTGAAATACATCAAAGCCGCCCGGGTGAAAGCTCTGAGATTTGGGAGATATTGAAATTTACACATTCTGGTAAATCACAAAGTGCAAGTCAAAAGAGCTTTTCAATGAAGACAACACAGCAGTGCCAAAACGCGCGACTAAATTGATGCAAAAAATAAACGAAAAAAAATTGTTTCTCCACCTGCACATTAATCCCCGCCCTTGTTCCCCTTGCCCTACTTCTTTTTTTGACCCGTTTCCCCTTGCTCGACATCTCTTTTGCTCTTTCGGTTGTTTGAATTACGTTTACTTAATTGTGTTAATTGTGTGCTAGAGTGCTGGTACAATGGTTATTCAGTGTTAACTTCAGGTTCATCAGTATCACTCGTATGTCCTTGAATGTTCTGTGTGCTGTATGTACCCGTACATCATAATATTTGTGTGGTGTTTTAGTCATGATCTGTTCTCAAAGTTCCGGTTGAGCCGGGTCGCCATGCAGCTCTCGTAAGGTCTCACATGAGTGGCTGAGAGAACAATGGAAAAAACAACAAGAACAATGCCCCTAGCCCCCAAAACAATAGCAGCTGCACACTAGAAGGACCAGTAGAATTACAAGCTTACGAGAGCTGCATAACTATTCGGCTCAGCTCCTGGCTAAATTGCTTTCTCAGGGGAAATGCAAAGATGCGTGAAATGTAAATTCAAAGCAGATAGGGTTTATTAAACCTGGTATAAATTAAACTACATCATTCATCGAGCCATGCATCTTAAGATATTTATTTTACAGTGCTATATTCTAGTACTGAATACAAGAAGAAATCCCTATAGCTAGTTGTAATAAGTAAAAGAAGAAAGTCAGTTGCCAATCATTTACCAGGCAATACGTTTGATGCCACAGTACGAGGGTCTAGGGGAAAGTTCCGATTAAGAGCTTCTGACTTGACCACATCGGCGGCTTTATTCATGGAAAATGATGATTCGGAGAGCATTCATTTTGTGCAGGATCTTAGCCATCGTACGTTTGACTTTTGGATGCTTTAAAATACCAATCTTGTTATACAAAACACCGTACACTGATGGTATGCCGGCATAGAAAAACAAAGCAAGTTTCGACAATTAATTACCACTTGAGATTTCAATTTGACACGTGGAAAGGAAGTTCCTTGTATACAAAAATCTCTACCAGAATCTTGATTCCGCACCCCAGAATAACGAGAGAAAGTGCAATGGCGACTATATGGTCCAGGTACCACACAAGAGGGAATTGATCTAACAGTAATGCACTGATAGCCAGACCCAGTAAGAGACCGCTTGTGACCGCGTCGTCAATAAACAGAGAAACCAGTACAGAACTGCGGAGTTTCTTGGATATCCACAACTCTAGAATGGCAAGCACAAAGTACACAACGCTAAATCCCATCAGAACAGGCCACAGTAAATCGGAATGCTTGGGCCTTGTTTCATCTACCAAGTGCAAACTAGAAACGCCTATTATGATGAGAGCGCTCACAGCAAAGGCGATGCCAAACGCAATCGATCCGTATTTCTCTCTGTTGGATGTAGGTTTTCCGTTCGAATCGTCCCAAAACCGCCAGATAACAACAGAAGCGCTGAACACTGCCAAGAAAGTGTCTACTGCGGAGGCAAAAACAGAAGAACTATCTGTTGTGGCCGAGCCGAAGAATGACGCTGCAGAGAAAATCACCGAAGCGGTCAAACTTGTTACTGACACAGCCAGGGCAGCTTTTCTCCATTTCTGTCTTTCGTTGATTTCCAAAATTGTTTCCTTTTCCTTTTCACCGTTGTCTTTTGCGGTGAAAGATACACAGGGCGATTTTTCCAAGACGCTGTCCCTTACAGCGGGGTTGAATTCTGCCTTGAAGTTGGCTGCTAATTTCGGCGAGCATGGTGGCGACCAGCCGCCCTGGACATCGCAACAAACTTCATCCCGTGAATGGAGCGGAAAGGTGATGCCTTTGTTGGTGCCTCGCTTTTCACCCATTGTGGATTTGTCGCCATACCATGTACGGTGCTCAAATCTGCTGAAAATGATTGCTTTGTAGAGTTATCTTGAGAGGAGTAAAAATGTTGATGGAAATTACGAACGTGTTTTACAATGCTCTTTATAATTCCAAATTGTGAACGGACGAATGCGCTTTGTTGTCCAACAATTGGCGGAAGACTAAAGAAAACTCTCCATTGGATTTTTGACAGACAAAGGAATTAGGATGAAATTTCGTAAAGCACGCAGCGTTAACTGATCATTTTTTTCCGTGGTTTCCTTGTAACAACAAACCTATATATAGATAAAGATCGAGAAAACCCCCCTTTACCTGAGTACAAATCATTCCCCAAACAGCTGGAGATAGTTTAGTTTGGGTGGAAAGCCCTCAGTCATTTTGTCAGCCAAGCGTATAGATTGTTTGAATTGGTATACGTAATTACGTTAATTCCACAGGACAGGGACTTGTTTTTATAGAATTGGAAGAATAGCTGAATAGTATAATCGGAGAATGATTTCTGGAAAGATCTTTTAATAGGTAAAATCGGAAGCTAGTTCTACAACAGGAAAATCATAGAATCAGAAGAATAGTACAATCGGAGAATGATCATTAGTAAAATCGTAGAATCGGAAGAATTGTTGTAAGGCAAAAATCTTTAAACAAATCTCTAGTGGTAAATCGGAGAATATTACCCCGTAATCGGTGTATACTATTCTCCGATCATGATTTAGCCATAATCGCACTACTCTTCGCTATATGCAGGTTCAGATTCGTAGGCTAGCTAGGCTAGCTAGATTTATTTTATAATGAGGCGGTCCGGGGCGCTTGGAAGCTGGTGAGGAGAAAGAGACCAAACACTAGGGGGCGGACAAATTTGGAACTTTGACCGAGAATAGAACAATTGAAAATTTGGCAGCAAAAACAACATTTAACTGAACACAAGACAATCGATGATAAGGGACGAATATTCCGAACGTATGTCAGCTTTGAAACTGAGATACAGTAGAACCCCGTTAATACGGCCACCAACGGGCTATGGAAATTTGGCCGTATTAACGGGGTGGCCGTATTAACGGGGCTGGGTTAAATTTCATGACTGGTCTACTCAAGAGAGAAAGCCGCAACTTTTGTATTTATATGCTTTATTTCACACACAGTGACTTAATCGCTTTGTAATTTAGCTAAGGGAATATTACTGTCTATTCAGTTTCTTTTAAATTGTTGTTTGATTGGTTACAATTGATGACTAGTTAACCACAAAACCACACACGTCAATGACATAACAAGTTACAGGGGTTTTGAATAAATTAGTATCGTTCAATATTGTTTCTCAAATACTGTATTTGTTTTGTTTGGTCAATTATAGGTGACATTTTGTTCGAGTGGCCGTATTAACGGGGTAAAATTGTAAAGGATTATACAGGTTGGGATTTCAGAATGTGGCCGTTGGCCGTATTAACGGGGTGGCCGCATAAACGAGGTTTTATTATAAGGAAATATATGGGCGTTTCGCCGGGACAAAAAAAAGTGGCCGTAATAACGAGGTGGCCGTATTAACGAGGTGGCCGTAAGGCGGGGTTCCACTGTATTATGATCATGCGTAATTTCCTGTCGGTTGGTATAAAGAAACTAAAATGCAGGACCCAGTTGTTCAAAGATTGGATAAATCACTATCCCGTGAATATGTTGCAGTAAATTTTTCTCTTCAGTTAATTTTATTCTTCCTTTGTTTTAGGGTATTGTCATGTATGATAATGCGTAAAATTTAACTGAAGAAAAATTTACTGCAACAGATACCGGTGGAAAGCGTTATCCACCCTTTGAACAACCGAGGCCAGGTCTCTTCGATTAGGAAAAATTCCGATTAGCTAATATAAAAAGCGGAAAAAAACTTATTTAAGTGCCGTTGGATTTAGTGCCGTACGTACTGCGGTCGAGGAGTTGATTTCAGGGCTACAGAGAACAAACCCAGGTAGCGAAAGGGCAAGTGGAGATTTAACTAGGGATCTCTGCTCCAGCGCCTTTAATAAACAACTCGTCCATACCGGCCACTTCCCATAAATAGCACGGATGTAATCTCGTCGCAGGCACTATTGGCATGTTTTCTCTTAAAATTGCCCGTTTCATGATGGACGCTACACAACCCAGAAATTTTCTGGAAATTTCTCTCGAAGTCAGAAAACGAGCGAAAAAGCGGCCACAACGAGAGCTCGGTTTCCTTTAAGTTTGTGCCCGTCGCACTTCATTGAACAGGGTACAAAGACCGAAATAAGAAACAATCAAAATTCGCGAAAATGAGATAGTATGGAGTCAGTTTGTTTATTCTACATAATCAGGAATTTTGACCGTTTTGCCATCTGGTATATGTCAGACATGTTATGCTACATCGTCATTGATGCAATCAGAAATGGAGTTAAAGATGTTAAATCTTATAGACTCTTGGTTTTAGGCCGTCGTAACTCAAATGCCCCTTGGCGGAGACTTTATTTATTAGGTGAGCGCTATACCGTGTCCTTATCGGACCTTATAAAACAAATATTCAAAATGAATAATCAGGTAAAAATTAACCAATCAACGACCGAGTTACTTTGTTAAAGGCGATGCAAATTGGCATCCCTAATGCATAGAGAGAATCAAAATATTGAAAAATAATTGAGCGGAACGAGAAGGAAAGCATGGAAATGGAAATCTGTGGAGTGTGGAATGTTTTCGATAATAGTTCACTGCACGAGCTATAATTATGCATGTTTATTGACTTGAATTTCTTTCATCTCTGGTCCCATCACAATAAGCCGGTATTGCTACTACTTGTGAGAAATGAACTTTATACATGCATATTGAAACGGTAATTGCAACGCATATCAATTGAAAATCTGAAACGGTAATTTTTTGTATACGAAGATCTCCACAAGAATCTTTATGCCACAAAATAAAATAATGAGTGAAACTCCTATTGCCACAGAATGATCCAAATACCACAGGTATGGAAGTTTATTCTGAATGAATTCGTTAACTGCAAGGGCAAGGAAAAGGCCGCCCGTCAGGCCATCATCTATACTCAGTGCTACGAGAACAGGGCTTCTGAGCTTTTCTGATATCCAGAATTCCAGACCAGCTAGTATGCAGTAGACGAAACACGATCCCAATAGAGACGGCCACATTATATCAGAGTCGTTTGGTTTAGCTTCTTCCATCAAGTGTTTCACTGAAACGACGATTGTGATTGTTGCATCAACAATGAACGCGATTCCAAAAGCAATTGACGCTTGCCTCTCTCTCGTTGGACCGATTTTTCCATTCTTTTTGTCGCGAAATCTCCAGATCACAATACAGGCCGTAAATACAGCGAGAAAAAGGTCCATAGCTGAGGCAAGTACGGAAGAACTGTCCGTAGTGGATGAAGCATAAAAGGACGCTCCGCTTAGAATCAACGACGCAGTTAAACTCGCTATTGTTACTGCCAGCGCGGCTTTTCGCCAGTTCTGTCTTTCACGAGCCTGCAACAATGTTTCCGGTTTGTTTTCGTCCTCTTCTTCTTCGGTGAAAGAAACGCAAGGTGATTTTTCCCAAACGGCGTCATTTTCGCCAGGATTGAATTCCGCCTTGAAGCCAGCTGCAAATGTTGGTGAGGATATCGATGGGAGTGAGAAGTGCTGATCTCTGGAATTCGCCATAAAGCGGTACTAGCGTTGTGGTGGTCTGCCCTCCTCACAGATTGTTCTTCAGGGCCATACGCTGCCTTCAATCCGGTAATGTGTAACACTGCAAAATGCAGCAGGGCGTTTATTCCAGGAATCTTGCGTTTAGTAGTCGAGGATTTGATACTTTGATAACGGGCGTAAATTTGCAAGTCACCGAACCTTACCGAATTGTTTCATTTTAAATATTATGCTTTTGCAATACTTTATGCATTTATGGTCATGCAAATAAAGCTTGTTGCTTTTCTGTCGTTCCGCTTTGTGAGTTAGCTCATTAATGAGCTAATCACTCAACATTCAATGTCTGTAATTCGAATCACGGTCTAAATGCCGCTTTTTAAACTTTTTAGACTTTTCGTTGGTGTTCAAAGCCCTCTTGAAAGTTCTTTAACCGTAAGTCGTATGGATCACAATCAAGTAATTTAATTAGAAACGTCATGGTTTCACTGGAAGGGGATTGGAATGGGATTGGAGCATGACCACAATGCTTTCCTATTGTACTGTTGGCACTGAAGCAAAGAAAAAACTGATTATTTGCACAATAGAATTTAGATTTCCAAAGAATTAATCAACTGTGTAAAGCGTTTGGCACGATATCAACTAATGAGAAAATTTAAGCTGGATATAGTGTACACTTAAGACAAGAAAGCGTATAAAATAACAATTAGACAACGAGGGTCGTACAGGGGTATTCTCGTGACGCGTGATTAGCTGATTTTCTTTTCCGTGAAACGTGAATTTAATAAATTTATTCTTCGTGACCCGTGACCGCAAGGTTTTGCGTGACACGTGAGGAGCTTGAATTAATAACCGATATTCGTGATTTCACCACTTTATTGACTTTATTTTGCGTGATTTTGAGACGCGAGACCTCAAATGTGACCTCCGTATAATTATCGTAACGTCAAACATTCTTTGTAGAGTAAGAACAGGATAAAAGAGTATGTTTCTTTCTTATTTTCGTAATTTCTTAATCAATTTTGATTTCTTGAAACACCATTTGTAGCGTAAGAACAGGATAAAAGAGTACTTATTTTCGTGATTCGGGAAAATGAAATTTCAATATCCGTGATCCGTGATTCGTTATTTTTTGTCCGTGAATCGTGCCAGAGACCCCCCCCCCCCCCCCCCCCTGTACGACCCTCGACAACGAGCCCGATTTCTCTATGAGCGAGGCGCACAGAAAACGATCGCGATAGCGTGCATGTTCCAGGCTTTCGGTAGTCGGGCGCGAATGCTAAATGTTCATTAAACCCATAACTTAATACACAAAAGGAGCCTTCTACTTGAAATCCCAGAATATTTTACAAAAAGGAATCTTCTGCTTGCATCATCCAAGATTAAATTCCTTGTTCATGAGCTTCCGCGAAACATTACAAACGAGCTGAATCAAGCTGTGTTCACATTAAACCTGAAACATTTGCAGAGAGTCTTCCCCGAATAAGATTGCCACCTTGCTGTGGTGGGGGGGCTTGCGTGCTCCAGTGAGCCTGAGAGCTATGCTGGCTGGACCTCTCGAGGTCCTGTCAGGGTCACCCATGCCAGACAGGTCAAAGGTTAGGGGCCAGACAAAGAGCAATCTACCGGTCCTCCAGGCTTGGGGGTTTTGCACAGGGTTAACAACCCTGTCATGTAAAAAGCCTTTGTTGCGGAAACAGCAACGTGTAACTTACATGAATCATCTGTGCAGAACGAGCCTCCGGAATCCATGCCATGGGTAGCAGTGAATGCCCAGGGGCACCCAACGGAATATTTCGGTAAAATATCTGTTCGGATGGAAGGTCGCCTAAGAATTTCGAAATTTTTTCCCAGCAACGCTCTAGACTTCTCAAATTTTTTCGGAAAACCATAAAGTTTCCCTACAATTTTCGGAATTGATGTGCTCACTTTTATCATGTCCGATAATTTTCGGACGGTTTTGTTTGTTCTCTAAAATTTTCGTTTGGCTTAATTATTCCAAAAGCTGCTAAAAGTTTCGGTGAGCATTAGAGGTAATCAGGAATGTACGTGAACCTAATGAAAGATAAAGGCAATTGAGGTGATTGAGCTCGGCATTAGCCTACTTATCAGATTATTGGAGAAGTTATTTTTGTGGTCAGAGCATCTAAAACGATCAAATTATTCGGTTTTGACCGTAAAAAGATTCCTACGCCAACAACGATCCCTTGATCGGTTCAGAAACGCTCGTAAACCTACAAGAAAAGGTGTTTGTCCTTGTACAGTATATGCAGTGTTTCGTCACCAAATGTGAGATCAGAACGGAAACATAAAGAAAAGCCTATGTTTTCAGCTTTGCTTCTTTCTAAATGCCAGCAGTGCGTGCCTATTATGTATTATCACTTCTCCTTCCTCGCCACGTTAAAGAAAGCCTGTCGTATAATTTACACCCCCTAACGTTTTCGGATGAATAGGTTTAACGCCTATAATATTCGGATAAACATTTATATTGCCTAGTATTTTCGCGAAATTTCGATAGGCACACGTATAACGAAAAACTTCCCCTAAAATTTTCTAGTGAAAATATGGTCTCTCAGTGTCCTCGAACTTTCGACAAGATCCATCAGGATAGCTAAAACTTTCGGATGACTCAAAAAAGGACCCTAGAATTTTCGAAACGACGAAAGTTCCCCTTAAATATCCGAACAGATAAATATTTTTTAGGGCATCTCCAAATTAACTAAAAAGCCTTCTAGAACATAGAGAAATCCATTTACGACACTTCTGACGTCTTTGGAAAGATTCGGTCGTTGGGTGCCCCTGAATGCCGAGAGTGAAAACACCAGAAACGCTGCAGGTAATAGGATTCGAATGACTGACAGTGGCCAAAGCCGAAAGGAAGCCGCTGTCACGACAACGGGAGCCGTCAGCGCTAAAACAACTACACTGATTGGCTTTTGGAATGTGCGAACAATGTATGAGCAAGGTAGGATGGCGCAGGTCATTGCTGAAATGAAGCGTTACAAACTTGATATCTTAGGCATAAGTGAGAGTAGATGGACAAAATCTGGGAGAATGAAGACAACAACAGGAGAGACAGTTCTCTACTCTGGGAGAGAAGATGATCTACATCATGAAGGGGTTGCAATCATCATGAAGAAAGGGATGGAAAAGTACTTAATGGAGTGGAAGCCAGTAAACAGCAGGATTATTCAAGCACGATTTAAGGGCAGGCAGACTAACTTGTCCATCATACAATGCTATGCACCTACTAATGACAGCAACGACAGAGATAAAGAAGCCTTTTATGAGCAACTGCAAGCAACACTTGAGAACGTCCATTGTCGAGACCTCCTGCTAGTGATGGGTGATCTTAACGCCAAGGTGGGCTCAGACAACATGAATTTTGAAAGGGTCATGGGAAGAGAAGGATGTGGAGTGCAGAATGATAATGGAGAGAGGCTGGTAGAATGGTGTGCATTCAACAACATGATCATCGGTGGAACTTTATTCCCGCATCGCAACATTCACAAACTCACCTGGATATCCCCAAATGGGCGGGATCAAAACCAAATAGACCATCTAATGGTTAACAGCATGTGGCGCCGCTCCCTGCTTGATGTAAGAGTAAGAAGAGGGGCTGATGCAAGCAGCGATCACCATCTTGTGACTGCAAAGTTGAGATTGAAACTGAGAGCAGCTGAACGAAACAAACAATGCATCCCTAGATATGACATCAGCAGATTACAAGATCAAAGGACTAAGAATGCTTTTGTCCTACAGCTGAGGAACAGATTCCAAGCCTTAAGTAACATAGACGAGCAAGACAATGAAGACGAAGACACTGTAAACCAACAGTGGAAGCAAGTCAGGAACGTCTTTGATGAAGCAAGTAAAACCTGTCTGGGGATACAAAAGACTAGAAAAAAGAAAGAATGGATTACACCAGACACGTGGCAGGTTATCGAGGAGAGACGCCAGCTGAAGAAGAAGAAGATAAACGACAGCAGATCAGCCAGACTCCGAGAGAAGTATAGAGTGGCTTACACAGAAATCAACAAGCGTGTCAAGAGAAAGATCCGAACTGACAAAAGGGCATATATGGAAGAACTAGCAAAAGAAGCAGAGGAAGCGGCGCAAAAGGGAGAGCAGAAGAATGTCTATAAAGTCACTAAACTGATCTGTGGAAAATATAATGGCACCAGAAATGCCCCCATACGAGATAAAGAAGGTCAGCTCCTCACCTCTGAAAAAGACCAAGAAGCACGCTGGGTAGAGCATTTCAAGGAAGTCCTCAACAGACCACCACCAGAAGAGGAGCCTGATATTCCAGAAGCTGAGGAGGACTTAGATGTTGACACTGGGCCACCGAAGAAAGAAGAGATCATTGCAGCCATCAAATCCCTAAAAAACCACAAGGCACCTGGCAAAGACCGCCTCAATGCTGAGCTGTTCAAGGCAGACGCTGTGACCACTGCAAATATCTTGCAACCACTTTTTAACACCATATGGGACAGAAGGAAAATTCCTGATGACTGGAATCAGGGTATCATTATCAAGATACCAAAGAAAAGAGCTCTCTCTGAATGTAGCAACTGGCGTGGCATTACACTATTATCCACCCCTAGCAAGATCTTAGCGAAAGTCATCATGAAGCGCCTATCACTGGCTGTGGACGATAAACTCCGCAAGGAACAGGCAGGTTTCAGGAGAGGAAGGGGTTGTATCGATCATATTTTCACGCTGAGAAATATTATTGAACAGAGTACTGAATGGCAGCGAACTCTCTATGTCAACTTTGTAGATTTTGCCAAAGCCTTCGACAGTGTGCACCGGCACAGCCTCTGGAAGATATTACGAGCGTATGGAATCCCCTCCCACCTTGCTGAGATCATCAAAAGCTTCTATGACAACTTTACCTGCTGTGTTGGTGATGGTGACATCTTATTTGAAGTTCACACTGGTGTCAGACAGGGGTGTGTCATGTCCACATTGCTTTTCAACCTTGTTGTGGACTGGATCATGCATCGCACCACTGAGGACCAGATCAGGGGCATCAGATGGACACCTTTCTCTTACTTGGAAGACCTGGATTACGCTGATGATCTAGCCTTACTATCACACACCCACACGCACATTCAAGAGAAGACGCAACGCCTCAACACCTTTGCTAAGCAAGTTGGCCTTAACATCAGCAGCAAGAAGACTGAAATTATGGCGCTGAACACCACCAACACGCGACCAGTCCAGATTGATAATGAAGAACTTCCGTACACAGACAGATTTACCTATCTCGGCAGCATCATCAGTAAAGATGGAGGAACTGACCTGGACATCCAGAGCCGTCTCAACAAGGCTAGGAACTCGCTCAACATGATGAATAAGGTATGGCGCTGCTCCACTTACAGTACTTGTACCAAGCTGAAGCTCCATCACAGCTGCGTCCTCACAACCCTTCTGTATGGTTCAGAATGTTGGCGTTTAACGGAGAAGGATCTAACAAAACTCTCCACATTTCACACCAAGAGCCTTCGGCGTATTGTACGCATCTTTTGGCCTAATGTAATCTCAAATAAAGATCTCTTTGAACGGTGTGGAACTGAACCAATGGCTACCATCCTGATGAGGAGACGCTGGAGGTGGATTGGCCACGTCACTCGCCAAGAAGCCTTCATTGCAAGAACCGCTATGCACTGGACGCCAGAAGGGAAACGAAAGAGAGGTCGCCCCAAGATCACATGGCGACGGACGATTGAGAAAGAAATAAAGGAGATGGGGAAGACCTGGGAGGGCATCAAGTTCATGGCAAGGGACCGCCAGATGTGGAGGGAACACGTTGCTGCCCTACATGCCACTTAGGCGTAAAGGGCATGAGTGAGTGAGTGATTTGCAGAGTAAACATGTTTCAACGAAACATGTTTCACCTAAACATGTTTGTTAATGTATTGTTCACATCAGATGTCAGTTTCATACACGTTTCATGGTCTTTCATGCCTGGTTGTATAATTTATGCGGTTTTACGGTACTCGCATAAATCTTGCACACTTAGCTCACAATTTCAACAATTCCATCCACTATTTGGTTTATTGTCAATTTTCAAGCCCCTCGGAGGAGAAGGGCTTTCCATCGTTTAGCGGTACAAGAAGAACTGTTTGCACTGTGCTTGCAGCCGCTGTTGTTACTGTTTCGTGGCGACGTTCTCCCAAATATTCTACTAATTCAACCGATCGTCAATAATTGCCGTTGTATCGCTACATCGGCCCATACTTCAACAAAACATTTGGTCTCATAATAGGCCAAATTTTGGATCTTATGGGCACTCGTGTCCTCTCCGAATGTATGCCATTTTGAACGTGCTTCGTCTTATCATGATCGAAACTACCTCTTGAGGTTGTTTCAATCATGCTCAGAATACATATGTTTCGATCATGATTCACGCAACGTTCCTTTTAATGTGAACATTTTTCATAGCGAAATGTGTTTCATTCGTGATCACACTTATCATGTTGCGGCCTAGTGTGAACACAGCTTTAGTTTCTGAACAACTACTGGAATTTCTGGCGTTGAGTGAGTACGAATAAGCCGGAAATTAAATATTTCAGCGGCACTTGTGCAGTGGGGACTGGAGGCTAGCACAGTTGAAGTGATCATTAACATGAGGGCGGACGAGGGCGGGCTATATAAAAGATGATTATCACGTGGGGTCGTTTTTGTCGTCATACTTGCGTTCTTTCTTTGGTCAATGCGAGTGGGGATGTTTCGATCTGTGTAGCTCCATAATGGTTCCTACCCAGATTTCCTGCCGTTTTGTTCCCCTCAGGTTTTTATCAGAAAAGATGAATGTAGGCAGCGTAGCCTAGTGGTTGGGACGCTGGACGCTTTGTAAGTAGCCAGCTGGTCAACCTCCTACCAGTTGGGATTTTTAACAAATTTCTGTTCTATTTGTAATATTTGTTTGCTTATTTACAGTGTCCACAATTAGTACAACAGTGCTACTGATCTACTCTGACACTTAAATAAAGTGATTTATTTTATTTTATTTATTTTTATCCCTCTCATATACCTTTTTAGCCACTCTTCACAATGCACACTGAGGAATGAATTTGCTCTTCAGAAGTTAGGTGTATCTATTCGAGGTGCTTTTAAAGGCTACTTTAAATACCTAAATAATGATAGTAGTCCTTAACCTTTTCTATACTTCATCTGTGAAGTTCCTACTCTCTTAGATACCCCCAGCTCGAAGAAGCCGCCCCTTTCTGTTGGGGCCTCCCCATGTAGTCCCTATTTATAGGTCTGATCATTTATTGGCTGATCACGTGAGGCACTCAGAGTTTTTGCGTTATATATTTATCATTTTTACTTTTCTTTCGCTGTAGATGAGATATTATGAACGTAAACCAATTTACCTA
The DNA here is from genome assembly GCA_963693305.1 of Meandrina meandrites. NCBI lineage: Eukaryota > Metazoa > Cnidaria > Anthozoa > Scleractinia > Meandrinidae > Meandrina > Meandrina meandrites. Next base: position 20,228,112 of record OY855904.1, read on the forward strand.
CTCACTTATACTTACTGACTTACTTAATAACTTAATGTTTACTTACTTGAGTTACTTTTTATTTATTTATTTATTTATTTATTTATTTATTTATTTGTTTACTTACTTACTTACTTAGTTACTTACTTATAAATATAATTGTCGTGATTACTTCGGGCAGTGAGCCGGCGGGCTGTCTAAAAATCTTCGAATGATCTACGGAAATATTCGTGAACCTTTCAATAGCGTTACAACAGTCATGGGTAATATTTTGTGTGACTTTGGCCAATTTGCAGGAGCCTTAGCTAATTTTGTAAAATGTTAAAAGGTGAACGAAATTTCTTGGGAAGACAACCAAATTATCCGGCAGCTCCGAAAGCTTTCGGCACCAGAGCTCACACGAAACTAGTTTGCGCAATGTACTTCTTTTTTTTGCTCCTTATTATTATTCCTGCACACTTGCACACTACATTACAATATGGTCACTAACACTAGATATGCTATCTTACAAAAAACGATACTACTATTGCTTACACTACATCCACTACATTACAAAACAATACTATTGTTGCTTACGTAAACGCTACTTATATTTGACACTAATTTTTCAATTGCTAAGCTTCTTATATTTGACACTAATTGTTGATTAATTGCTAAGCACTATTACACTTTATACAACGTGATATGTTACGCACTATCAGCAACAATGAAGATTAAAAAGAAGACTTATTTAAAGATATAATAGCCGCTTAAAAAAACTTAAGAATTTCCCATTCCTGTTGATGAAATTTAAGCCTGTCTCTTTTCTAAGCTATAAAATATCCAATGTGTTCTAAGCCGATTAGTATGGATTACTTGCTTACCAGCAATGAGAATGTGGTTGAGAAGAGTCCAGTGAGGACTTTCTTTTATAAAGCTAGCAGAATTTCTCTATCATTTAACTTAGAAATGGTGATACTGGATTTATTTAACCAGTAAATAGTATGCGTTAGTAAATTTGCAGTGTAAAAACAAATGCTCGAGAAAATCTTCGTCCTCTCCACAAAACGTATCTGGTAGCCTCATTTTATTCAACAATTTGTTAGTATATATTATACGATTAAGTATTTTAAATTTTAACATTCTTGTTTTAATGTCTAAGGTCACTTTATGTGGTGTTAAATAAATTTGTTTCCAGTCAAGATTTTGGCCATCGAATAATGAGTTGTATTTTAATCTTGCAGTGGGATGGACGCGTGTTTCAGCAGTACAATCATTTGAATTCATTTAGATTAATTTCTTCATTATTACAATTGAGCAAAAATTGAGTTAAATCCGAATTTGTGGAGGCATTTTGCTCTAGTGTATCAGGGGGCTTTGGATTTTCCTAGTTTATCAAGACTCTCCATGAGTCTGGGAGTGCTTTTGACAGACCAAGTATCAAAAAATCATTGTTCAAATTCAGCCCTTGTATTTAATTTACCGTTCGGAAGAAGAATGTCTTTTATCTTTACAATTCCAGCCATATATGAGTTTTTTTTGCAAAATTGAGGTTTGCCATCAATACGCAGATGTTGATGGTTGATTGCAATGTACCTTATTGCCGGATTAGTGGCGATCAGTGCAACGTTTTATTCGAAGTATTTTTCCGAATGCTGAACGGTATTTCTGGCTTCTCATGCAGTAAATGTAAGGATTAAATGCCGAATTACAAGCCAGCAGACATTCAACCCAACGAAAACTTTTCTTAAATCCAATCAGGTCCTTTGCAGGGTTGACAAAGGCTGGAAGTAGAAACATGGGTGCCCAACACAAAAAATAGACCCCTACCACTGTAAAAATAGTTTTTGCTACTTTTTTCTCCGCCACGGTTCCATTAGGTCCCGGATACATGTTCTGAATTCTGTTTTCTTGACGTTTGGCGACAGCGAAAATAGAAATGTTCATGATTATGGTGCTTAATAGCATAGTCATGTTGTATAATGAAACGTAGCTTGGTGAAATTAAATTTAGGCCGTACAGGATACCAAAGGTAATGGATATACACCAGATGACCAGTATCCCAACCAGTGCATTTCTTGTTGTCATGACAGCGATGTACTTGAAAGGGAGTCTGATTGCAATGATACGATCAATTGTCACTGCAAACATGTTGCTTGCGGAAGCGACCATGGAGGCATGACCAAGAAACATTTTCACCGCAAAAAATATCATGTACTCTGGAGCTCTGTGATTGATGTTGTAGATCGTCATCGGCAAAAACAGCGCACAGACCGTTAAGTCAGAGACAGCCAGGCTTGTGATGAAAAGATCAGGTACCGTGCGAAGGTTTCGGTTGTTGCGGACGGCAAGCAGCACCAAAGAGTTCCCCACGGTTCCGGCCACACAGGCCAAAGCGTTAACTGTCGACAAGATTACCACTACATCTTTACTTAAGAGCTCACTGACGTGGGTATTTGCTGCTGTTCCTCGAGGGATGGCAGTGGAACAATTCCAGCATGACTGGTTAAACAGGTTTAACGCGTTTTGAGCCATACTTTGATCGTTCTGTATGTAAAAGGAAAAACGCAAAAAATTGTGTTTTACTTGATGCAATTTCGGTTTATACTGTTGCGATGTTTTATTTATTATAACTAAGAGTTCGATAACTGATTACATTTCATTGATTGGTATCTCGGGAACTTTCCCAATAACCCATGTGACCATCCGCGCGCGTTCCGCTCTCAGTAGCGTTCATTGTTTCAACAAAAGCCCAAATAAAGCGTATATTTATTGGAAGCTTAATAAATACCAATTAAGACCTGATCTGCTGAAAACGGTAAAAATTTACCGTGTTTCAAAAATATGAATATATTTACAAAGCTTCATGAACCCCTGAATCAGGTTATACGCCCGCTAAATTTAGGCGGAAGAAAACGATTAGTTAACATGGATTGCGTTTCTTCACACATTGACCTCAAAAACCGTGTCTCACATTTTTGGCACATGCCTTTGTTTTTTTTTTCCAAGAGGATAAAGTTAGAAAAGGAAAAAATAGAACTGCTCGCGAAAAAAATGAATAACTTTTTTAATTAGAGGAATAATCAGAATTCGCAGGCACGGTGTTGTCGGCAAATGTTCTGTCAACATCCTCTCCGAATTTCAGCTAATTTGGTCGGGGCTGCCGACTTAAAACTCGAAATACACGTAAAATTCGCATAATTTTTACTTTCGAGAAACAGAGAAAAAACATAATTTCAGCTGCATCCAAGTTTCATGAGATTATCACACCTAGGGAGTCACCGCAGCGGAATAAACTTTCCTTCTTAACAAAAGAACTGTAACAGTTTTAACATGGAACAAGCAAAAGTGCCGCGCGACGGCGCGCGACAAAATTATTCTCAAGTGAATCTGAACCGCTTTTTTCATGTGTGAAGTCAGAATTCCGAGATAAGTAAACGTGAAATCATCGTTTGATTCACTATATAAGCGTTTGAAAATTATGACCATGTCAGATTTCATTTTGGGCATAATCCACGATGAACCAATTTTTACATCTCCTAATAGCAAAGCGACATGAAACCGCACCCCGAGACATTTTTGCAGCCACTCGATCTACCTTTTACATTCGTCCACTTTTCTTCGCCGTAAATTTCCTCTGTTTCTTCAACGGTGTTTTGCAACCGTATTTTGGCGAGTTTTGCGCTCATTTCGGCTTTCTCGCTTGCTTCATGATCGCGATCGTTATCTAATTAATCCAGCAATTTGGCATTCAAGTTCTTCCTGGTTGTAAAACGACCCTTCGTTGCTTTCCGTTAATTTAACGGCCCACTCTTTGTCAAAAGTTTTTTTTGCCTTCCTTGGCCTCCCTTTTTGCCGACAAAAACGGACAAGATATTTCTTCTTCGAAAACGTCGGTGCACTGATTACGGCGCGCGAATCGCGCGTCAACTCATGTGACTTCTTGCCACGCTTATTTTAAAATTCCATTTGACAGAACTTGTCAACGCTCAATTAAGCGATAAACATGCAAAAAAATCTTTCTCGCGCAAATTTCCCCTTATAGTAATACCTTAAAAACTACTGAAAACTCAAAACTTTGCCTTAAAAATGTAACTGATTTCATTTTGCTACTAACAGTACACGTACAGCTTTCGTGTTAACGTTTCAATTGCTGTCTCTTGAGTTCAAAAGATTAGCTGAAGCTCGTTTTTGCCTAAATTAATACTCTTTTTTTTTTTCCTCAACGCTTTTTCACTGATGATGTATTTCAATCTGAAGTTTAGCGTTATGGTTTAGCGATCTTTTAGAATTTTCTCACCTGCAGGTATCCAGTCAATTGCGCAGAAAATGTTCTCTTCCCTTTCCACAATCAATACTGAAAGAATTAGCACAAGTCTGTGCGGAATAAAACGACGAATATAAAGCCACCGAAAAATTAATTAAAAGTTCCTATTGTTATGCACCTCTGCAGTAATTCCTGTCTAATTATTTTGAGCGCAGAATGTCCAATTATTACTGATAAACATCTCATGTCGTTAATTTGAAATTTACCCGAAATAAGATTGTGTTATCCCCAAGCAATTAAACAAGTAAATAGGAATTACATCAACTTACTTCGTTTGACCATTTCGTGCGTCCAGTTTGACTCATCGGTATTTTTAATTATTCAGTATCTTTTTTAATAACAGCATTTATCATTTATGCTAAACATTAATCATGTTTAAAGTGCATCATCCAAGTTTGTTTTATTCCTGGGAAATCCTACATTCAGGCCGCGAGAAAGCCTGGATTTTTAGAAAAGGCGATATTTATTGGCGAGTATTCAAAGAAAACGGAAAGAAGAGAAAATGAATTGTTTCAAAAATCTCTACTTAATCGAGGGTTGAGATTGGGCAAGCTGTCATCTTAACTTGATTGAAAAATTTTGTGCGGCTTTTGCACTATTTGTTGTAGTAACTTAATACTTTTAATAACAACATTTATCGTTTATGCTAAACATTAATCATGCTTTTAGTGCATCACCCAAGTTTGTTTTATTCCTGGAATCTCCTGGAAAATCTTACATTCAGGCCGCGAGAAAGCGTGGGTTTCATATTGTATTAGAAAAGCCGATATTTAGTGATGAGTATTCAGCGGAAATGGAAAGAAGAGAAAATGAATTGTTTCAAAAATCTTTAACGTGCCAACGTGATTGAACCATTTTGTGCGGCTTTGGACCTCATCGTTATAGTAACTTATATAAATTCATTACTTTTTTAATAACAGTATTTATCAAGTGGCCACAATTTTAATGTTTTAATTGCATGATCCAAGTTTGACTTATGCCCGGTAAATCCTGCTTTCAGGCTGCGTGCAAGAAAGCGTGTTTATTTTTATGGTTTCACCTTCTTATAAGCGAAACCTCTGTACGCTTTGTCAACGCTTCTGCTAGAAGGAAAGAAAGAAAGAAAGAACGAAATAAATAAATGAATAAAGAAAGAAAGAAAGAAAGAAAGAAAGAAAGAAAGAAAGAAAGAAAGAAAGAAAGAAAGAAAGAAAGAAAGAAAGAAAGACGGAAACCCGACGAGATGCCGATAGGACGTGGACGCAACAGTTGATCTTTTGTTGATGAGTCCGAAGTTTTTGGGCTCAATGAGGTTTGCGAACTTGCAGTCGATATTTCTTCGTATCGATTACTTTCAAGACGACGAACTTACGTTTGCAATCTCGGCGAACACTCACGAAAGACTAAGGAGAGTTAAATTTGGAAAGCTTCCACTTTCTAGCCTGCGTGCAGACGTCTCATATTTTCTTTACTTCACGCGGAAAACAAAGCAAATAGGAGACTTCTGAACGCAGGCTACCACTATCTGATGTAATTTTTCTGTTCAACACTTTGTAAATGCTTCCCAACACAGTTTTTCGTATATTTTTCTGTTCAACGCTTTATGTTGAGGGTCGAGATTGGGCAAACGCATCTTACCAGATTGCACTATTTTGTGCGGCTTTTGGCCTATTTGTTACAAAAACGTATTCATTACTTTTGTTAATAACATCATTTAACACCTGGGCTCTAAATTAACCATGTTTAAGTGCTAAATTAACTATGTTTAAGTGCTAAATTAACCACGTTTAAGTACATGATGCAAGGTTGATTTATACCTGGAGAATCATACATTCAGACCGCGAGAGAGGGTCCTTGATGAAAAAGCCGATATGTAACTGTTAGCTTACTCTTGATAAACCATTTTGTGTGGCTTTTGAATCATTGGTAAAATTAATCATTTATTGCTTTTTTCATTGCCTTCATCTAACTTTGAAGGTACATAAACCAAATTTAATTCATTGCTGGAAAACCATTCAGATCACCAGAAAGCTTAGGGGGTTTATATTGTTAATGGAAGAGCCGATATTTAGCGGTTGGTATAACGGAAATGAAAAGTAGAGGAAGCGAGTTGTTTCAAAAACCTTACTTTATGGTCCGAGATTGGGCGAACCGTCAACGACCACCGACAAATGACCAGATTTAACTAACAAATGGACAAAAGTGAAAGGCAATCATTATGATGAACAACTCTTGTTTGCAATTATGCTTACAATTTCGTGTTATTAACTTACAATAAAGTAGCGCTTATGAAAATTTGCCTTGCGCTTTTGAAGGGATCGCACGAACAGTGTACTGGAATATTCGTGAAATCTTTCTTTTTCTGTTTCATTTCAAATCCACAAATTTTTCATGCCATTCCTTTTTCAGAAACGCATAGCTTTCACCAAGAATTCCTCCTTTAAATGCGATATCAACCATTTTGTCATCAGCAGGAAGCAAAAAGCACAGTTGCTTTTGTAGGTTAGGTGGGGAGAGGAAGTGCTCACTTAAATAAATTCCGCTATTTACTCCGCGTTTTTTTTTCCCAAGCTGATCCAAAATAGTAGCTGAGAAAAGATAAGAATTTTGTTTGAAAGGTTTGTGTGATATTGCGAGCCGGGACTCATAGGTTGCTCGGGTTGGGGAAGGACTTCTATCAGCAAAGGTCGATAGTAATTTTTTGAATTTTGTAGCATTCTAGGTTTTATTGAATGTTGTCAATTTTACAAGACTCGATATTGCAAACTCACAAAGTGACAGGTACCCAGTTAGCGTAACAGTTCAGTTCGTGGCTAGTTCGTTGAGTACTGTGCCGCTATCAAAGAAATATTGCAGAGGTTATGGGTTCGAAACCCATTCAAGCCATACTTTTATTTATTATATCTCTAAGACAGTACGCGCGCTGTGATTGGTCAATTTTACGGGCCGTATTCTCCAGTAGGGCCCGCGAAATTTGAGAGTTCTCCTGACGCGATAAGTTTTGTTTATCAAAATCTCTTACAACGAAAATTTTGAAAGCTACTTTGAAAACATCTGCATTCGGACAAAACATTTTGAGGAACAAAAGCGAAAAGATCAGGGTCTTACAAAATTCAAACTAGATTTTTCAGATCTTTTAGAAACTGAAAGCGTCCCCGACCCCGAACATCACACAAGTCAGAAACTTGACAATTTCCTCTCTGCCGAAAGGTAGAGAAGTCGATTTCTGAATGAAAAGGATTTAAAGAGTTTTGTCGAGACTTAGCCTGCGAATACAGCCGCCTCTCATCGCTCCCGGAATGAGAGGCGGCTGTATTCGCAGGCGAGTCGAGAGCAAACGAACAAAACATTCAAAACAACGCACCTGCTTAACGACGTCCGCTTATTATTTTGAAAACGGCCGGATAGTTCGAGTTCACCCCAGACAAAAGTTCGATAGTGTACTCATTTTCCAACAAGAATTCTGCACCAAACACCTCTCAGGACGACACAACAAAGCGCTTAAAAGTAGACGGAGGTCTCTGAGGTTTTTACCGGTTGTTTATTGACAATCTAGTTCACGTTTTCGACGAAATCATTGTTTGTTGCTTGCGGTCAAAGCTTTCTTCTCAGTAGAGTTGTTCTTCTCTGTTTATCGAGCTTCACATCACTTCAGGAGTTATTTCAAAGTAATCTTGAACTGTATTCAGTTTTCCACAGGAAGGAGCTGTACGAATTAATCGTAAAATTAAAACGTTTGAAGTTTGGATCCATGTCTCTGCGAGCCAACTGCAAACTGTTTTCGTAAGCCAATAAATTTCGCTTTCTTCTTGCATTTGACGCGCGCGTCATTCAAATGTAGCCGCGATTGACTTGAAATGGTTTCTTTTCTCAAGAATGAGAGATATAATAAATATCTTATTAACCTCGTTTTCTCGGTCCGTACTGTAAAATACGAATCCTCGTTTTTTCCCATCGATTTAGAAAAAACTCGGTCCGTATTTTACAGTACGGACCTCGAACTCGATTAATAAGAGGTATATATAAGCTTTCATTTTTCACAGTACGCAGCTCAAGTAGTTATAATGCACATAGCTGCAATAGTACGTATCTTTTTAGTTTTTAGTATTGTGGCTCAACCGGACGTACATGCAAATTTATACCCTCACCATGGTACAAGGGAGTGGGGGGGGGGGGGGGGGGGGGGGGGGCGGGGGGATTGAGAGTTTTGGTCATACCTGCATGCAATAATGACGTTGCCATTGTAACGTCAAAAAACACTGACACATAGTGAACATACCAAAATTTTTGCAAGAGACGAATTAATACTTACCGAAAGTTTCAGAACCTTAGAGTAAATCCCTTTTTCAAAATTACGAAAAATCTCCGGTACCTTTCTTTATAGGAAACCCATAAAAGGGCATACATTATGCCCTTGACTGACTGTCTCTCTCATGACTGAATGACTCTTTTTAGTTCCTGTCTTTATTTCAGTGTAAATTACTAAATTTACAAGAATGTAAGTATACAAGAATTTACAGTGAACACATACATATAACGGCACACAAACAATTATATCCATTTTTTAAAACCTTGTACAAATAATGTTATCGACTACACCTAGAGCTAGTAACATTGATTTGCTTTGTTTAAGTAGTTTTACTCTTTCACACTTTCGTACGACTTACTTGCACACTTACTTATCCAGTTACGAAATTCCTTGCTAGTGTTCTTTCTTGCTTGCTTGCTTGCTTAGTATCAAGCCGACTGACTTAAATATTTACTCAATTATCGTTTACTTCGAGCCTACTAACATATTAACTTTGATGCTTGCTTACAAGTTACTTACCTGTTTACAGTACTTGCTTACTAATTACTTATCTAGTAATTATCTTATCTGCGGCTCGGGCTGAATAAGCCTGAGTCGGGCCAAAAACATATTTTCGCCCGCGAACATAAACTCTATTGTTATGGTACTTTTATAAGTGCTCGTTTGGGCATAGTAATAATTACTTATTTAACGACGTAGTTGGTGTGGTGTACACCATCCATAAGCCGGCCACTGATGGGCCTCTTCATGGGCCACTTGGTTTAATGGGCCACGAACTCTAATTAAATTTCTTCTGCAAACATCCAAGAAAACTTCGGCACCAGAGATCTCCGAAAACTGAACTGATTACTAACGTTTATTGTAACGTACGTTTTAATTGCAGTATTTTGCCGAACGCTGTGCGGTATTTCTGGCTTCTCATGCAATAAATGTAAGGATTAATTGCCGAATTACAAGCCAGCAGAGTTTTAACCCAGCGAAAGCTTTTTGAAAAGCGAATCGGGTTGGTTGCAGGGTTGACAAAGGCTGGAAGAAGAAGCAAAGGTACCCAACACAAGACATAGAATCCCACTACTGTGAAAACGGTTTTAGCTACTTTTTTCTCAGCCACTATCCCTTCAGGTCCCTGGTGTACGTTGTGAATTCTGTTTTCTTGCCTCTTGGCGATAACGAATATATAAATATACATGATTATGGTGAGCAACAGCAGAATAACATTGTAAGATGAGACGAAGCGCGTTGAAACGAACTGACGAATATACAGGGAACCAAATGTAAGAGCAACAAACCAGACAACCAGTATTCCAACCAATGCATTCCTTGTGGTCACGACAGCGATGTACTTGAAAGAAAATCTTATCGCAATAACACGATCGACTGTTACTGCAAACATGTTGCTTGCGGAAGCAACCATAGACGCATGGCCAAGGAAGCGTTTCGCGGCGTAAAATATCATGTAGTGATCATCTGGAGCTCTGTGATTGATGTTGTAGATCACCATCGGCAAATACAACGCGCACACTGAAAGGTCGGAGAACGCCAGGCTTGCGATGAAAAGATCCGGTATCGTGCGAAGGTTTTGGTTGTTGCGGACGGCAAGAAGCACCAAAGAGTTGCCCAAGGTTCCGATGACACTGGCCAAAGCGCACATTATTGATAAGAAAATCACTACATCAGTAGTTAAGAGCTCACTGATATGCGGAGTAGCTCTTGTTGTTCTTTGTGGAAAGCCAGCGGAACAGTTCCAATATGTCTGGTTGAACAGGTTTTGAGCCATCGTCGAGCTCCTGGAACAAGCAAAAACTATTGGTACACTCGGAACACTTGCGATAGTAATGGTCAGTCTAGCTGTTGCGATAAGTTTATAGCAACCTTATTTAACTGCAGAAGGTAATTAAATTAGGTCGAATGCCGAAATTATTTAGGCCGGTAAATATCCACCTAAGCGCTTTCCACATCGAAAAGCTAACAAATTAATAAAAGATATAACCCACCAGGAGAATAGAAGATAAGTAAAGTCTGTATACGAGCCTAGTGGCCCATCAGGCCGGAGCTTATCATGGTTTCTGTAGCATGAAGCGACTACGAATATTTTTACTCCCCCCTGGATGGTATACTAGTCCATTGTAGGGTCACTCCCAGCAGAATAGTCGCCTGTACCCAATTATACACCTGGGTGGAGAGAGGCACTATGAGAGTAAAGTGTCTTGCCCAAGGACACAACGCAGTGCCCCGGCCAGGGCTCGAACCCAGACCGTTCGATCCGGAGTCTAGCGCACTAACCATCAGGCCACCTCGCCTTTTACTAGGAGTATATATTGCACCACAAAAATTAACAAAATGAAGAATTGCCTTTTTTTGATAATAAGCGGTAATAATAACACCGTTGCTTTATAGCTTCAGTGGATTCGCATTCAGCTACATTTTACAGACTTAAACTGAAAGGGTTACTTTAAAGGACGTTTATGTTATAACGTCGCTTATCTATTAGCATTATGGTATTTTTGGTGCTTATATATCTTGCTATATTTGAAGAGGAAAGTCAATAGGAATGGCTTCGACTGCATCCACATAAAATCAGTACTGATTGACTAGATCAGAGTTAATGGATTGCTCTTAGTATATCATCGTATCTTTTTCTGCCGAAGCTGCTGTGGATCGATACAACTATCTAACTGTTGTTTTAAAAAACCCAATTGTGGAACCTATAAGTTATTTGTATACAGCTTAATCGTTATTTCTACCTCTGGGATTTTAGTCGTATGTTAGCGCCACATTCCAGTGATTTTTAGATTTACTCATGTAAAACTACACTTACTCAGGCACAGTTGAGTTGATTACGTTCCCTCTTTTCTTCCTCTCGCGATCAAAGAACTTGAATACGTGTGTGTAGAAGAAAACGAAGAATATAATGCTGTAGGAAGCAGAAAAAGACTATTAATACAGTATCCGTATAATTTAGATAATTGTAGTCTCTATTGTTTTGGAAAGTATCCTCTTCCTATCCAGCTACTGGTGAATGGTAGAATTACTAGCTAATATTAATATCCCAGTACTTTGACATAATAAAAAAATATAGCTTCTAATCGCAACCCAAAAAGTAATTTATTAGTAGAACTTTAAGTGCCTTGCAGCTGCTGTTTCTACATTAAATGTAAATTTTCAAAACATCTGTAAGTTGAATTGAATTATTTCGCGCGGTTTTGACTTACAGGCAGACGGCTATTATATTCAGTATTTCTGTATTTCAACGATTTTCCAGGAGCAGGCATAAGGATGGATTGATTCTTCCAAAGGCTTTCATGCAGTTCCTGAGAGTGGGGCTTATTTTAATAGAAGAGCCGATATATATGGAGTGGTGAATTTAACGAAAACGGAAAGTGAATTGTTTCAAAAGGCTTCAAAATCTTTCTTGCGCAATAACTAGCGGCAGATATAATATTTTTTCATGGAATTGTTTTATCTGAAAGGTTACCTTAAAATTTATCCAACCGCTTATAAAAAGTAAAATTATGCAAAATGGCAAAAATGGCAAATTTCCCCTTGCTGATACCTGAATAAAAAGCTATTGAAAAGTCAAAACTTTGCCTTAAAAATGTAACTGATTTCATTTTGCTACTAACAGTAAACGTACAGCTTTCGTGTTTCAATTGCTGTCTGTTGAGTTCAAAAGATTAGCTGAAGCTCGTTTTTGCCTAAATTAATACTCTTTTTTTTCGTGAATGCTTTTTCGCTGATGGTGTATTTCAATCTGAAGTTTAGCGTTATGGTTTAGCGATCTTTTAGAATTTACTCACCTGCAGGTATCCAGTCAATTGCGCAGAAAATGTTCTCTTTCCTTTCCACAATCAATATTGAAAGAATTAGCACAAGTCTGTGCGGAATAAAACGACGAATATAAAACCACCGAAAAATTCATTAAAAGTTTCTATTGTTATGCACCTCTGCAGTAATTCCTGTCTAATTATTTTAAGCGCAGAATGTCCAATTATTACTGATAAACATCTCATGTCGTTAATTTGAAATTAACCCGAAATAAGATTGTGTTATCCCCAAGCAATTAAACAAGTAAATAGGAATTACATCAACTTACTTCGTTTGACCATTTCGTGCGTCCAGTTTGACTCATCGGTATTTTTAATTATTCAGTATCTTTTTTAATAACAGCATTTATCATTTATGCTAAACATTAATCATGTTTAAAGTGCATCATCCAAGTTTGTTTTATGCCCAGGAAATCCTACATTCAGGCCGCGAGAAAGCGTGGATTTTTAGAAAAGGCGATATTTATTGGCGAGTATTCAAAGAAAACGGAAAGAAGAGAAAGTGAATTGTTTCAAAAATCTCTACTTAATCGAGGGTCGAGATTGGCAAGCTGTCATCTTAACTTGATTGAAAAATTTTGTGCGGCTTTTGCACTATTTGTTGTAGTAACTTAATACTTTTAATAAATATATGTTATTTACCGGCTGGGAGGTCCGTATCGTGAAAAACTGTGACCGAGGTCTTGAAAATGCTGCCCGAGGCCGCAGGCCGAGGGCAGCATTTTCAAGGCCGAGGTCACAGTTTTTCACGATACGGACCGACCCAAAGCTGGTAAATAACTTATTTATTTTTTTCTAACTCGGTTAAAAAAAGAACTGAAAAGATCGTCTTGCAAAATGTAATTGTATTTTACGCGCGCATCCAATGTTGAATCGATCGCTAAGCTACGGCAAGAGTGAAGAATGATTTGTTTACCGCCAAACAAAATAAATTTGCTAAAGTGAACAGTACTCACGGAAGAGGTCATCAGAAAAAAAGAGAAAAGTAACTTTAATAATAAAAAAGAAGCACAATGTAGCAGCAAAAGAGAGCATAAAATAATCTCGAGTCAAGTGAAATTGAATGGAGCTGAACTGAATGTGTAGTTTGGTCGCCTGCACACGGCACAATATTGCAAGAATTTATTTGACCGTTTTTTATCAAAACATCTCATTTTCTTGAATGGTGATAAGTAGTATTCGGTTTTGGCGAAAAGTAGCAGAAAGGCAAAGCGTCTGAAAGGATAAATCGAGTCTGTAAACCAGTGACTTGCAGTAAACCGCATTACTGCGTGAAAACCAGTGCGAATGCACAACAACGATCGAAAAACTACGGCTCTAAAACTATAACTTGTTTTGCCAATAAATACAAAGAATACCCGCCTATTGGAGAACTTCAAGGCCTTTTATTCCGTTACTAATTTAGCTTTTGAAAGAATCAATCAGGAATGTAAGCCGGCGACTTGTAGCTATAGGTAAGCGCAACTTGGCATGAATATCAGTGCGAATGCACAAACAACGATCGACAAACTACCGCGATAGAACTTGAACAATTTGATTTTGTCGATAAAGAGAATGAATACTCGCCTTTTGGTGAACTTCAAGGCCTTTAATTCCACTGCTTACGTTTCCTTTCATATTTAAAACGGCTGGTAAACAACTACATTAATTTTGGACAGCAAAACTTTCATGAGTTCGTTCGTCTCGCCGCGAAATGAAAACACAGCGAGCTAGCCGGGCGGAATCGCTCCGTGAGCGGGCAAGATCGAAAATTTCCGCCCGCTCCCGGAACCAATCAGATTGCAGGATTTGGAGAATTCCGCCCGCTCACGAGCCAAGAAAAAAATAACAACATTTATCATTTATGCTAAACATTAATCATGCTTCTAGTGCATCATCCAAGTTTGTTTTATTCCTGGAATCTCCTGGAAAATCTTACATTCAGGCCACGAGAAAGCGTGGGTTTCATATTGTATTAGAAAAGCCGATATTTAGTGGTGAGTATTCAGCCGAAACGGAAAGAAGAGAAAGTGAATTATTTCAAAAATCTTTAACTTGAATTGCCAACGTGATTGAACCATTTTGTGCGGCTTTGGACCTCATTGTTATAGTAACTTATATATATTCATTACTTTTTTTAATAACAATATTTATCAAGTGTCCACAATTTTAATGTTTTAAGTGCTTGATCCAAGTTTGATTTATTCCCCGTAAATCCTGCTTTCAGGCTGCGTACAGGAAAGCGTGTTTATTTTTGTGGTTTCAGCTTCGTAGGAGTATATATTGCACCACAAAATTAACAAAATGAAGAATTACCTTTTTGTATAATACGCAGTAATAATAATATCGTTGCTTTATAGCTTCAGTGGATTCGCATTCAGCTACATTTTACAGACACAACCTGCAAGGGTTAATTTAAAGGACGTTTTTTTTATAACGTCGCTTATCTAATACGGTATTTTTGGTGCTTATATATCTTGCTATATTTGAAGAGGAAAGTCAATAGGAAAGGCTTCGACTGCATCCACATAAAATCAGTACTGATTGACTAAATCAGAGTTAACGGATTGTTCTTAGTATATCATCGTATCTTTTTCTGCCGAAGCTGCTGTGGATCGATGCAACTATCTAACTGTTGTTTTAATAAACCCAAACGTGGCACCTATAAGTTATTTGTATACAGCTTAATCGTTAATTTGACCTCTGGGTTTTTGTTCGTATGTTAGCGCCATATTCCAGTGATTTGTAGATTTACTCACGTAAAGCTAAATTACTCTGGCACAGTTGAGTTGACGACATTCCCTCTTTACCTCCTCCCACGATCAAAGAACTTGAATCCGTGTGTGTAGAAGAAAACGAAGAATATAATGCTGTAGCAAGCGTAAAAAGACTACCAATACAGTATCATTAATACCGTATACTTTAGATAATTGTAGTCTCTATTGTTTTGGAAAGTATCCTCTTCCTATATATCCAGCTACTGCTGAATGGTAGAATTACTAGCTAACATCAATATCCCAGTACTTTGATATAATAAAAAAATATAGCTTCTAATTGCAACCAAAAAGTAATTAATTAGTAGAACTTTAAGTGCCTTGCCGCTGCTGTTTGTACATTTGATGTAAAATTCCAAAACAACTGTAAGTTAAATTGAATTATTTCGCGCCGTTTTGACTTACAGGCAGACGGTTATTATATTAAGTATTTCTGTATTTCAACGCTTTTCCAGGAGCTGGCATCAGGCATTTGGCATGTATTCTTCGAAAGACTTTCATGCAGTTCATGAGGGGTGGGGGTTATTTAAATAGGAGAGCCGATATATATTGAGTGGTGAATTTAACGAAAACGGAAGGTGAATTGTTTTAAATGGCCTCACTCTAAGGGTCTAGATTAGATCAGCTGTCACCGATAAATGGCTTGATATTCTAAATGGCCTGCAATCAACATTCTTATTCACCACAAAATATAACCAAAAATTAACGGACTGACAGCAAGAAAACTGGCGCACATTGTAATTATAACTGACTGACTGGGTGACAAATAAACCAATTGTTAGAGTGAGAAAAAATGTCTTGATCTTGTCATAATTTATATCCGTACAGTTCATCCTCACCGACAGATGAAAAACGGCCAAATGTTTAAACGACAACATGCGTATGGCACAAATGTAAATTACCCACAGTTTAATTGATATTTCTCCGTCCAGACTCTCTTACAATTTTTGCGAAGAAGAAAAGGCGTGCAGAAGTTATACTGAATTTTAATTTGCTGTATTTTGCTTTTGATTTACTAAAAAATGGTAAATCAAAAGGAAAATACTGCAAATCGACAGGCAATCAATCGTTCGATTTCTTTAAATTTAGTTGCGTTATATCCACTTAGAGATTTTACGACATTGCTGACCATGGAGCACATGGATAATTTGATTTTAATTCCCATCATGAATATCAAGATAATTATCCGTTCGTGAGAATCAAGAAGTTAGTCATCACTGATTCCCAGAATCGAACGACTCATAGAATCGTGTATATCCGCGGAACGATCATTGAAAACAGATTAATTCATTAGTGAAAATGCCAGTTTAGTCGCCAAAGTTCTTTCGCTTGCCTCCATTTTGCTTGCTTGAAGCGAAAGAAAACGAATAGTTCGACTACTGTATTCATGGCGACGTCCACATTATTCAAACTCAGTGAGCTAAATTATGTCGCTAGCCCTATCTGGTTTTCCGACATTCCGAGATTCCAAAATGTAAACATCTACGGATGAGTTGGCTAAGACTTGATAACATAGAAATTTTGTAATGTTCGGTGTTAGTAATATTATGGAAAATCATACAAGAAAACAGAAATGACGAAACCTTATTATGGATGACGATCATCTGTTCCACAGGATGTGTCCGGGTATTACAGATGCATTTTGAATTGATGACGCAGGGGACTCCCAGAATTTCTGCCAGGAAGGTCAACATTATAGTTGAACTTTTTTAACGTGAAACATTTTATATAAGGATATAAGTATTACAAGTTTTCCCAAAATCAAATTATCTGGACACAAATAAATACACAGAAACTTTTTTTTTATCGATTTTTAGTAAGTACTTAGTTACTGGCGTAGGGGTTATTCGTATTAAATTGTTATTCCTAGTAAATGGCCCAGCTCATTAAGAGTCTCTCGTAGCTCAGTGGTTAGAGCGCTCGACCGGTATCTGGGAAGCCATGAGTCGATTCCTGTCGGGGTCTCATATTTTTCCTTTGTCCCACATTCCTGGCAATTGATCATTTCATCTTCATACATTGCTATTATTTAAAAAAGAAACAAAGGTCTACTTTGTTTATCTTATTTAATTTTACTGTTTCCTGCACTGAGTCTTAGCTGTCCTCTAGAAGTCAAAACAGTGTATCAGTGCCGTCTGACCGACAGATCAGACCGACCGACCGACCGACCGACCCAACGGCCCACCTCGCGCCTGACCGTCGACTGACTGACTGACTGACTGACTGATGATCATGGCTGACTGTGTGATCGACTGGCTGACTTGGCAGCTTATATTAAACGCTTGTGTAACTGTGTTAACGTACTTGCGTACCTACTCATTTGTTTTCTGTTTACTGACTATATGGTTACTTATCCACCTACAAATTTACTTGTTGGCTTATTTACCTCCTTATTTTCTTTCTTGTTTTCTTATTTACTGACTGACTGACTGAATGACTGACTAACTTACTTAATAATAACATTTTTATGATAATTTAAATGCAAATAACAAAAAGTCGTATGAGAGAGGGTTTCAAAAGTGGCATTAAAAGACGAAAATGGGAATATTCCAGTTCAGTTGTCAGGAATACATTTGATAACAGTGTGCTTGACAAATGAAAGGAGCCCAGGCACCAAAAATTGAGGTTGATCATGACTAACAATTGCGCCTAAGAATCAAAATGGATTTAAATAAAGACAATTTGGGATTAGAGTTCCCGCTGAACTAGATTCCTGGGGTTTAAAATCGACCTTATTCTTAATAGCTACCAAATTGGGTTTCATATCAGTTATAATGCAGGTCAGCCATGTGGTTTGCCAAGGGACAAACACAGCAAGGAAGACAATTTGATTTACCCTTATATTCTAGAAACTTTGCCAAAATTCCATTCCATCGCTTGCTGAGGATTAAATTGTTATAAGCTTGGAATGTTTACTCTTTTTCTGACTTGTGAACAACTGCCACTAGCCATTGTATGTTTTTTTTAAAAGAAAAAAAAACGCTAAGTGTATTATTAACATATACATATACATTTACAACTTAATTTCACCTCGGATTTTTGGGAAGCACATACATATCGTTTTTGTTAAGGCAGGTCGAATGAGGCAACCCAAAGGCTGGTGTGGGCCTGCCATGAAATGTTAATTAACCTAATATCTAAAGAAACCAAAGCAAATCCAAAAAAAAAACCCGCAAAATCCTAAAAGTATTAAAAATTTGGGTCCTTCGAAGAAATTAAACAAGCCTCTTTTTCAAATTGAATTAGATCAAGAGTTCAGGAGACACATTTAAATCTTTCTTAAAAAAGCTGCAAGGCTGAAGCGTTTCTGACGACTTTGGGGATTGAATTCCATGCCATGGGACCCCGATGCCTTACACTATTTCTTCCAATAACACTGTTCTAACGTATAAGGAAATGGTCTCTATTTATACATCTTAATTCAAAGTTATTATCAACGTTACGTGTTCCGAGCAGGGATGTGAGTTGCTCAGGTAAAAAGTGATCGTACACCTGGTACATAATAGAAGCGAGCCTCCGCTTGCACAATAGAGTTTGCTAGTATCTCCGAGAAAGAAAATCGTAATATATACAATAAGTCATGGCTACCGCAACGCCTAAAGCATATACAATACATATGACACAAAATAAGCAACACTGTACGAAGAATCTGGTTGAAAATCTCTGGGTTTCAAGTTAGCGTGGTCAATTTGCATTATAATAGGGAAACCGCCCATTGAACTTACTGCTTACTCGTGATCAATGCATCGTTCAATTCGCAGTATTTTACCGAACGCTGTGCGGTATTTCTTGCTTCTCATGCAATAAATATAAGGATTAACTGCAGAATTACAAGCCAGCAGAGTTTGAGTCCAGTGAAAACCTTTTCCAAACTGAACCGGGTTTGTTGAGGGGTTGGCAATTGCTGGCAGTAGAAGCATGGGTAGCCAGAACAAGGCATAAACCCCCACCACCGTGAAAATTGTTTTTGCCACCTTTTTCTCTGCGATTGTGCCATCAGATCCCTGCTGTATGTTCTGAATTCTGTTTTCTTGTCGTTTCGCGATAATGAAAATGTAGACGTACATTGATATGGTGGTAAGTAACAAAATAGCGCTGTAAAGCGCGATGTACGTGCTTGACACCAACATTGGCGCGTACAAGATTCCGAATGCAAGAGAAAGTATCCAGACAACCAGTATTCCAACCAAAGCATGCCTTGTTGTCATGGCAGAAACGTATCTAAAAGGAAATCTTATCGCAATAACACGATCAACCGTCACTGCAAACATGTTAGTCGCCGAAGCCACCAAAGAGGTATGACCAAGGAAACTCCTGGCTAAGTCAAAGATCGCGTTTTCATCTTGACCTCCATCACTGACACTGTGATTAAAGTAGTAAATCGTTAACGGTAAATACAGGGCGCAGACTGAGAAGTCCGAGAACGCCAGGCTTGTGATGAAAAGATCTGGTATGGTGCGGAGGTTTTCGTTGTTGCGGACGGCAAGCAGCACCAAAGAGTTCCCCAAGGTTCCGACGACACTGGCAACAGCACAAAGTATAGATAGAATTATCACTGAGTCTTTAGTCAAGAATGCGCTTATGCGAGTAACTGCCGCTGTGTCTTTAGGCATGCCAGTAGAACAGTTCCAGCATGACTGGTTAAACAGGCTAAACTGGTTTTGAGCCATAAGTCGATCTCGTCCTTGACTCCAGAACAAGACAACAACAATCTTGAGTTTAGTTGGAAAAATGAGCTGGCGTTAAAGGTGACTAACGATTTTTATAAACCTGCAAATCAAAAACGTTGTTTGATCAACAATTAACAACCAAGTATATTATCTTTAAGTAAAATTTCTACGTGTAAAGAGTGGAGATCAAAGCCTCAGTGCTTGCGAGCTTATATCAAAGTTTCAAAATCTTTGAAAGTGATCGTCTTTTAGCACCCTCATGCAATGTTTTCACCAAATTTTTAGCTGTGCACTAAGCATCAGTGTCCACTAAAAATCGCCCAATTACAAAATGTACCGACAACACATCCAATGTAACAAAACGTTTAATTACAAAGTGTCCAATAACAACGATTTCAATTTCAAAGCGTCCAATAACAATATTTCCGCAAATTACAGCGTCCGATAAGAAAACATGACATCTTATTAAAAGGTGTCCAATTTCAGTGTCTATTCATGTTCAATTACAAAGTATCCAATCAGAACATTTTTGTACCAAACACTCTTTGTTTTCTGAAAACAGTTTTAAAAATAGATTATAACCTTCTAGTTCTGCCACAAACACGATAACGCGCTTAACAGAACTTCCTGTCGCCCAATTTAGTATATAATCATAGTCGTAAAGGAACAGATTTAAATCGCACCGCGCTACTGTATTTAGCCGACTGCGTTTATCACTTGATCGCATGGTTTCATATCGAATTCGACTTTACTCAGTCTCATAACAATTATAAAATAAACAACGAATAAACGCCAAGCAATTCCGGCTGAACTCTCTAAACCGAAAACATAATTGAAAAGTCGATCAGCGGACTTCAGTTTTAAAACTGGACAAAACAAAGTACTCTTACAGGTAGAATGATAAAATTATTCTTCGCTATAGCAGTTAGTCTCCCACGAAATCGTTTTAAGGGGAGATCACGAATGCGTGGGAGGTTATATAGCAGTGGGATTGAAAACTTGGTGTCTGGTTGACTTCAATTTCTTCACTTTCAGCTGCATTTCATGGATGTATTTAACTTTGACTCTTTTCGTGCATTTTATTTCCGATTTTTTTTTCATAATTTTATGGTAAAATATTTCTTTTTTTGGTGAATTTCATGGTTTAGTTAGACTATTTTCCTGATAAAAAATGGTCGGCTTTGTCCACATTCAAACAAGATTTGTGTGAGAGAACACAGATGGACAAATAAAAACCTTATTGTACTTGATGATAACGCGCGCCGATTGTCTGCTGCTATCCTTCGATGCCGTTTTTTTATGAACGCTACTTTACACTATGATGTAGTTGAAAAATTAAAGATAAAAACTTGGTCTTTGTAGCATTTAATAGCGTAACTGAGGTTACTTGCACCTTCATTGACTTTTTCATTTGTACCCTAAGGGGTGATTTTAAACTTACCTAACTGTTCAGTTGTCCGAGTTTCCCCTTTTCCATTCACAATCAATACGGAGCTTGCATTAATCTGCGCAGAGTAAAACGAAGAAAAAAAAAAAACAGCATAAGTATAGGAAAATAAAAGTATCATTCAACCATCGATACTTTCTTGTGGATATTGTCAAGGCAGGAAGGATGATTAGCTAGCTAATCGATTTTAAGTTTAAAGAGGTTTTGTTCAAGATTCCAAACTAGGCACTATATTCCATTAACCTGAAAGACGTCTAGCTCTCTAATGCCAGCCGATTATTACTTCACCGACAGAACCTTGTACACTTTGCTGGTGGTGTTTGTATTGGTTAGAGGTTTAAGCTTGCTGTTTTGCATTTTATTGGCAGAATTGATTATAAAGTTCTTTTATAACAATGGTGTCTGCCAATCCGTATTTGATTCATCTATTATTATGATTTATTTTTTTTAAATTTTCTCTCAGCACCCCTCGGTCTTTTAAAGAGAAGGAGGCCTTATTTTAATTGGAGAGACTCATAAAATTGCAACGAAACAGAAAGTGTTTTGTTAAATAAATCGGCTTTCCGGAACGGTTTTTCATTAACGCCACGGTGTTTTGCGTGAGAAATTTAATTCTAAGAACAAAAAAAACATATCCACGACCAGCTGTCTTTGCTTATGCTTGCGTCGTTCGTAGAATTTGATGAAACTTTAAAGAAACTGTGCCTGACCTCGAAAGAGGAGCAAAAACAACAATACTAACTAGTTAGGAAATGTGAAACGAATTTTAAAATGCAGCGAAATCCGTGTAACCCGCACCCCACTCAAACGTACTCCAACTTAGATAATGTGTAAATTCAAAACCACTGAAGCTGTAGTCACCAAAAGTAGCAAACTACCTATTTTGACCTTGGTTGTTAACCGGCTTTGAAGTTTCCATGGCAACTGATAGTTTTCAAATTCATATTTTTTGCAACAGTTTGTTATATTATATCAATTAATTGTTGGCGGGGGACGCGTAAAATTTGAATCGTAAAAATCAAAGAAGTAGCTTGAAATTTTAGTTAGATTATTTTTTTGACATCGTTTCTCAGTGAGGAACCAAGGGTTTACAGTCAAATTGTTACTTAAAATATTTTAGATAATCACAACTATAACAAAATTCTCGAATCTGATTGGTTCTTAGCACGCCCTATTTTTTACCAAATTGGAGCGCGCGCGGCTAAAATGTCCAATAACAAAGTGTCCAATGACAAGGTGTCCAATAACAAAGTTCGCGTGCTGCACATGCGCGCGCTCTTTATTTGGTTTCTTGTTGTGACTAAATACTCCTTGATATTCCTAAAACGTTCAGCTTCAAGAATGGCTTTTTTGCCTTAGTGATGATAAGTCCTTAGTAGACTTCGCTTTATCTAAATTTTTTCTCGAATTTTGTTATACTTATGATTAATTGGTAACAGGACTTTGTGTCGTCCAATTCTGTCTGTAATCATACTCGTGATTAAACAAATCGGACTCCCGCTACGCGGTCGTCCGATTTTGTTAATCACTCGTATGATTACAGACCGAATTGGACTCCACTCAGTCCTATTACCATTACTTATTGCATGCAATAAATAAATTGAAAAGAATTCGCGATGGCAGATCCAAGATAGCGGACGTTTAAGTTTATTATTCAACAAATTGTCGCAATTTGCTTGTATTATAAGGAGGCCAATGTTAT
This sequence comes from Meandrina meandrites, assembly GCA_963693305.1. NCBI lineage: Eukaryota > Metazoa > Cnidaria > Anthozoa > Scleractinia > Meandrinidae > Meandrina > Meandrina meandrites. Next base: position 20,251,081 of record OY855904.1, read on the forward strand.
CCGTTATCCGTAGATAACAGATCTTAGCTTCTGTGATATATGATACGTAGTTGCCAAGAAGATTCGTCCGAAGTCATGCAAATTGCTGTATAGCAACAGTAATTTTGCAGTATAATTGTTAAATATATGGCGCCAAAACTTGGTGACGTCATTTAAAAATTGGAAGTTTGCTGCCATTGCTGTTGTTAATGACAATGAAAGTTTTAGTACAACATCATAATTTCATCGAACACGTCACTGTTATCGAAACGTGGAGGATTAATCGATAAAAGACAGTTTCGACCAAATGACGCCATGATGACTCAAAACCCGCTATTATGCCATTGTATTCACAGGATGCGTCTGGAAACAACAACTATGTGCTGCGTTCATTTCTTTTTTGGGGGTTTTGTTTTGTTTTGAAAGTAGCTAATTCAATACACTGTTTAGTATTATAGAAATCGGCGTTTTGCAGGTTTGACTGTAAAAAAGAATTCTCGAAAGTTACTGGCTGTTGGTTCTTTCATGTCCCGTCCCTGAATGCAACACTCGACGTTCGCGCAACGAGATTAAACCACAAACAAACGAATTAAAAAACACCTTACGTTTCTTGCAAAGTTTTTTAACCTTTCTGGTGCGATTTTTGAGAATATTAGAGGAATTTGAAATCGATTGATTTTGGTCTGTACGTTTGTTATGTCCTCTATACTGATGTATAATTTTCTGTCAAATAAATAGATTTTTGTCAAGCACGCTTGTTATATATCTATCAAAATTTATTAACTTGATCTCATATAATATTCAACCCTTTTAGTTTTAACTCTAAGCTGGATTATAATTTTTTTTCGGACCTCGAGCAGTCTTGATAAACTATGACGCAAGCGAAAGCGGAAAAATCGAGAGGTGAGCTGAGAGCACGAACCACGAGTATCATTGCAGAAGATAAAATTTTGCTGTCCAATTTGGCGAATGGCAGAGTTATCACTCGCTAATATCAAGCTACAAAAATACCGAATAAAAGCACACAACAACAAAAACTAAAAATCTCCAAAAGATCCCTAGGAATAGCTAGCAGTGTTCATATAAAAACCATCCTTTATGTTTTAGTTATCAACTACATATCTGATGAACCAAAAGTAAATATTTTTCGACCATTTAACTCCTGTGAGCTCGCTCGTTTCGTTATCGCACTCCCGGTCATGCATTGAAGACTGGTCATTGTTTTCGTGTGAGAAAAATATTAAATTTGTTAGGAGTTTTGAGTTTTAAGTCTCCAAATTTTAGAAAATATATTGAGGTTACAATGTTTGCCAGAAGGTTTACGATTTCATGATTGTTCAAACTTAATGCAGTGACTACATTTTATTTCTTTTATCTCCTCCCTGCGCGAAGTACCGAAATGAACTCATCCCTTTGTTTCTTCTTTTTATCTAAAAGTATCAACTGGACTTTTTATAAGCCACTTGGAGAAAACTGTTTCAATTTTAATTGTTTAATCAGCTCGAGAAATGCTGTCGAATTAGCAAAATCTTGATATTCATTGCAACATTTTCTGACTATAATTTTCCATTCTAAACAATCATTTGGGTAAGCGCTGCTTTTATTTCCCTTATATCATTTAAATTTTTTATAAATTATTTTAAAATTACCTGAAAGATAGCTGCCTCTATTAGCCCGTCTTGAGCATTGAGTCGTAGATACCACCACAACAAACACGTATTATTCCACGCAAAGCAAGTTCAAACCTTGCAGCTGGTGTTCTTTATTTTGCGGAAGCTTTCGAATGAGCATTTTGTATAATATCATCTCATTTACATAAGAATTAATTTCAGTCAATGCTTTCGATGTTCCACAGGCAACCCAAGCTAACGATAAGGGTACAGGGTTTGTATGGGAACGAAACAAATTCGCTTTTGAGATTTAGATTTTGATTTAAAAGTTTTATGAATAAGATTGACATTAACTGCTGCTGCGTTGTGTTCTTTGATGTTTGACAGGTCCTCGGGTTGATTTGAAGCGATTTCGGTGAGCTACTGCTTTGCACGTTTTGGAAACAATTACCGACGGCACTTCACTGCCCATTAGCTGGTTTGGATAACGGCTAAAAGAGGGACCTTCAGATCAGAGTACGATTTGAATTTTAATCTAGTTACGTTCCCAGAGCCCCCACTCCTCCCTGTTGCTGACCAGCAGGGAGACTATAGATACAAGATTGCTGTGAAATGCTGGGTTTGAAAGGTCATACTCTGAAGGTCCCTATTGAAGCCATTATCCATATCAGCTAATGGGGATCTCCATTCCATATTAGAAAAAACTTATCCGTGTTCAGTTGGGAATCTGCGAATCCGATTGGTTCTCACACTGTTTTCTGTTAAATAATTAGGCCATATGTAAGAGTTTTCTATGAGCGATTGTAGTTTATCACTAATTGTTTCGATACTGATTGGTTTAAACTGATCACGTGACGCGATAGGTCTGGTAGTTGCCTCTTGGAAATCACTCAGTTTGATGTTCTAAAAATTAGCATATTAGCACATTTGTTGTAAGGACATCAAATTTTAGCGGGGCAACTATCAACCGATAGTTCCTCGACAGAAACACTCAATGAGGCACAACCGACTATCGCTCATAGAAAACGAGGGCGAGTAGTCTAATTGTTTTGTCCAAATCCTTGTTGAGATAGTGGAATAAAAAACATGTATATGGATAGAATTCCCCTTGAGAAGCTCTCCTGCAAACTTGCTACTAATTACCTTGTTGAAAAGAAGTTCGTTTCTGCCACCGCCGAAAAAAGACCGAAAAACGCTAATTTAAACGACCAGCAAATTTATCAAACGTACATTATGCCTTTCAAGGCCACTAAAGATATACAACTCTCGATGTTTCAGTTTAAGATTGTGCACCATATTTTACCCACCAATGCTGCATTACATAAATTCGGTATTAAAAAGCACGACCACTGTCATTTATGTGCTGAAAAGCAAACAATTACACATCATTCTATTCGTAACTTGTCCCAACGTCCAGCTGTTTTTGACAGATTTTACTGATTGGTGGCACAGAAACAACAATACTGTAATCACACTCTCGGAAGCACAAATACTTTACAGCATCACAGACACCGTGCCTCAAGTAAGCGAATTATCATTAGCTTCTAAAATGACACTAATGATAATTTGTTTACCTTTTTTTATAAGAGTCCTTTGTTGTCATTTTGCTTGTCAGCATCTTCTCCGATTTCTGTTTGACTGCTCGTTCGCTTCTAAATTTCATCCTTCCAAGTGGCTGCTTTATGGGGTTTCTTCAGTTATATACAAATATAAGTATTAAAGCCCTTTAAATATCACCCAATATTTAGGCTCTATTCAATTAGAATATAAATCATGGCTAAATGGAATATTTTATTACACATGTATAAGTCTAATAACTGACAAGATTTTAATAAATGTGATTTTATATATCGGTAACCATGTATACAAAGTTACTGAGCTATCTCGGTTGCATCGAAGAGTTATATAAGAGGTATGACATACAGTCATTAAGGAGAGCAAACAGGCAATTTCTTGATGCTGTTCCAGTTTTGAGCAAACTCGTAATATTCGTTTGATTCCAATTGCCCTTCATAGGTTATGAAGTCATCACTGATTATTTAAGACTGTTTGCAGTGTGTGCTTGCGAAAAATCTTCTGAAAACCTTCGATAAGTGTCCGGTCACAAGCCTTCAGATAGCGACCGAAAGTCTTTGGGTGATAGTTGAGAACAAAAATGAAATGCTTTTGGAAATCTTTGGATGTGCACATCGTATTAGCTATATTGCCAATGAATGTTCCTCGTGATGATGATCAATGAATCGTTCAATTGGCATGCAGTATTTTGCTGAATGCTGTGCGGTATTTCCTGCTTTTCATGCAATAAACATAAGGATTAAATGCCGAGTTACAAGACAGCACAGTTTGCACCCATTGGAAACCTTTGAAAAACTGAATTGGTTGTGTTGAAGGGTTGAAAATTATCGGCAGTACAAGAATAGGTAGCCAGCACAAAGCGTATATCCCAACCACTGTAAAAATGGTTTTAGCAACTTTTTTCTCGGCCGCGATCCCATCAAATCTCTGTTGTATGTTCTGAATTCTATTTTCTTGTCGTTTGGCAATGATGAAAATGTAAATATACATAATTATGGTTGTGAAAAGCAGGATAGCGCTGTAAAGTGCAATGTACATTCTTGACACCAGATTAGGCGCGTACAGGATGCCGAAAACAAGAGAAACTATCCACACAACCACTATCCCAACCAATGCGTGCTTTGTTGTTATGACACCCACGTACTTGAAAGGGAATCTTATCGCAATTACGCGGTCAATTGTCACTGCAAACATGTTAGTCGCGGAGGCGACCATGGAGGTATGGCCAAGGAAACTTTTTGCAATTGTCAAGATCTCGTTTTCGACACTGTGGTTGAAGAAGTAAATTAACATCGGTAAAAATAGCGCGCAGACGGAGAAGTCAGAGAACGCCAGGCTTGTGATGAAAAGATCTGGTATCGTGCGGAGGTATTCATTCCTGCTTACGGCAAGAAGCACCAACGAGTTGCCCAAGGTTCCTATGACGCTGGCTAAGGCGCAAACTACAGACAGGAAAATCACTTTATCTTTAGTTAAGATTTCGCTGGCTTGAGGATATGCTGTTGTTGCCAGCTGGGGAATGCTTGTGGAAGAATTCCAGTATGACTGGTTAAACAGGTTTAACGAACTTTGAGCCATATGCCGATCGCCCTTGATCTACAGGCAACTCAGCTAGTCATCAGTTTGCAAACCTGTAAATAACAAACGTGGTCAATCATGGTAACGTTTTTCGTTTTACCTTACAATTCATCAGTTTTAGTACCTTGCAATAACAAATGAATTCTCATGTCATCATCAAACTTTCATGCGCTTCTATGATGACTCGATTTTATATGCTAGAGACAGATCATCCGTCTGGGACGTACTTGGGCAAACAACGTTAGTTCGTCTGATTCGTCTGTGATTAAATACGTGCAAACAGTGGGAACATCCTGCCAGATGAATTATCCCTATTACGGTTCCTCTCAGGGCTAGAAATCCTTGTAATACACTGCAGTTCTGCGGGAGATACAAAATTTCTCTTCGAGTGTTGAAAAATACTTCACGAGTGAGTACAGAGCAAACGACTGAAATATTTTTCAATATGTTGAGAGAAATTTCGTATATCCAAGCAGCCGTGTAATTTTCTTTTTATTATATCAAATCTGTAGTGGTATAACGAGTGGTAAAATTAATATTTATGTGGCAATATTGATTATGATAAACAACGTGGTTTCACCTTCAAGTTTAAGTCTGTAAATAAACCATAATCCAGCGGTGGATAGCTATATTGAGCCACACATAACCTCTCATCACTTAACGTACGCTATAACAACAAACGGGATTCTTTCACCGCAGGATCCAAACTAAGCAAAAGATCGTAATAAATGTTTAGCGTTCGTGCTTTTCACTCAAAGCAAGCAATAAATTGACTCAAAACAATTCTGAAGCTAATGTGAAAGGTCGGTAGAATAGCGTCTTAATGAACTAGATAAATAAAGAAACAATCTCTGCACCGACATACACTGAAAAAATAAACATTTCACGTAGAAAATTGTTGTGTTCCATATATACATGCACAAGGAAAATCAGAAGTTAAACACGCTGTCAGTAGCCGTAACTCAAAATTGATGTCCTGCTTCAGATTACGCTTTCATTTGCCGGCGTTTCAAGGAGTTTAATGTTGTGCTAAATTGACACTTCTCTTCGATTCGTTTGAAGAAACATCAGATGGCTTTCAGACTACACTAAAACAGGATGCGTGAAAGTAAACAAACCAAAACATATTTTAATTCTATCGCACTCTTTTCTTTTGCTGTATTGAGGTAAAAACAAATATTTTTTTTACCAATGATTGAGATTAGACGTTTCTATCGAAGGGTTTAGAAATAGCAAATTGGACCTCTGTACGTAGCCTTTACAAGCTAGCAGGTGAAGTAGAATTTATCTCCTTGCAATGTTGTGCTTTTGCCTGAAAGTTAAGGCCTTATTAAAGGACAAATAATGATGATGATGAATTTTGAAAGTTTTAGTCATTTAAATAGGTGGACAATAATTTTACTCACCTTTCGTTTAGTCGTCAATATTCTCTCCTCTCTTTTCACAATTAACAATGAACTCGCACAAATCTGTAGAATAACAACCAAGTATAAAACACACTATGAGTGCATTATGTTAGCAGTGTGGACGTTTCAACTGTTTGAAAAATATATCTTTTTTTGGCGAATTGAATGCATGATTTATTATTTTCCTGAGAAAAATAGTCGGCTTTGTCCACGTTCAAACAAGATTTGTGTGAGAGGACACAGATGGACAAATAAAAACCTTATTGTACTTGATGACAGCGCATGCTGATTATCTGCTGTTATCCTTCAATGCCTTTTTTTATGAACGCTAATTTACACTATTATGTATTTGAAAAATATAAAAAGTTGGTCCTTGTAGCATTAAAAAGCCTAATTGATTTAACTTGCACGTTCATTGAATTTTTTCATTTCCACTGTAAGGGGTGATCCTAAACTTACCTTACTGTTCAGTTTTCAGAGTTTCAGTATGAGTATAGAAATAAAACTATCATTCAACCATCGATACGTTCTTGTGGAGAAGGATTTCCTTTCTGTTGTTTGGATATTGTCAAGGCAGGATGATCAGCTAATCGAATTGCTGGTAAAAAAAGGTTTTGTTCTCGATTCCAAACTAGGCACTATATTCCATTAACCTGAAAGACGTCTAGCTCTCTAATGCCAACCGATTATTACTTCACCGACAGAACCTTGTACACTTTGCTGGTGGTGTTTGTATTGGTTAGAGGTTAAGCTTGCTGTTTTGCATTTTATTGGCAGAATTGATTATAATGTTCTTTTAGGACAACGGTGTCTGCCAATCCGTATTTGATACATCTATAATTATGATTTATTTATGGTAAATTTTCTCTCAGCACCCCTCGGTCTTTTAAAGAAAAGGTGGCTTTATTTTAATTGCAGAGACTCATAAAATTGCAACGAAACAGAAAGTGTTTTGTTAAATAAATCGGCTTTCCGGAACGGTTTTTCATTAACGCCACGGTGTTTTACGTGAGAAATTTAATTCTAAGAACAAAAAACATATCCACGACCAGCTGTCTTTGCTTATGCTTGCGTCGTTCGTAGAATTTGATGAAAATTTAAAGAAACTGTGCCTGACCTCGAAAGAGCAGCAAAAACAACAATACTGACTAGTTAGGAGATGTGAAAACGAATTTTAAAATGCAGCGAAATCTGTATAAACCGCACCCTATTCAAACGGACTCCAACGTAGATAATGTGTAAATTCAAAACCACTGAAGCTGTAGTCTCCAAAAGTAGCAAATTACCTATTTTAACCTTGGTTGTTCACCGGCTTTGATGTTTCCATGGCAACTGATAGTTGACAACATTTTTTTTCAAATTCATATTTTTGCAACAGTTTGTTATATTATATCAATTAATTTGAGGCGGGTGGAGGGCGGGGGGACGCATAAAATTTGAAACGTCAAAATTAAGGATGCAGTTTGAAATTTTAATTAAATTATTTTTGACAACATTTCCCAATGAGGAACCATGCTTTTACAGTCAAATTTTACTTAAAATATTTTAAACTATTGAATGAAATAAATAAATTGAAAAGGATTCACGATGGCAGATCCAAGATAGCGGACGTTTAAATTTATTGTTCAACAAATTGTCGCGATTCGCTTATATTGTAAGGAGGCCAATGTTATCCGTTATCCGTACATAACAGATCTTAGCTTCTGTGATATACGGTATGTAGTTGCCAAGAAGATCCGTCCGAAGTCATGCAAATTGCTGTATAGCAACAGAAATTTTGCAGTATAATTCTTAAATATATGGCGTCAAAACTTGGTGACGTCATTTAAAAATTGGAAGTTTGCTGTCATTGCTTTTGTTAATGACAATGATAGTTTTAGTAAACATCATAATTTCATCCAACACGTAACTGCTATCGAAACTTGGAGAAATAATCGATAAAAGACAGTTTCGACCAAATGACGCCATGATGACTCAAAACTCGCTTTTATACCATTGTATTCACAGGATGCGTCCGGAAACAACGACGACGTGCTTCGTTCATTTCTTTTTTTTTTTGTTTTGTTTTGTTTTGAAAGTAGCTAATTTATTAATTCAGTAGATACACTGTATAGGACTATAGAATCAGCTTTATGCAGGTTTGACTGTAGAACAGAATTCTCGAAGGTGACTGGCTCTTGGTTCTTTCATGTCCTGTTCCTAAATGCAACACTCGACGTTCGTGCAACAAGATTGAATATATAACAACTAACCACAAACAAACGAATTAAAAAACACCTTACGTTTCTTGCAAAGTTTATTAACCGTTCTGGTGCGATTTTCGAGAATATTAGAGGAATTTGAATTTGATTGATTTTGGATGTACGTTTAAATACGTTTAATATATTTTGTTAAGCACGCTCGTTATATATCTATCCAAATTTATTAACTTTTTTTAAAAAAAATTATATAGTATATAACCCTTTTAGTATTAACTCTAAACTAAATTACCTTTTTTTTTTTTAGACCGCGAGCAGTCTTGATAAACTATGACGCAAGCGAAAGCGGAAAAATCGAGAGGTGAGCTGAGAGCGCGAACCACGAGTATCATTGCAGAAGCTATAATTTTCCTGTCCAATTTGGCGAATGGCAGAATTATCACTCGCTAATATCAAGCTACAAAAATACCGAATTAAAACACACAACAACAAAAAGTAAAAATCTCCCCAGAGATTCCCAGGAATCGCTAGCAGTGTTAAAATAAAAACCATCCTTTATGTTTTAGTTATCAACTACATATCTGATGAACCAAAAGTAAATATTTTCGACCATTTGACTCCTGTGAGCTCGCTCGTTTCGTTATCGCACTGCCGGTCATGTATTGAAGACTGGTCATTGTTTTTGTGTGAGAAAAATATTTATTTTGTTAGGAGTTTTGAGTTTAAAGTCTCCAAATTTTAGAAAATCTATTGAGGTTACAATGTTTGCCAGAAGGTCTACGAATTCATGATTGTTAAAATTTAATGCAGTGACTACATTTTATTTCTTTTATCTCCTCCCTGCGCGAAGTAGCGAAATGAACTCATCTCCTGTTTTTCTCCTTTTGTTCTAAAAGTACCAATTGGACTTTTCATAAGCCACTTTGAGAAAACTGTTTTAATTTTAATTGCTTAATCAGCTCGAGAAATGCTGTCAAATTAGCGAAATGTTGATATTCATTGCAATATTTTCTGAATATAATTTTCCATTCTAAACAATCATTTTGGTAAGCGCTGCTTTTATTTCCCTTATATCAAGTCTTATTTATAAATTTTTATAAATTATTTTAAAATTACCTGAAAGATAGCTGCCTCTATTAGCCCGTCTTGAGCATTGAGTCGTAGATACCACCAAACACAAACACGTATTATTCCACGCAAAGCAAGTTCAAACCTTGCAGCTGGTGTTCTTTATTTTGCGGAAGCTTTCGAATGAGCATTTTGTATAATATCATCTCATTTACATAAGAATTATTTTCAGTCAATGCTTTCGATGTTCCACAGGCAACCCAAGCTAACGATAAGGGTACAGGGTTTGTATTGGAACAAAACAATTTCGATTTTGAGATTTAGATTTAAATTTAAAAGTTTTATGAATAAAATTGACATTAACTGCTGCTGCGTTGTGTTGTTTGATATTTGACAGGTCCTCGGGTTGATTTGAAGCGATTTCGGCGAGCTTGCACTTTTTGGAAACAATGATCGACGGCACTTCACTGCCCATTAGCTGGTTTGGATGGCTTTAATAGAGACCTTCAGATCAGAGTAGGATTCAAATTTTAATCTAGTAATACGTTCCCAGAACCTCACTCCTCCCTGTTGCTGACCAGTTGAAAGGGAGGCTATAGGTACGAGATTGCTGTGAAATGTGACAATCAAAAGTAGAAGCACTAGGTTTAAAAAGTCATTCTTGTACTCAATCTCGTACCGTACGCGTATCTGAAGGTCTCTGTTGAAGCCATTATCCATATCAGCTAATGGGGATTTCCATTCCATATTAGTAAAAACTTCCGTGTTCTTGGGAATCTGCGAATCCGATTGGTTCTCCCACTGTTTTCTATTTAACAGTTAGGCCACGTGTAAAGCCTGGTTTATACTAGCGACGGAAGCGACGGAAGTGGAGTCGTAACTGGAGTCGGAATCGGAAGAAAGTTTTGATCTAGTGTGAATCGGCGCGACGGAAGCGGAATCGTAAGCTTCGCTTTCAGCGTAAACCTCGCTGTCATTTGCAAACATTCAAGATGGCGGACCCGGGAGATGAAGAAGACTGCTGTTTTTAATTTGCTTTTGCTTTTTCTTCTCATACGACGAAGAACAAATCTGCAACGGAACCATAGAAGGAGAAGGTTGTGGGTACGTGGAGTATTTTTAAAAAGGAAAAGTCAACGCGAATTTGGAAACCTTGTGAGAGAACTTCGTACGTCAGACAGAGAGCTCTACTTTCGATATGTTGTCAGTTAATTTGTATTTTGGTTTTCAAAGTGATTGCGAGTGTTTTACAAACTTGTTCGACGTCCCAGATGCATGAAATAAAATATAACACACACCTCTACATAGTTTTTTGATTGGCTGTTAATTCCGCTTCCGCTTCCGATTCCGTTCACCTTGTTCTCACTGGATCGGAAGCGACGGAAGCGGAAGCGGAATCGGAAGTAAAAGAAACTCTTCTGATCCTTCTGACTCCGATTCCGTCGAGCTTCCGACTCCGCTTCCGATTTCGTTTTTTGATTTACACTGGATCGGAACGCTCCTTGCGTTTCTGATTCCTACTCCGCTTCCCGATTCCGTCGGTAGTGTGAACCAGCCTTAAGAGTTTTCTATGACCTTTTTGTCTGTTCTTGCGCGATAAGACAGCATATAACGAGTAACAGACAACGTTTAGTTATGGATTACGCAGCATCTTGACTAACAGCATGTCATTCATAAAACAACAATTTTATGATAATATACCTTTTTTTTAATTTGTTATCCTCGTAGTTGAGTACAACTGAAACTGAAATACTTGTTTGTCTTTTTTAATGTTTACAATTATTATTATATTTTTTTACATTAGCTTCTAAAATAAAACTAGTGATAATTTGCTTACCTTTTCACAGTTTTTATAAGAGTCATTCGTGGCCCTTTTGCTTGTCTGCATATTCTCCGATTTCTGCTTGACTGCTCTTTCGCTTCTAAATTTCATCCTTCCAAGTGGCTGCTATATGGGGTTTCTTCAGTTATATACAAATATAAGTATTAAAGCCCTTAAACTATCACCCAATATTTAGGCTCTATTCAATTAAAATATAAAACATGGCTAAATGGAATATTTTATTACACATGTATAAAAAAAGACTAAGCAAATAAGTGACAAGATTTTAATAAATGTGATTTCATATATCAGTAACCATATACACAGTTACTGAGCTATCTCGGTTGCATCGAAGAGGTTTATACAGAGGGCCCTTACATACAGTCATTAAGGAGAGCAAACAGTCACATTGTGTTCGCAAGTTAAATGTAATTTTATTGTTACTTTAAATGGCAAACACTACAAATCGTTTTGTGTGGCATCGCTTGGCAGCGCCTTTGTTATGGATGAACTAGAGTTCCCTACTCTAATAAGTAATTTTTAAATTATCATTTAAATTCATTTGAACATTTGTTGAGACGTGAATAAAGGTAACATTTCTTGATGTTGTTCCAGTTTGGAGCAAACTCGTAATAGACGCCACCATGTCCCATCGTTACTGAGGTACCATCTTGATTTTCGCAGCGAGAAGAATCTGGTCAAAGAACAGTCTCTCCCCAGGACCTTTCATCTTCCTGCCTCAGTAGGCGGAAAAACGAAAGACATTGGGAAGAAGATTAAAGTTTGAGGTAAAAACGCTCTATAATGTTGTGATCATGGTTATTCGTCTGACTCCAATTGCCCTTCATAGGTTATCAAGTCATCAGTGATCGTTTTTATAACATTAAAAGTCTTAAACTGTTTACAGTGTGTGGTTGCGAAAAATCTTCTGAAAACCTTGAAAAGTGTCCGGTCACAATCCTTCAGATAGCGACCGAAAGTCTTTGTGTGACAGTTGAGAACAAACATGAAATGCTTTTGGCAATCTTTGGAAGTCTTAATGTGCACATCGCATTAGTTATATTGTCAATGAATTTTCCCCGTGATGATGATCAATGAATCGTTCAATTCGCAGTATTTTGCTGAATGCTGTGCGGTATTTCCTGCTTCTCATGCAATAAATGTAAGGATTAAATGCTGAGTTACAAGACAGCACAGTTTGCACCCATTGGAAACTTTTAGAAAACTGAATTGGGTGCGTTGAAGGGTTGACAATTACTGGCAGTACAAGAATAGGTAGCCAGCACAAAGCATATATCCCAACTACTGTAAAAATGGTTTTAGCAACTTTTTTCTCGGCCGCGATCCCATTAGATCCCTGTTGTATGTTCTGAATTCTATTTTCTTGTCGTTTGGCAATGATGAAAATGTAAATATACATAATTATGGTTGTGAAAAGCAGGATAGCGCTGTAAAGTGCAATGTACATTCTTGGCACCAGACTAGTACTAGGCGCGTACAGGATGCCGAAAACAAGAGAAACTATCCACACAACCACTATCCCAACAAATGCGTGCTTTGTTGTCATGACACCCACGTACTTGAAAGGGAATCTTATCGCAATTACGCGGTCAATTGTCACTGCAAACATATTGGTCGCGGAGGCGACCATGGAGGTATGGCCAAGGAAACTTTTTGCAGTTTTGAAGATCTCGTTTTCGACACTGTGGTTGAAGAAGTAAATTAACATCGGCAAAAATAGCGCGCAGACTGAGAAGTCAGAGAACGCCAGGCTTGTGATGAAAAGATCTGGTATCGTGCGGAGGTATTCATTCTTGCTGACGGCAAGAAGCACCAACGAGTTGCCCAAGGTTCCTATGACGCTGGCTAAGGCGCAAACTATAGACAGGAAAATCACTTCGTTTTTAGAAAAGTTGTCGCTGACTTGAGGATTTGCTGTTGTTGCCAGCTGGGGAATGCTTGTGGAAGAATTCCAGTATGACTGGTTAAACAGGTTTAACGAGCTATGAGCCATATGTCGATCGCCCTTGATCTACAGGCAACTCAACTAGTCATCAGTTTGCAGACCTGTAAAGAACAAACGTGGTCAATCATGGTAAATTTGTTCCTTTTACCTTAAAATTTAACAGTTTCAGTACTTTCCAATAGAAAATTCACATGTTATCACCAAATTGCGGTTCTATGATGGTTCGATTGTATATGCTAAAGACAGATCATCCGTCTGGGACGTACTTGGGCAAACAACCCTGAGTTCGTCTGATTCGTCTGAGTATAAATGCGTGCAAACAGAGGGATCATCCTTCCAGACGAATTATCCCCAATTATTACGGTTCTTCTCAGGGCTAGAAATCCTTGTAAAACACCGCACTTTTATACGGCAGTTCCGCGGGAGATACGAAATATCTCTTCGAGTGTTGTAAAATACTTCATGAGTGAGTACAGAGCGAACGACTGAAATATTTTTGAACATGATAAGAGAAATTTCGTATATCCAAGCGACCGTGTAATTTTCTTTTTATTATATCAAATTTAGTGGTATAACGAGTAAAATAAATATTTATGTGGCAGTGTTGATTATGATAAACAATGTGGTTTCACCTTTAAGTTTAAGTCTGTAAATAAACATAAATCCAGCGGTGGATAGCTATATTGAGCCACACTTAACCTCTCATCACTTAACGTATCTACAACGCTATAACAACAGACAGGATTCTTTTACCGCAGGATCCAAACTAAGCAAAGGATCGTAATAAATGTTTAGCCTACGTGCTTTGCACACAAAGCAAGCAATAAATGGACTCAATACAGTTCTGAAACTAATGAGAAAGGTCGGTAGAATAGCGTCTTAATGAACTATATAAATTTTCAAAGCCAACGATCTTTGCACCGACATACACCGAAAAAATAAAAATTTCACATAGTAATTTGTTGTATGACATATTTACATGCACAACTAAAATCAGAAGTTAAACACGTTGTCGGTACTGTAACTCAAAATTGATGTCCTGCTTCAGATTTTGCTTTCATGACTCTTCTCTTCGATTCGTTAGTGTCAGTACACATTTGGTTAATACGTTTATATATATACGTTACGTTATATTTTTTGACTGATTAAAGTTTTTGAGAAAACTCAGATGGCTTTCAGACTACACTGAAACAGGACTCGTGAAAGGAAACAACCCAAAACTTATTTTAACCCTATCACACTATTTTCTGTTTTTGTATTACCGTATTTATTTTTACCAATGATAGAGATTAGACGCTTCTATCGAACGGTTTAGAAATAACAAATTGGGCCTCTGTACGTAGTCTTTATAAGCTTCAGTTAGCAGGTGAAGTAAAATTTATCTCGCACTACTCGTCACTGGCCAAACAAAATTGACTGACATCTTCGTTTCTTGCACTGTGGTGTTTTTGCAACACATTAGTTCTGAAAGTTGAGGCCTTATTAAAGGACAGATAATGATGTTGATGAATTTTCATAGTTGGTGTCATTTAAATAGGTGGAAAACAATTTTACTCACCTTTCGTTTAGTCGTCAATATTTTCTCTTTTCTTTTCACAATTGCACAAGTCTGTGGAATAAAAATGAAGTATAAAACACACTATGAGCGCATTATGTTCACAGTGTGGACGTTTCAACTGTTTTGTTGGTTATTTTGGTTGGTTACTGGTTATTTCATGTGGTGACAGAATGACTGGCTAACTAGCTTAGTATACGAATCTAAAAACTACATATTTCATTTGCGTACCGGAAAGGCTGCTTGTTGTCTAATACCAACCGATAATGAATTCATACTGGGAAATTTAAACACCTTGCACTGCTGTTTGTATTAGCTTTGGGTTAATGATTGCATGTTTTTTTAATGTGAATTAACTAGGTAGAATTCAATATTAATCTTTTTATACACACCGCCAAATAGACTATCATACACGACAGTATGTCGGGTTTAAATCCTAATTTTTTACCGTATCTGAGCCCGTTAACCCACGGACGAATAAAGCTGGGTGGGGGGATGAATTCCATCCCCCTCGAAATTTTCGTAATTCTAAAAACGGTATTTGCTGTTTGGTTCTGAAACTACAGTAGCTGTTCACTCGTGCTTTCCAAAAAGTTTGATATGCCAACTTTGTGTCCATGATTTTTGACATTGCATCGGCGACCGCATATCTACATGCCGGTTTGGCCAAATATCGACTATTTAGACATAATTCTTAGACTAGACAGAAAAAGACTTCGGATGATAAACAAAATTCACTCCCGTCCGCATTTAATCCTGTAATGTTACAATAAACCTCATCAGTCTGAAGCAGAAGTCTTCGATGACTATCAATTCAGTGGGTTATATAAAATGATTGGCTAAAACTGATCCAAACCATTGAAATGGAGGCCGTACACTTAAAAACAATTAAACTACATATACCAGCCAGTGGTTTCTATGAAAACGAGAGCGAGTAGTCTATTTGTTTTAGTAAGAACTCCAAAGAATTGCAGTTCAAACCTGATTTTATATAACTGACAATGCGCTTTTGTTATTGTCGGTGAAAAATTATATCTTTGGATAATTAAGGACGTTCGCGCGAAAATTTTCTAGTCGATAGATTTTTCTAAATTTTTTTACTGAGGACGGATAATGAGTTACTTGTGTCAGAAATACAAAAAAAAGTGGGGGTCACCGACTTCGTTTCAGAGATAAAGTCTGTAGAAAACTACCCTGATTTTGAAAAATTGGCGCACGTAATTTCGCACGGCTTTCTAGGTTTGTAGTTTAAATTATCGATGGTGAGAAAACGGAGGCAAACGATCTTGGTGATATTTTGAAGAAGTGCGTCTGTTGCGTAAATAATTTTAAGTGTTGCCATCTTTTATGCAAAACTTAGCCCTGGAAGAGGCATTTGAACCCGTCGTACGGCAAAACGAAAAAATCAAAAAGCGGAATTCGAACGTGCGTGGGGCAAAAAAAATCAACCTTTTAATCGATAGATTTTTTTCATTTTCTCACAAAACGTAGATAATCGTTAACAAAAGTGATCTGTTAAGAAAAAAGTAGGGGTCACCGACCATTTAAGCTGGCAAACTGCAAGCGAAGTTATCGCAACGGCTACTCACCCTATATGTGGTTGGAAAGTTTCCTCAGCGCGCGCACTCGATGCATGACGTGGCGTAGCGTTGCGACAGGAATTACGTGCGCAGTAAGGATGCGCATAAACAATTAGCGCGAACGTCCTTAAGAACAGAATAAGTTGATTTGTTTGCAAAGAGTGAGATTTTGGACACGGTAGAGGTTTATTGTGACTCCAAAGGCTAGACCTTCCTCGGGGGGTCTGGGGGTATACTCCCCCAAAACATTTTGAAAAATTGAAGTAGGTAAGATGTGTTTTCCTTTATTCTGAGCGGGTACAAAGGGAACATAGAGTGAGTTATTCAAAGTGCGACACACTCCCGATCGTGGTCTATTAACGGCTAGACAACAATGAGAAGAACTATTGGAAGATATAAAACGGTCAGAAAAAAATGCTGGTGTTATTTGCTCGATAAAACGCTGGAGGGGTGTTATAGTTGTCAGTCTGATTATACTACTCAATTAAAATCAGAAATTTACAAAAAAATCAACTAAACAAGATGATCTTGAGATTTACCCCACGGTCGTCGATCGAATTCTAACAATAATAATAAAACAAATGTATAAGGAACTAGGTTCGACCTGGATTGAAGAATTGGGTATCTTAATAAAGATTTGGACCGGCTTTTACAATAAATGGCAACAGGCTTTTCCGTCTGCAAAATTGTGACAGATGCTTATCAAGATTAACTATTTCAGTGTGGGATCCGAATCAGAATAGTCTTTGATATCTTGCCTTTTATTCCATGACAGAGGGCCCCAAAAGAATCTAAACACAGAAAGATGTGTTTGTTAAAACTTAACACCAAAATCATTCAATATTTTTTGTGAAACTGATGGGCTCAACAAAGTTATGAGGATATTTTAAGGTGTAAGTAAAGCTGTTAATAAATTAATGACTTACATAGCCTACTGTTAAGCAAAACATGACTGTATTAAGATTCAGACTTTTTCCCACGTTCAATATTAATCTTTTTATACACACCGCCAAATAGACTATCATACACCACAGTATGTCGGGTTTAAATCCTAATTTTTTACCGTATCTGAGCCTGT